>OY294067.1:140845845-141445845 GCA_958510875.1 Endomychus coccineus | reverse complement strand
GTACATTCTTCGAAATTTATATAATGGGTTGTGTAGGGTGAATTATTGCCCGACAAAATCAGGTGGTATATAAGTCTTATAGAGCTTTTTTTGGAGCATATATTCGACAGAAAAAAATCCCATCCACATACATTTTAAGTAACTTATGATAAACTCTTCGAAATTCATAAAATGGGTTGTGGAGGGTGAATTATTGCCCGACAAAATCAGGTGATATATAGGTCTTATAGAGCTTTCTTTGGAGCATATATTCGCTAGAAAAAAATCCCATCCACGTACAATTTAAGTAACTTATGATACACTCTTCGAAATTCATAAAAAGGGTTGTGAAGGGTGAATTATTGCCCGACAAAATCAGGTGATATATAGGTCTTATAGAGCTTTTTTTGGAGCATATATTCGACAGAAAAAAAATCCCATCCACGTACATTTTAAGGAACTTGTGGTACATTCTTCGAAATTTATATAATGGGTTGTGTAGGGTGAATTATTGCCCGACAAAATCAGGTGGTATGAGCTTCGAATTATTTCCCGACAAAGTCAGGTGGTATATAAGTCTTATAGAGCTTCCTTGGGAGCATATATTTTCAAGAAAGAATCCCATCCTCTTCATTATATTTGATGAGAAAAAATCCATCCACAAAAATAAATAAGATTCTAAATTCGTGGCCAGCCACGAGTTGAGAACACTGTTAAACAACCTATGCCGGCCGGACGCACGCTTAATGTTTCAGCAGATTCGTGGCTGCTTTCACTCTGATCAGTATTAGAGGCAATAAAGTATCTATATATCTATTTATCTATCTATATACATACATGTATAAGTACTGAGCTTCGTAAGAGAAATCTTCAGCTCTAAGCCATTGTTAATAATAATAATAATAATCTGGTGTATGACAACACTAGTGAAACTTACAATATGGACATAGTTTATGATGACTGATTAAATAATTGGCAACAGGTCTAAATCCACAGCAATTCATCGATCCTTTCAATATTCAGTTGAACTCTAGAAGTTTTTGATTTCGCTCTATATTTTCCATTCTGTATTGAACGATGCTATAATTCATAAAATCATAGTTGATACTCGAAACCACTGAAGTCCACCGAACTTGTGGGAATTCACATTCAGGTTACATTATTGGTTCTGACTTCAAGATAATTTGATAGCACATAGTTTGAGACCAAACAGGATGGGTAACATATCGAAAATTTAAATTAATTTAATTACTAAATGTTTTATTTTTTGATTTTGGTTGCCAGAAATTATATAATTTGACATATGTGCTACACTGAATTTAAACTGTTCTTGAGGAAAATAATCAATACTTATTTTGTGTTTAGATAGAGAATCTTACAAAATTTCCAATTTTCAGATAATTGTTTAAATATATAAAATTATCAAATTATTGTACCGAAGCACCACATTGATAATGAATCAGTGGGCTTCTTGGCTACTACTATTTGATTGTGTCATGTTGGTTACACTCCCCACAACTATATTGACTTAAATAATATATAAAGTATAGCTTATACAAATTTGAAATTTGAAGTAGTTGACTTCATTAATCATTGTAGACAGTACTGCTTTGAGTATCAACCAATCAATCAAAATGGGGGCAATTGAACTATGTTGTTAGTTGTTACAACTACCAAATAATTGACATATTTTGTAGTTAACTATTCGTAAATAAATTATTAAGAAACTCACTGATTTTTACAAGTGCATTCTTTTTCTCTCCATTCTCCATATATGCAAAATTTACTTCCCATGTTCTTAGGTCTTCCTCCATCTGGCATTGTTTGTTCCCACAAATGAACTGGCCCTTACCTGTTACTACCTCTTGTTCTGTTCGCCATCTCAATGCTACCTTGTGAAAATAAGTACATAGATTATTTCAACATCAAGTTAATCTAAGGAATGCATTTACCTTATTCTCTTTGTATCTGCTTAAATCTCCTATGCAATATTCTTTGAATAACTTATCATAATATCTTTTCGCAAATTGTCCTTCCCAAGTTTCAGGTGTTTCATCGTCCCATAAGAATTTATGATTATCCTTCAGAACATCGAGATCATTTCTATCAGCAGATGAGTCCCTTTTTAAAAACTTTGTATCACCAGGTCTATTTAATAAATATTGATTTATCACAGCTTTATGTATATCATATGGATTTAGATATCTCATTATAGAGCGTAGGTTGCTCATTTTTCAGTGATTTTCTTCGTTTGTGTAGAGTAAGTACATAAGTAACTAAACTACGTACAATTTGAATTTAGTATAGTTTATGAATATTAACTGTCAAGTTTATTTAACCTAATTTGTCTTAAGACGAATCTATTAATCAAACCATAGATATAATAAGTTACTACCATAGACTTACTTAGGATTTAAGCATAGAAATAGGAGGGCTAGAAGTGGCATAGCCTGATAATTTTGAGTGGAAGACATCTCTTGTCTAATAAAAAGGATATAACATGTTTACAAACAATAAACAGTGATGTATCAGTTTTAGATAAATTAATTCATTTGAATATTTAAAAAATTTTCATAGTTCAATGTTATAACACTAACATGTATTTTAAAATTAAACAGAATTATTGATAAGTATAATTAACGCAGCTGATGACCAAAACTGTTGATGTCGAGAATAAATAAATTTAAAAGAATACATATTGCACGTTCCTTTGTCCGAAAATATTAATTAATAAAAATTCACTTAGATCAAATCAAAATTTTATTTTTCAAAAACTGTTTATTAAGTTCAAAAATATTCTTACAATTTGGCAACTTATTGAACAGTTCCTATTCTCCAGCCACAACTTCCAAGATGTTATTCTTAGGTATCTAGAAGATAGCATACCAGCATGAGTTGTTGTTTCTCAATTAATAGAAATAAGGCAATATTTCGATCAGGGGTTGGAAATTATACGGTATAAATAGTTTCACACTTTACAGGTATTATACTGACGTACAAAACGTATGATGCAGTATGATACCCACAGAAATAAATATCCTTATTGAACAGTATCATGCAATATTATATGGTATTAAACATATGATTATGCAAATTTGCATTATAATCTTCTATTATAAGTATATATCCTTCACCTTCATAAACAAAGCATTGCATGGATTAGTATAAAATTTCCTGTAGGGTCTGTAGGCCAAGTGAATGATTCCCTATTATAAAATTTGAATGCTATTGGCTTAGAAGACTTGATTGAATTTAATATTTATTATGGTAAACCATAACAAAAATCCATGAGATTGCAGTATTTGCAATGGTAATCAGCCCCTAACAAATGCCAAAATCTTGGTAACCTCGCTAAAAAGTACATACCTATACCTGCATCGTCTCCTCAACTAGAAGGCATTTTTCAATTATTGGTCATGTTTGCATAACAAATTGTGCAACACCAACAAAACTGAGGTCCTTGAATTTAGTGAAGATTATGGATCAAAAATATAAGTCAGTGCTAAATCAAATGAATACTTGCAATATGCATCATCATTTAATCAAGTCCATTTGTATTAGTCTATTAGTGTGGTATTAATGAGAATAACTGTATTTTGTGTTCAAACGTTGAAGATTATAAAGGTAATTTCTCCATCATTAAATATTAAATTCTTTTTATTTTTATCAATGTAATAAATACATCTTTATAGAGTTCCTTAGCTCAAATTTAAAATAGCAAATACTGGCAAATGATCAAAAACTTGTAATTTGTGAAAACCTTTTTTATTCTACTTTAAAACGCATAATACGTTAGTTTAATACTGCAGCATACTACACCATTTTATAAGTCACATATAATACATATTATACAAAACGTATTCTACGTTCCCAACCCTGATTTCGATATTACTATGAGTGAATAGAACATTGGAACATGGAGAAAAGTAACACAATCTTAGAGGTAAATATTTACAAAGGTACAGATAATAGGCAAGATCACAATCATGCGAATTCAGTTTTATGGCACATATAACTGGAATACAGCAATAAAATGCGTTTGCATGGTTTGTCGAAGAATACATGCTGTAATATTTAAATTGTATTTTTAGTGTTCTTGCCTATACTACCATATTATTGATTTCTAAATAGCACTGTTTTAGTTAAAATTGAACATACTCTTTTACTCCCAATTGACTGTTTACAATGGTGGTGTAATCTTACAGTAAAATATTTTTTAATATAAATTTGCTTAATTTAAAGCTATGGTTTTCTATGGCTCGTCATCATAAATATGACCATCAAAAATGTCAGAATCCGGAACAGACATTGTTACATTTAACAGTTAAATTATATTTGTTTTTGAAATAAGTGTTGGATACGAACAATTTAATTTGTTTCCGATGCCAAATATAAATCAATTACATACATGTATTCTCCAAGTTTTACTATAGGTACTGCGAAATGGACAAAGGGTTAACATCTGGCAAGACTTTAATGCAAGTGTCGCAATTCATTTCTTTCATCACTGCTCTCACAATAAAGCCTGCAATATAGCCAATTACTTCTTTCTCGTATTCTGACAATTAATTCGTCACTTGATACTGCTTCATTTCCAATTTCATTTTTTTGTTTTTTGAAACTAGAACATGTGAGAATTGCACAATTGTCTGCAATGGTATTTAAATTTGTAGATTTTGAAACTTCACAATGAACAATTGTTCATAAATTCCCTGAAATCTTGATGTAGGGTTGTTATTGCAGTTACCTTTTCTTCTTATTCTGCTAAAAAAGGTTTCTATCTATAGGATCTTGTGAAACTTCGTAGCTCAATATATATCTGAGCTGTCCAGAAGCTTATGTAGTCAGAGTATAGTGATTTATTTGGTACAAGGACAAATATGCAAAGTTTGTAATTTTTCAAGAGACACTTTATACTTGAATAATTTTAAAGTTAATACTTTATGAGACGACTGGATATCTGCTGTGGTCTATGCAAATATGTATCAGTATCAGACGATGAAAGAGTAATAGTCGATCTTGAACCTGTTCTTCTTATTTTGTACATTGGCGTCTCTAAATCTTAAGTATCATCAGACAAAGAGAAGCTTTCATTAAATTATTCAGTAAGTGTAGAAGAGTTATCTTCATTATTATGTGTTTTAGTCTGGATTCTATTAAATGGGGATAGCATTTTTTAAATGTGCTTAATCTCAGATATGTTTACTTGAATATCTTCTGGTAAAAAAAGTTTAGAGCAGACTATCATACCATGCTGAAGAAGAAGTTGGAGAGATCTAAACCACCAGTCAATTTGGAGACAGTCTTTTGAAACCCTAAAATAAGTAAGATATAATATACAATTACATGAAGCTACCAGTTTCTTATGGCTAGAACCTATATGCAAACAATTTGTCATATTATATGAAGCATGACACTTTCATATAATACATGTAATATGTTTATATCACAATGTTCACAATATAAAGTTTTATATAATCTCATAAATATTTGTTATTTACTGTTTACAACATGGAAGTCTTGCCTCTGATGGAAGTTACGCCTATGAACTCATATATGAAATGACAGTTTCGAATCTTTTTCGTAAGTTGTAGAATAAATACAGCACTTTTTCGTCATTGTTATAGTTCAATCATACACAAGACAACAACGAAACTTCCTCCAAAACAATATCACAAACTTCCACAATCTTAGAAACACTAGAAAGGTCGAAAAACACTGAATGAACGGTCAAAATCAACAAGTAGTAAATGTTCAAGTTCCAACATGGCAGAGAGATTCGCTGATTGGTCAACGATCATAATATAAACAGTTCTTGGTTCCGTTCTTTCTTACCCACCGTTTTTACTATTCCAAGCCGCTTCTACCCCCTTTCCTATTTCTATGCTGCCAACAATAGCCACATTGGTAATTGTCAAATGACAATGTCAATACCACTGAAATATGTATACAACTAGAACGACGGCTCAATGTAAACAAAACGAGCAGAGTTGCTAGAACGGGCACGCTGTAAATCATGGTTTCCCGCCCTTGTTGCACCCATTGCTTTTAATAGAAATAATGTGCTTTCGCGAAGAAAAATTGAAATTTTTAATGTGTAAAATTATACCTAATCGCTGTTTTTAGGTTTTAAGATAGAGAAATGATAAATAGTTATTTATGTATCATAATTATTTCCAAGAAATTCCATAATATTTTTTAAGTAATGAGTAAAATTTCATTATGCAAGATTCTCACCTACTTTTTCTTGAAATGTGAATAAGATGTGTTTTTAATTTCGTTTGATATTACTATTATTGTCTGATAAAATATATTAAAAATAAATACATCTTGACGTGGTTTTTTGTCCCGATAAGTTATCGCTTTGAAACGACTGTTGTCATGAAAATATTATTCAATGTTTTCAGTAAAATCGTATTCAAATTTTTTTCCTCTCTGAAAATATAAGTCCAAAATAACAAAATAATACTTCTCTTTTCCATGTTAGCCTTAATGTTATCAATACTTCCAATACAATTTCACAGCATCCAGTGGCCTTTCTGTGTCGTTACTATAGAAACGGTTTGTTGGCACGCCGCGTGTTTGCTCGTAGTTGCTTCAATTTCAAGTTCAAGTTATTTTCAAGAAGATGGATGTTGATTATGATAGTGGTAGTGATACCCCATCAGATATATCTGAGAAAGCAAATGCAATAGTAGCTAATATGTTACCGGCCAAATCCAAGTTAGTATATGAGAAAGCATATGACCAATTTCGTGAATGGTGAGACAAGAAACATGTAAAAAAGGTTTCTGAAAATGTTCTTATATGCTATTTGGAGGAAAAATCAAAAATTATTAAACCTCCTACGTTGTTCACTCAATGTTGAAAAGTACATTGAATGTTATGGAAAATATTGATATAAGGAAGCTTTCAAAATTGGTCCCGCTCATTAAGAACAAAAGCGTCGGATACCGAGGAAAGAAATCTAAAGTTTTATCAAGGGATGATATCAATAAATTTATTCAAGATGCTGATAACGGAACAAATTTACTTTATAAGGTACATATATAATTATAATTTTGTAAGATTAGTAGTAATTTCAATATTTTGTATTTGTAGGTTGTCCTAATTTTGGGCGGTGCTTGTCGCCGTGAAGAATTATTACATATAACTATTGATTATTGATGCCATTGAAGATGCTGGATCTATATTGATTGTTAAAATATCTGATACGATGACCTATTGCGCAAGAACGTTTATTGTTTCAAATTCTGATTATATTGAGATATACCGCAAGTATAGAGCACTACGGCCGCCTCATACAAAAAGTAACAGATTATTTTTGAAATATTCGAGAGGAAAATGTATTAACCAACATGTGGGGATAAATAAAATCGGAGAAATTCCCAGCTTTATTGCAAAATGGCTTGGAAAAGACATGTATAAGAGCTACACAGGTCACTGTTTCAGGAGAAGCTCTGTAACTCTTCTGGTGAATGCAGGGGGCAACATTACATCCATAAAACGTCACGGTGGCTGGAAATCTGCCTCCGTAGCAGAAGCATATATAGAAGATAGTTTGAATAACAAAATTGAGATTTCTAACAAAATATTGATTTGTCCATTTTCTTCCAAACAAATTAAAATATCTGAAAAAATTGTGGAATCAACTCTTCAATAAATATCTAACGTTTCTGATCAGCAGCAACATGGAACATCTTCGGGAACTTATGTTGGAAGTAATTGTTCAAACTTTACTATCAATTATTATTCCAATAAATGAAATTATTTTATGATAAATAATCAATTAATAATTGACTCTGTTAAAAATAAATTCTTCAAAAAGTAATATTTCATGTTCATTTTGTGAATTATTTTGGCAGTGAAAAAAAGTAAACATTTACGCATCAATAGAGATGCAGAAATTTCAAGTTTTTTTGACAGTTGTACAAAAAATGACTTACCTGTAGTATTGAATACCTTGATTTGGCCTCCACACATTACAGTGCAGTTAGAAGCACAACAACTTTTCACCATGTTCTTTCGAAAATGTTTTCAAAAACAGGTTTAAATTAAAATCGATTGACAGTGGACGTAAAACGCTCATAACACAAAAGTGATAGAGAAATCAATACACTATTTGCAGCCGTACTACTCCAAAGAGTTCTATATATTCTCTTTTCACTATACTTATTAAATATAGTAAACGAAAACGGTAATTGTAAATATCTTAGGGAGGTCATGCAAAACAATGAAATGAGAAGCTGTTATACTATCTAATCATTGTGTAATGTCAAATTAGTTTATTTTTCAATAAAATTAAATTTTTATCATGGCTTATTCAAATGCTTCAATGGCCAATATAGTTTACGTTTATGGATGGTATAATGAGGCTCCACAATAATCACGTATTCTTTGAATGTATGGGTAGTATTATTGGAAATTTTCTTGTAGTGACTTACTTTCTACCAAGAATACTCTAACCGATGCCTCCTACAGAGATTTTCTTGAAAACGTTTTGATACCTGAACCACTTGGAGATGTTCCCTATGCGCTAAGAGGAAGAATGTGGTTTATGCATGATGGGACTCCCCACATTTTACTTTGACAGCTCCTAATTTTTTACCAGGTCAACCTTGGTCACCCAGATCACCAAATATGAATCCTATTGATTTTTTGGTCTGGGCATCTAAAGACATTTGCTTAAAAGGTTTCCATTGGATCTGAGGAGCACTTACTTCAACGAATTATAGCTGGTTGTGAAGCGAGAAGAGCTACTTTCAAATCAACCTGAGCCACAACCCCCCACCGCCTGCTTTATCCACTGCCTATCTTCCGTATATTGAAAATATAACAGATCGAATTTACAAAATTCTTAAAAAACATAATATTTCTACTCGGTTTTCCACACTTTCAAAATTACCTCAGTTTTACAAACCTATCAAAGATATCCCCCCTCCTCTTCACTTAGAAGGTGTTTATAGCATTCCCTGTTCTTGCAGTAAAGTCTACATTGGTGAAACGGGTCGTACAGTGGCTACTCGTGTGAAAGAACATGAGCGCTGTACAAGGCTTCGTGACACCAGTAGATCCGCACTTGCGGAACACAAAGTTGACACTAATCATCAAATCCTTTTCGAAAATACTAAAATCCTAGCCCAAACCCAAACTTCTATTAGCGAAAAATCCTTGAAGCTATAGAAATCCTAAAACATCTAAATAATCTAAACCGCGACTCAGGATATTACCTTCCCAACATTTGGGAACCCATTCTCGAAAATTCCACTTCACACACATGATCACACAACGGCAGGGTCGGGTACCGGAACGGAGTTAACCACAGGAACAAAGGCAGTGAACTGTGTAGAGTGAAGGATTTTTCCTACAATAAATACAGCTACAGAAACCAGTAGAATGAGTTTCAGTTCAACCCTCAAGCCTACCCTGAAGATGCCACCTGTAATGGTTGGCGAAACGTCGGTATCAAGTCGTGCTATCGTGACGCGGAATTCATCCGGAAGCCAAAATATTTCTACAAATTATAGGATATGGAGAAAGAAGAACTAGTCTTAAGAGAATAAAGTGAATTTATAGGAGACAGTTGAATTAAAAGTAACCTTTAGAAAAAATAACAAAAAGAATAACTTCAATACAATTTATGGACAATGTAGCCCGAATGTATTTCACAAGCTTATGACCGCAAAAAGAGTTTATTTTGAATGGAAACGATGTCCCATCTATGTGGATATCAGCAGCTCTCGTTGTTTTAAGTGTCAAGAACATTATCACAAAAGTGAGAAGTGCCCAAATAAGATAATATTTGAATACTGTAGTGAAGAACACAATGCACTGGAATGCGCCAAATTACAAACTGCAAGAATACAAATCAAAAATATAAAAGAAAATATGAAATTGATCACTGTGCAAATGATTAAGGGTGATTTTTTCTTATGTATAGTATTAGTGTATCCACATTATGAACTCATACAGTTTATTTCTACTTAAGCTCAAGAAATTCGACAAGTCCCAATTTTTTTTATGAAAATTGTAGATCCTATAGTCAATTAACACTATTGTAATTTTTTTCTTTTCTATAGTCTGTGATTAATCTCTTGAGATTGAGCTCAAAATTTATACATTATGATAGAAGGGAAACTTAATTGACTAGGTTCACATATAGGTGGTTTAGCCCATCTAGGTGTAATTTACACTAATTTCTAGATCATTTATGAATCTTAAGAAATAAATGGAAAAAATAGTGTAATTCATTGTATGGTTGATAAATTATTAATATAAAATGTATTTAGCAAACGGTGATACACTATTTACGTGAACGTATTGTTCAAATCTGATGGATATTCAAGAGATGGACATCTTCCGCTGACCGCACCTTTCCCATTTACATAATGCTACCTTCATGCACGCCTCTTACGCCATCATCTAGCTATGGATGCAGATCGGAATTATTGCTTTATATTTTCACTTATTTCATGCGATTCTTTCTTAATATTTATTTTTCCATTTAAGTAAACTTTCTCCTCCATTAAAAACATCAACCTCGGTTAAGTATGTCATTTTAATTTCTACTTTATCTAGGATAAAATCTAGTAGGTACCCTAGTTATACGTTTTTTTTTATTTAGAACAAAATTTTTTCTTGCTGTTTAGTCTAACATCTATTAGCCTAAAATATGATTGATTTAATTTAAACAAATTCTAATGATTTGCTAAAATCGTTAATTATTAGTATCGAAGGAAGCATCTCTAGAAATGATGTTGCTATATGCAATACAATTTTCCCATATGAATAATAACTTGAAATGTCATAGTTATTTGTCCATGATTACTGATAAAAGTTTTTCCACGTAAAATATCGCAATTGCGACAAGGGATTATTCTTTTATACTTCTCATAAATTTTTTCTACATCTCCTTAATTTCCCTGTGATGCGTTATGATAATGAGGAAATGCCTTCAGGTGCAAACGATTTTAATTATTCAATCCTACTAGTTTGTAAATACACAATAGAGACTATTTTCTTTTGCATTTACCTTGTGTATGAATATCCTAATAAAATTTAAATAAAAAACGTATAAAACCAGAAATAGCGTTGCTTCTTCTTCGTCCAACGAATACGAATGCTTCGCGTTGGTTTGGGGGATCCTTAGGGCCACTGAATTTCACGTTTCTGACTATAGCGAAATTACCTACAGACTTATTCTGATTTAGTCTTCCTAGATCATAAACGTACACCAAATTCTTCAACATTTATTTGTGAAGTTTGAATGAAATAATTCAAAACACGTACTGCATATGACTTTTATGTATATGAATTCTTCTTATTCGAAATTTAATTGATAAGCGTCTTACAAAAATACGAATGGTGAAAATGGCTTGTCAAAGTACTTATTGATTAGACCCAATCCAGTTAACAGAATAAAAAGAGTTATCAGCCATGTAAATGTAAACTCAAACATCTCTTAGAGTATACTTATTATTATAATTACAGACTCGTACGAGATCGAAGTACCGTCACTTTGAGATTTCATATTTTGAATACATCAACTATACCAATTCATATTTTATCAATCTCATTTAATATAAATTATGGAGGCCACTATGAACAAATATAAATTGTTCCAAAACTGTTAGGATAATTCTTGAGATTATTGAAACTACTATTTTATACGAAAGTAAAAATTTATTCCGACAATAAAATCATCTCAATAAAAAAGTATTATATCTCCCACAGTATTTTCACATATTTCACAAGCTTATGAATAGCAAAAGGTATTACTTAGATATTCAGTATAGACCTTACAAAGTTTTATGTGAATCTATTGCCGATTCTGATATTACCGAAAAAAAATTTATTATGAGAGACGTCCTAATTCGTATATGTTTTCTAACATGATTTCTTGAAAATTTAAAAACTTTACCTTATGTGGTTGAATAAAATATATAAAAGGTTACAGCCGAACAACTGAAACAAACCATCAAATTTCGGGTAATGCTGAGCTTACATTACCAGGTGAAAAAAAACTGAATATTTGCTACCAATTTGAACCAAAAGCTTGCAAAACATGTCGAATAACATTCACCAAAATTAATAAAAAATTTCTCATTTACAAACATGTATAAATATAAAATATACTTAAATAAAAACTTATCATTATATAGCAACCGTTTTCTATATGCAAAAATAATAAAAGAAAATTGTTAATACTGATGGCCTCAAATTATTCTTTAAGCATACTTCTAAATTAAGGTAATAATATTTAATATCTATGCTGTTATTAATTTTTTGATTTGATTGTCAACAAGCAGAATTATTTCATCAACACTTGCATCAATCTGACTTTTCTATTATATTTACAATTCCAGTGTATGATCAGTGAGCAAGTGTAAATGATGTCAAATCTTTGTGATATTGAAGGGGAAACGGAAGTTCAAAATGTTACAGAGCATCAAGATGCAATTATTTTGACACTTTCTGCAAAGGTAGAAAACTGTATGTTGAGACATATCAATGACAATTGTGTTTGCAACAACAATTGAAATGACATATTATTAACCATGCATTTGTGAAAGTATTAAAACACTACTGACACATTTGCCAAGAAGACAGTTATGCTCATTGGTTTTAATGTTTATGGCTACTTATTTGAGAACCTCCAATATCCCAAGAATTTTTCAAAACATATAATTTGGTAATTTTTTAACTCAAAATCAAATTTAAAACACTGTAAGGCATCATTGGATTCATTTTGGCTATTATAAGTATTTCTCCAAATAAAAAATAATTATAACCAATTTCTTGTGAAGATGGGGGGCCTAAGATACATCAATAGTCTTTCAGAAACTCCAGATCTCATCAAATTATGCAACATTTCTACAAAATATCATTTCACATTAAATCTGATGAGCAATCAGCTATCATAAATTTACTTTTGCCATTAAAGTAAGCTTAGAACTTGAGAAATGTAATATTAGATTGTGCCTAGTTTTATTCTGAACATGTGTAAAAACATTCTTTACAAATATAAGAAGTACGAATATCAACCCAAAATCAACAAATTACATTTATACATATCTTACACCCAGATGCCTTTCAATGTTGAGGAGTGGCAGTGAAACTAAGTTCTGGAAAAACTATATTCCTTTCAGGTGATCCTCTGAAGTCATTGGTATGCAAAGTGCTTCTACATTTACTGTTCATTTGAGAGAGATTCTGCTGAAATGTTGAATAATCTAGCAGGTCCATATCAATTTTCGAGTGATCTGGTTTGTTTAAATTACGGCGACACTTTACAATCCTCTTTTGGCGGTCAAAAGATAGCCTTTTACTCTTCATCACTTTTTCTGTTCTCACAGTTTGGAAAATTTTAGATTCCTTTGGACCATCAAATTTTCTCCTTTTAATGTCTGTCAGAGGTGTGGCGAATTTTCTTTTGGATGTTGACGCTGCTCCAGAAGCTGTTAGCAAGTTCAATTTTGAAGTGGATGAGAATAAACTTAAACAAGATTTTCCAGGCGTTCTTACTTCTTGGTCTCTTTGTTGCTTTCTCGCACTGAGCTTATTTTTTCGATTCAGTTCTCTTGTGTCATGTAGATTTTTTATAAATTCTGAAACTGTATTATTGTATATCAAGAAAGGTCTAGCATTCTTAGCTTCAAACTGGTGTGACAATATTTTGATCCGTTCTTCAGTTTTTGGAATCATTTTAGTCAATTTTGATCGCTCTTTCTCTTCACGGAGAAGTAGTCCTCCTCTGTTCTTATAACGATTCAAACCACTACAATCTACACTATCTTCTAGACAAATCATTCGTTCCCACAATATGGTATATTCCCTCAATAAATCTATCAATTGTTTATTCTCTTCATAATAAATATTCCATTTTTTCAGTTCCATATCGTGCAAGTCTAACAAATCCTCATTAAAACAATCAGAGTAGAAAAATTTGAATTCTTGTTTCTGTTCATTGTTACAATAACAACGATCCCATAACTTCATCAGTTCTGCTCTTAATTTTTCAACAAAAATTTGGATGTTCGCCTTTTTCTTATCTTCACAAATTTTCACTTCATTTTGCAAAGCTTTCAAAGTAGTTAGATTATAATTTGGATAGGTTTCACGAAACTTCTCACGTTCAGCAACACTTTCCTCTAGAATGGTCCAAAGACCTTCAAGCTTGCTCCTTAAACGCACAATTTCTTGCTGCATGTTATTCCACCGCTTCTTCAAGTCTGAATGATAACTTTTCAATTGATTCATGTTCATTTCGGAAACTTCAAAGTCTGCCACAGTTTCTGATAAAACTTCTCTTTCAAAATCAAGGGATGCTGTAATGTTTAGTTCATTGGCCATCACAACAATTTCCCCTTTCAGTGTAAGGTACATCTCTTCCCTTTCAAATTTCATGCTTTCCAATTTATCAAGAAATACTTGAAGTTCTTCTATCTTATGTGGGGTGGGAAGAGGTGAAGTTGGTATATATAGTGGAGTTTCACCCAATATTTTACAGAGATTAGACATTTTTGTTTGAACATCAACGAGATTTTTTTTTTGGGTTGTATACATCTCTTCATATTGGTCTACTTGTCTTTTTAATTCCTTCTGAACTTCATACAAGCTAAGTTCTTCATAACTAGAATTATGTGGTTCTGTACCTAGCTCTATAGTGTAATATTGAATTTTTTTAAGGAGCTCCTCAATGGAGTTTATCAATTTACTTTTCATTGCCGTTACATCCGTTAGTAGATCCTGGTAACAATTCTCAATTTGCGTTTGAAAGATATTTGTCCATTGTTCTATATCCACATTATTTTCGCCTAACTGTAACACAACGTTACACCAATCCAAAATCCATTTATTAGACCGATCTAATATTGTTTGTTTCATTTTCATCGCCCACGGATGGTTTCGAATAACCTCATCATCCAATTCCTCTAACGATGAAGAAGACATGTCAGTAGAAATAGGAATGCAAACTAATTGATCATATAAAAAAATCACTTCCGAACACTTTCTAGAATTTTTAATTCCTATTGAAGTAATTGGAATAAAACAAGCTACGAACCAAGACGTGACAGAAACGGTAGATTCTATTTGAAGTTGAAATATTTAAAATTCAAATATTGACGGTTGAACAGGATGAAGAGGTTAACCTTGTTAAAAGTGAAAACATAGAAGAGTTTTCCTTGGTTCTACGCTACCTTCTCATGTAGTTCATGAGAACCGCTTGAACCATAGAAGAGGTATATTAACAATAAGAAACAGACGGAATAATTTATATTCATATAATTATTTATGGAGTGTGTTCACTTATTAAAGTGCTTTTGAGAAGATATAGTACCCAATTAATTCAGAATATTCTCTGCCACAATACGTTTTCGACACTTAACTTTAAATACGCTGTACCAGTACACTTCTGTCACAGATTAGGTTCTTAATCTGTGCTTCTATTCTGAAAACATCCAACAACAGTCGATGGAAATTTAGTGTTATATATTCCAAATTGCGTACATTTCAATATACAGGTGTCCTCGAACTGCGTGGCTAAAATAAAACCGAAGATTCTTTGATTCGAAAAAAATTTGATGAGTCTTTTTACTTTTGCGTCAAGTGTCTTGTTTAGCCGGTAGAGGGCTTCAAAGTTGCAAAAATAATTTGGTTTTTTCGGTATAACTTGAGAACGTGATGGAGGACTTTTACAATATTTGGCAGGTGAGTTACTGTCAATAATAGCCGTTTTTGAAAGCGGAGCATAGAGCCTTAGGGACCATAGAAATGGCTCAAACTTGAGGATGTAACGGGAAAAGTGTCTAGAACTTTTTTGTGGTCGATGTAATTCACTCTATATTTTTTACGTAGATAGCTTATCTAATTTGAAAACTTTTCTTACTCTTATAAAATGTTGATAAAATCAACGGATTAGCTTGAAAAAAATAATTTTCGAGTCTCTGCAATTTTGGCTTACTAATTTTACTTGATTAAAATACCTTAGTTGCCTTTGCTTTTCTAATGTCATTTTGGCATTTGGAGAATTTATTCTCAAAACTATCAGTTTTTACTTTGCTTTCCGTAAAAATTTTATAAAATTATGGCTCAAAATTTCACTAACACTGAAATGGTTAATATCTCGGTAAAACACGAATAATAAAAACAATAGAAATGGGGAAACGATGTGATTATTTAGGAAAAACAAATGCTAAATTAAAAGAAACAACAAAACTTTTTGGGAAATCGCTAAGGCATCAATTGTTCGAAATGTTGCCCATTTTCCTGAATACACAAATTAATTCGTTTCAAGAAACTGGATTGAACTCTGGCTAGTACTTCAGGATCATTCTTCAATAAATCCGCTTCATGATTAAATCGTTGCAACAATTCCTCTCGTGTGTTTACTGGAGCTGCATAAACTTTCGACTTCAAAGCGCCCCATAGAAAGAAGTCGCAGGGCGTCAAATCAGGGGAGCGGGCCGGCCAGTTCACTGGTGCATCGTGTCCTCTACCTATCCAGCGATCTGGATATTCCGCATTCAAATGTCGCCTCACAGCTAATGTGAAATGAGGAGGTGCACTATCATGGATAAACCAGGCCACGACGAATGTGTAAGGGCAAGTCTTCCAACAGTTCAAGCAGCCTTTGTTCCAAAAAGTTCAAGTAGTTCTCCCCGTTCAATCGATCGGGTATAACGGTAGGGCCAATAATAAAGTTATCCACAATTCCAACCCAAACATTGATTTTAGTTTGATTCTGAAAATATGTAACTTCCGTTTCATGAGGATTTTCATCAGCATAGAAATGTTCATTATGGAGGTTAAAAAGAGCACATCTCGTGAAAGTATCTTCGTCCGTGAACAGAATTCTTCTACAAAATTGGGGTTTGCGTTTTGTCTTTGGACAATAAGCCGACAGAAATCTAGCCGATGACCTGGATCCATGGGCAATATGTCTTGAACTGTTTTAATATGATAGGGATACAACAGTTCTTCTTTCAGTACATTATGAACTAATGATTTTGAGGCTCCAATACGAAGTCCCAAACGTAGTAGCTTGTCCCAGGTTCAGTTTCAACCGCTTCCAGTATCGCTTCTTCGAGCTCTAACGTCCTTCTTGTTCGTCTGCGTCCAGTTTCTCTGCGATTTGCTTCAAATTTGCCAGTTTCGCGAAGGTTTGCCGATTTGGAATTCTGCGATGCGGATATCTTTCCCTTCTCCGGCCATTGCAACTACAAAGTCCATAAATCAATAACATATCAACCATTTCAGTGTTAGTGAAATTTTTAGCCATAATTTTATAAAATTTTTACGGAAAGCAAAGTAAAAACTGACAGTTTTGAGAATAAATTCTTCAAATGCCAAAATGACATTAGAAAAGCAAAGACAACTAAGGTATTTTAATCAAGTAAAATTAGTAAGCAAAAATTGCAGACTCGAAAATATAAGTAAACGGTAATTGTAAATATCTTAGGGAGGTCATGCAAAACAATGAAATGAGAAGCTGTTATACTATTTAATTATTGTGTAATGTCAAATTAGTTTATTGTTCAATTAAATTAAGTTTTATCATGGCTTATTCAAATGCTTCAATGGCCAATATAGTTTACGTTTATGGATGGTATAATGAGCTTCCACAATAATCACGTATACTTTGAATGTATGGGTAGTATTATTGGAAATTTTCTTGTAGTGACTTACTTTCTACTTAACCGATGCCTCCTACAGACATTTTCTTGAAAACGTTTTGATATCTGAACTACTTGAAGATGTTCCCTATGTGCTAAAAGGAAGAATGTGGTTTATGCATGATGGAACTCTCCACATTTGTAGACAGTTTGACTGACCCTCCTAGGACATCATTTATGAACGCCACTATTGAAACTAGTGAAACGCAGGATCACAAGGACAGGGTAGATTCTTATGCGGTTTTCACTATTCAATGGACTATACTTTTTCACTCACTTTCTTCAATGAACAGTAAATTTCAAGATATATAGTATCGACCCTTGAAAAACACATAATGTTGTCAGTTGCAGTAAACTTTCAATGCAATGACATAGAGAATAATGTGACGTCTTTCCACGACATAATCTGTTCGTAACCAGTTGCAATAAATTTCCGGTTCCTACAAGTAATAGAAATTAAAGATCTATGATACTAATGAGGTACCACTGTGGAATGTAATATAATTTAACTATCACCCTTTTTTCAACTTAAAATTAAAACTCATTTAAACCAAGAAGTATATGTAACAGTCTCATTTATTAGAATTAGCATCACGGGGGCTGTATTACTGGTATTAATCCTTTCCCAAATTTACCCGTTATTTCGCTTTCTTTTATAATCTTAGCTTAGATTCAGTCTGATAATGGCTGTATCGCAGTTGAAAAGTGCTGTAAATAAGTTATTATAATTTTAAGTGGAATAAGGGTGATAGTGTAACAAGAATTGAAGTGGTCTAGGGTTCACAGTTAATTGAATCTAGTCAAAGATCTAATGTCACGGTTTTAATAAACTGTTCTGATGACATTCCTAAGTTATTTTATTTACTCATAGAACAATAAAAGGTTTTGCCTGTAAAAACATTATTTTAATTTATCAACACGACTTTAACAAAGGCCGTCCTACAACTAGAAATCTTTCAGTAAACCACATTACTTATTAAATACATCACAAAAGAGTTACTTAGTTAGAATATGTTTACAGACATTTGGTTTCATAATTTCATCACGGAGCGTTATCAATTATATGAATTAGCAGATCGGGTCCCACAGGAGTCACTATGGAGACCAATCTTATTGATTGATAGATATGATTGTTTGGAATTCCCAACATCTGGTAGGTCGGTCATTAGATTTAAGATAAGTTAAGGATAAATATATAGCAAAGGTTCCAAGAAAGTGATTCTATAGTCACACAGAAATATTTGGAAAACACACGATTGTTTTTGGGGTTATTGTCACCCCACTACACTCATACGGGCAACCATCATTACGTAAGTTTCTTGGGATCCCCACATACACATAAGTAAACCCCTATCTCAGCCGCTACTTAAGTGTAGCAAAACGAATATAAGAGAAGCAGCAAATCTTCTAGCAATATTAGGAAGTGCCTTCCCTAAATTCAACATATGGTCCTTCGAACCGGATACTCCAAGGAAGTTCATGTTCAGAAAACAAAAATCATCAAAAATCTGAATGTAGGAAGATATAAGGTAAGTGGGCTATCCAATTCCTTCTAAATATTTCCCATTTATTTTATTCCGTTCAGTTTGACTTAACACAGTGTACATTTCTCAATTTACTATATTGCAATCTAAAGTAATTAAAATGAATTTAGATCAATTAATTAGCAAACGCGGCAGTCTAAAGGCTAAGCTAACTAAAATCATTAAACACGTAAATAATGTTGATGACAATTTTTCATTGTCTGAATTAAAATTGCTAAATAAACTCATGCCTATTTTAGAGGAGTTCGATAATATTCAACAAAACATTGAATCAAAAAATGATTCAGAAGAGCCAAGAAATCGAAAGAGATTCTTTTGAAAATAAATATTATCGGATTGTATCCACTACCCAAGACATTATTTGTAATCGCGAAAATAAAGTAGCAAATAAACCTTGTTCCACTAATTCTCAAACTAAACCTGTTAATGGTTGGGTTTTCATGATTTATTCAGATCCCTAATATACGAAAAAAATGAATTAAGACGATATTCAAAAATATCAATATTTAAAATCTTCTGTAAAGGGTGACGCAGCTCGCGCTATAGACTCATTACCTTTAACACCTGAAAATAACATTTTAGCAAGGAATATTTCAACTAAACGCTTTTCTAATAAACGACTTCTTATACGGAGCCATGTAGATGCAATATTCAAAATACCGGTTGTAACAAAAAATTCGGCAACTTCTTTAAAGTATTTTTTAGATGAATTGATAGCAAATTTAACGTTTAACATTGGATAACAATTTTCCAACATTTGACAATCTTTTAAATGTTTCAACCCGCAGATGCGAGAGATTCTTGTCTCTCGAACGAAATCAATCAAATATAGTGGTTCACAAAAATTCTAATTTACTAAATTCAAACCAAAAATTTGAGAACAAATTTTCAAACCAAACGCTGCACGTGTCACATAAAAATCTGAATTGTATTTTGTGCAGACATTCTCATTATTTATTTCAATGTAAGGAATTTAAAAACCTCAATGTGAATAGCCGCATTGAATTAATTAGTAAACATAAAATATGTAACAATTCTTTAAAAACAAATCATACAACTGAAAAATGCTTCTTAAGCAAATGCAGAAATTGCAATGAAAAACATAATACCTTATTATGTAACTCAATGAGAAATACTATCATAAATGAAGATACGGAATTTCCGTCAACTTCCACAACAATAGCGACATCATCAATGTCACAATCTCAAATTTTATTGTCTACTGTAGTAGTGATGATCAATGTCAGAAATAATAAACTTCATTACTGCAGAGCTTTATTAGATTCAGGGAAACTTTATCACTGAAAAGATAACAAGCAAATTATGTTTAACAACAAAAAACATTAATATACCCGAATCAGGTATCAATAATACATATTTCAAAATTAGTCGATGCAACAATCAAATCGCGAATTAATTCATTTAAACTAAACTTAAAATGTTTTGATTATATGACTACAACTACTTTGTTTTTATACCACTTTTATTAATAATAACGTGAAAACGTAACTATAGTTTCAACACCGAAGTGCATTTATCAAACTTACCGTCTTACAGTTTTGATATAACTTCGGTAAACATACCACAAAATTGTAAACTTGCCGATCCTGTATTCAATAAATGTTCAGAGGTTGATATGATAATGGGCGCTGAATTTCATTTTGAGTTATTTACTCACGGCCAAATCAAAACATGTAGAAATGGTCCTGTTTGGCAAAAGACGCATTTTGGGTGGATTGTTGGAGGCAAAATAATTAATCCAAATAAGCAAAATGAATTGCGTTCAACAACAACATGCAATTTAAATATAGTAGACATTGATACAATTATTGAGAAATTTTGGGAAATTGAAAACTGCCCTACCAAAAATGATAATACAAGTACAGAAAATGCATGAGAGTCTCATTTTTGTCTACTTATACGCGAACACCCAAAGGCAGATTCACAGTGAAAATACCATTTAAACAAAACTCTCCAATACTAGGAAACTCGATCAATCAAGCATACTCCCGATTATATAACGTAAATTGAAGAAAAATGAAGAATTACGATTCGAATATACAGCTTTTTTGAACGAATATATTTAACTCGGTCACATGGAAAAAGTTCCAAAAACAGAAACGAAAAAAAGAGATAGCGAAGTTTACTATTTACCTCATCATGCCGTTATAAACGAAAATAGTACCACAACAAAATTGCGCGTTGTTTTTGACGGTTCTGTCAAAACAAGTTCAGACGTAAGCTTAAATGAAATTCAATTAGCAGGTCCTACCATACAACAGGATTTATTTTCTATTCTTCTTCGATTTCGATCTCACAAGTATGTTTTAAAGGCAGACATAAAAAAGATGTACAGACAAATAGAAATTTATGACGAACAACAAGATTTCCAGAGAATTCTTTGGAGATTTAATTCACTAGATGAAGTTGAAACATATAAATTAAAAACCGTCACTTACGAAACGTGTTCTGCACCTTTTTTAGCAGTCCGTTGTTTATATCAGTTAGGTTTGGACAATAAACAGTTGTACCCAAACTTATTTGCTATTACAACAAAGATTTTTATGTAGACGACCTACTTACAGGAGCGAATAATTTACAAGAACAACCTGATTAAAATATTAAATTCGGGAGGGCTTGAGCTTAGTAAATGGGTTCTAATTCAATGTCAATATTACCCACCAATTCGAATGATTCGTTTCCATTAAATTCAAATGAGGAATCTAAAACACTAGGGAATGGAATCAAAATTCAGATACATTTAGATATTAAATTAATTTAAATGTAACTACAAACAATAGGAAAACTAAAATAAGAAAGCGTTACATTTTGTCTAAAATTGCACATATTTTTGACCCTCTAGGTTTTTTAGGGCCTTTCATAATACTTGCCAAATTAACTTTACAGTAACTATGGATTTTAAAGCTTGATTGGGACGATGCAATACCTTGTCACATATTAACGCTATAGTCAAATTTTTATACTAATTTAACGATTGTTAATCAAATAACAGTTCCGCGAAACATAATACCAAAAACATATGAATCACTTGAAATTCATGGTTTCTGTGATGCATCGGAGGAGGCTATGGCCAAAGTCAGATATAAAAGTAATTAGCAACATCCCCGAGAATCGAAAAACTGTAGTTTTAACGACACAGATTAACACAATTAATTATAAATAATTTCATGAATAAATATTCAGAATACTCAACTTCACAGCGGGTGTTCGCTTACTGTTTACGTTTTGTACAAAGTTGTCGAAATAAAAATTCTAAAATTGAATTATCATATTTAACAACAGACGAATTGCAACAATCTCAACTAAAAACTATTTCACTTCTACATTCTGAAGCGTTCAAACATGAACTTAGTCAAGTCAAGAAAGGACGAATTATTTCAAATAGTGACTTATTGCCACTTGCGTTGCTTGTTTTCGTACAAAACCTGTAACCTTAGAACAATTGATGGGAAATATTCCTGCTACGCGTTTGCAGCCTTTGCGACCATTTACTAACTGCGGTGTAGATTATGCAGGGCCTATTCCTTTGAAGGCAGGACCGTTGCGTTCATCAGAGGTTGTAAAATCTTATATTGCGTTATTTCTTCTAGGTGCTTTGAAACGTTTTATGTCACGAAGAGAGAAGCCGTCCAATATGTACTCAGACAATGGTACCAATTCTGTGGGTGCCAAAAATGATTTGAAAAAGATTAGTGATTTATTACATTCTCAACAATTCATCAAAAACGTAACTGAATCCTTAGCACACGAAAGCATTACTTGGCATTTTATTCCTGCAAAATCCCCTCATTTCGGTGGAATTTGGGAAGCCGGTATAAAGTCAGTAAAAACTCATTTGCGCAGAATAATCGGAAATTCCATTTTAACATTTGAAAAAATTTACACAGTATTAAGTCAAATTGAAGCTTGTTTGAATTCCCGTCCCTTTAACACCTCTTTCCAATGACCCTAACGATTTCCAAGTTCTTGCGCCCTCCCATTTCCTTATTGGGAGCCCACTGACTTCGACTGCAGATTCAGACATCACAGATTTACCTACAAATAGATTATCCAACTGGCAACACGTTCAACAAATGCTACAACATTTCTGTAAAAGGTGGCATTCGGAATATCTAAATACATTACAGCAACGAACAAAATTGAGAAAATTATAAAACCTGGCGACATGGTGATTCTAAAAGAAGATAACATCCTTCCTTTGAATTTGATCCTAGGACAAGTTGCTGATGTGCATCAGTGAAAACAAAAAATGGATTTGTGACTCGGGTTATAACGAAATTATGTTTGTTACCGATAGACAATTAGAAACAATCTTATTGAAAGATATTCTTTCAAAGGGGCCGGCATGTTGGAATTTCCAACATCTGGTAGGTCGGTCCTTTGTCGGTCATTAGATTTAAGATAAGTTAAGGATAAATCTTTCATTTATTGTAGCTTGCTTGGAAACCTCTTTTACCTAATGCATTTATTACCCTATTCAGCAAATTCATGAATAGCAAAGGTTCCAAGAAAGTGATTCAATAGCCACACAGAAATATTTGGAAAACACATGATTGTAGGGGGGTTATTGTCACCCCACTAAACAAATACGGGCAACCATCATTATGTAAGTTTTGATGGTGAAAAAGGCAGTATTAAAATATCATTCGACCTGTAAAGAGAATATAGTGACCTGTAAATAGATATGTATATGTGTTAATATAGTGATTTATTCAACATTAGACTTTTCTTGGGATCCACATACACATAAGTAAACCCCTATCTCAGCCGCTACTTAAGTATAGCAAAACGAATATAAGACAAGCAGCATATCTCCTTGCAATATTAAGGAGTGCCTTCCCTAAATTCAACAGGTTGGGTTCAAAAGTCGGAGCTACTGTTATTTGCCGGTGACATAATAACATTTAAGTGTGAAGTGAATCTATTTAATTAAGTAAATTGAAAAAGAGCATACAAATGCTGTTCAAAAATTATTTCAGTTCTAATTTAGTATTAATAAGGTTTTTGAATTATTTTTATTTATTACTCAACAAAACTACACTCAATTATATTTAGTATGTTAATTTTTGTCTTTGGTATGAAGTATTTATCACTTCTTCATGATTTTGTATCAATGGAGGTATCCTGTGAATAAATAAATAAACAATATTTACTAAAACTGGTGGAGACCTAAATGAAGTTAGTGATTAATTACAATCATCTAGCGCCACTTTTCACTGAAATGAGTAATGTCTAGATAATAGACGTAATACTGAAGCCTAAATGTAGCCAAAGCATGAGGCATCAACTACTAAGTAGCTATTTATATCAAATGAACATGATCAAATATTAAGTTTGCCTAATAATTTGAAAGAATATGAGTCAACATATTAGAAGTCAACTTAGATACATATAAAAACTCACTTGGGAAGGTCATCATGCAGATAATTTGTATGAAATTTTATAAATCATGTCATTATTCCAGACTGAAATTTTTTTCTCAATATTAAAAATCATCAAGGTAGGAAGGGGTGAAGTAGATACATATAGCCTAACATTTTACAGAGATTAGATATTTTAGGTTGTACAGCAGTTAGATTATTTTTTCGGACTGTGTACATCTCTTCATATTTTCCTACTTGTCTTTTCAATTCCTTCTGAACTTCATACAAGCTAAGTTCTTCATAATTAGAATTATGTGGTTCTAAGCCAAGTTCTATTGTGTAATGTTGAATCTGTGTAAGCAACACCTCAATGGAATCTATCAATTTACTTTTCATTCCTTTTACATCGTTTAGTAGATCCTGGTAGCAATTCTGAATATGTGTTAGAAAAATATCTGTCCATTGTTCAATATCCACTTTATTTTCGCCCAACTGTAATACAATGTTACACCAAGACAAAATCCATTTATTAGAGCAATCTAATAATGTTTGTTTGAATTTCTTTGCCCAAGGATGATCCAGAATAATATCATCGTTCAATACTTCCAATGATGAAGACACGTTCACTAGAAATAGAAATTTAAAGTAAGTAGACACCTAAAAAACACCTTTTAATGCTTACAAAAATACCCATGTACGCAATAATTACCAAATTGGTAAAATTAATGAAATGAAAAAAGAAATGAATAAAGACGTAAGAGAAACTGGTTTTCGTATTGAAATTTTTTTTAAAATTCAAATCTTGACGGTTGAGTATTGAAAATGATCTTGAAGTTGAGGTTAAGTGATAGGCATAGATATTATACATATCATAGAGTTAGAATCTATGATACGTACCTATCTAATATAATCATAGACATATTATCCTGAGGAGACAGAATTGTTGACATTTAAAGACGATCAGACATTGCCAAAATTTCGGGCCACTCAGACTCATACTTACAAGTATGGCCGTATGGAATGTGTTGTTGCCGGATTAGTTGTTCTGTGTGCCGGATTGAGATTTGTAATTATTATAAAAACGTCCATAGCATTATTTATTGGTTATATTAGAAACAATACTGTTGAAATGTCGTTTTCTCAGAAAAATATTCCATAATTTATGGTAACCTGGAATATTCAATCGAATTACAGAATATTTAAATTTTTAAATATAGAACTATTCCATTCCATTGCATCATTTGTTCAGAAAGCGACAACGCCGCTCACCCTTTATGAATGGAGACTTTGTTCTGTACTACGCAATTTGACAGCTTCTGTATTTCTCGTAGCTACTTCGAAGCGATGTTGCCTTACAAGTGGTACCAAGTTTTCAATCATAGTTACAGCATTGCCAATAAGGAGTAATTATGACTCGACGACAAAGAGGTCCGTTGGTTTTCTTTGTCATACTCCATATAATCATTGCGACAAGTCAAATGGAGTTTTATGAATGAGATGTTCCGTCTCCTTAGGACACGGTCGTACATACAGGTCTGGGGACTCGAGGCGGTTTCCTATGCAGTGGCGGCTCCTCGAAGGAGGCTAAGGAGGCTCAGCCTCCTCACCGATTTATCTTAATGATCATTCTCTATTTTATTTCCTGTTTCTCTGATAATTCTTTAAATTTTACAATTAATTCCCCGTTCTCAGTAGTTATTTTTAATCTGGCAACAGTGGCCAGAGGCTAGATTCTCGATTATCTCAAACGCTAAATACGTGTGGTCAACACAGTTGCCGTTTTTCCAACCAGTCCAACTGCCAAATAGGGTAAAACAGCGGATATGGCAACATCCTCTGTAAGCTAGCTTCTCGTTCGCACTCGGTCGAAATACGATTGCTTCCTGCCCTGCGAGCTGCGAGGCGGCGACACGAGACACGTGCTCCGTCAGTTGCTGTTTTTGTTCCGCGAAGCGAAGTAAGGTTAAGTTATAATTTATCTGTTCCGTGAGTTATTTAACGTTAAAATGTGCAGTTGCTGACTTCTTAGAAAATCCATTTAGTGGATTAACATATTAGAGAAAAGTGTTTTTTTTTAAATAAACGGCCTTTACCGGATTTGAAAGGATTAGTGATGACAGGTATGTTTCAAAATCGACATACACAATAAATTATATTGCTTGCTATTTACATTTGATACAACTTCATGTTGGGGGCCCTCGGGTTATGATGATTTGGAAAATTTAGCTCGTGGTATAGACAGATATGAAAAATCGCAGGAACATATTACATCCGAGTATTAAGTTTAAATTAACCGGTTAACAGAATATTGTTAAAGGAGGAAAACATATAATTTGGTAGACAAGAAACTACATTATAAACAACTTTTTTTATGAAATTTTAGATACTATTAAAGGTCAAATTGAGATTCGATTTTCCGATTTACATGAATTAAAGTTTTTCGACTTGACGAATAGAAGATTTTTCGAATCTTTCTCAAAAGAGTTTCCCAATACACTTTTAGATAACTTAGTTCTAAAATATAATTTTTTTTGATAAAATAGCACTGCACAATTAATTATGGGTTATATACCTACTCGGATAAAGATATTTTAGGCAGTACGACATTCACGCCGATATGATAAAATATATGATAGACAATGATTTGCAACAAGTTTTACCTCAGTTTTATAAACTACTTTGTTTGACAGTCATCATTCCTGTCACGTCGGCATCGGTGGAGAGATCATTTTCTACTCTCAAACGAATTAAAACTTACATGCGAAATACAATAGGCCAAAATCGTTTATAGAATGTTAGTTTGATATCTATTGAAAAAATTTAGTAAAACACTTAAAACAAAATGATACATTTTATGATAATATTATTGACCATTTTTAGCAAACTAAAGACCGTAGAATTCCGTTAATATATAAAAAAAGTTAATAAAAATAATAAAAAAAACAAAATATGAAAAATTAAAAAAAAAAAAGAAAAAATATCAAAAATCCAAAGAAAAAAAAAACGAACAAAAAAATGTTTTGCCAAGAGAAACTCTACATCTCCACGTTGGTTCTTGCTTTGCAACAATTAATTTTGTCACTGAAGTAGCTGGTACGGTCGCTGTGCAAAGGTTACATTTATTGGCTGAATAGAGCATATTTTTACAAAAACGTTTTATGTCCAGCCTCCTCTCTTGAAAACTTCACGAGCCGCCACTGTTCCTATGTGAGAAGTGGGTCCGCTAAGCGTCGACTGTCGCATAGTACCAAAAAGGATGGCGCAGTTGTCGGAATTCTCTAACAACTGTCATACTTGACTTGTAAACACAAGGAATACCTGCGTTTTTAGAAACAAATTACGAAATCGTGCATTGTGCCGAAATGCAAAAACGGAGTACCAAAGGGTAAAGCAAGAAACTTCTGTTTTTAAAGTGCCGAAAGATGCGGAAATGCGAAAAAAGTGGATGCTTGCGATTCCGGATAGAAATCGTTTTAACAAGGTCTTTTATGTGTGCGAGCATGTATAACGAAAAAGGAGAAGTTATTTTCAAGGTGAGTAATACATTTTGACAAGAGTAACAGTTCAATTCCTCTCTCAAATCAGAATAGTAAATATTGCGTTACGAGAAAAATTATTTTACTTAATGTGATTGTTGCCATACTTCGATCCAAGCGCTAGCTGGTGGCTGAGCGAGGGACTACGAGTTTGACGACATGTAAGAGACTCATATCAAACAAAAGAGTTCCCAGCCTGTATGTACGACCGCTAATCATCGATACTTAACCTAATTCAACTTTTCTATCAACAACATCTATGTATTCTGTTCGGTTTGTTATTATTAATCTTACGGTGTGGTGTCCTTTCGATTTTATTATATTTGGATTTCGATTAAGTAATGTGTAATGTTCAATTGTGATTACTGGATCTACATAATAAGTATCATGTGTGTGAAGTGAGGCTGGGTTTAACACAGGCAGACAACACTGCGCGCTTCTAACTTAAAACTTCTCACACATATTTGACATGAATAGGAAATGTAATACTGACTTCATTATAGGACATATCACTCTCCAATTTAGTCAATTGGAAATAATAGGAACTGACAATACTAATAGATTTTTACTTTATTTCGATTACCTACATTGTTGCGTGAGAATAATTCAGCCTCTCTGTACAACGATGAAACTTTCAGTGTGCATTCCTGAAGATATGAGCTTTCATTTGATATTATATACAATAGGGCACTCACGAGAAAGCATACTTAGAAAAAATAAAAACTGAGACTTCTCATGAATTTTTAATTTTTTTTCAATTTCTTTTAACGTAAGGACCCATTCATCCTCTCTGTGCAATAATGAAACATCTAGAGTATATTCCTGATGACGTTAGCTTCAATTTGATACTATACACAATACGGCACAAACGAGATAGCAATACTTAGAAAAAATAAAAACTGAGACTTCTCATGAATTTTTTTTTTTTCAATTTCTTTTACGTAAGGACCCATTCATCCTCTCTGTGCAATGATGAAACATTAGAGTATATTCCTGATGATGTTAGCTTCAATTTGATAGTATACACAATACGGCACAAACGAGATAGCATACTTAGAAAAAATAAAAACAGACTTCTCATGAATTTTTAATTTTTTTTCAATTTCTTTTTGAGTAAAAACCCCTTCAGCCTCTCTGTGCAATGATCAACCTTTTAGTGTACATTTCTGATGATAGTAGATTCAATTTGATACTGTACTCAATACGGCACAAACGAGATAGCATAATAATAACAGGAATTGGGCCACTGATAATTTTGAAACATCAAGTGAAATTATTGATATAGACGTAAATTCGCAATCTACGATATAGTCCAGTCAATTTAGACATTCGAAGGTGCATAAAATCCCAACAAGCTGAAAATCAGTAAAATTGTTCAAAACATAATTATAAATAATATTTAAAAGTTCCCCATCATTCCCGTGTGTGGAAAAAATTTTATTCGAGGTCAAAGGTAAAAAAAAAGAGTTTTTCGCGATTTTCAGCAAAACGGTAAGTTTTATCATAAAAGTACCTTAGACAAAAATTGTAGATCATAAAATTATCTATAAAAATGAATACTTTTTTCCTACGAGCCACCGTTTCTGAGATATAACGATTCAAAAAGTTATAAAAGTTGTTATCGCCATAATATGCATGAGTACGCCACGTATATACATCTCTAGAGTTGTTATATATTATATATTATAATACATATATTATATATATATATATAAATTTCAGCACATATATATATATATATCTGCATTCTACAGGAGGGGTAAAACAGCAGTTTTCAAAATGTTTTAAAAACAAGATTTAGTTCAATGTGCTGAAATTTTCAAAAAGAGTAATTCAACTCAACAAAAAGTTATCACCAACGGCATCCGCTTTCTTCTTTCTATGTACGGAGCTCCTAAAAAAACTACCTGTTTAGATAAGCATCGATACGCATGCTTCGTTAAAAATACTAAAAATAAAAAACAAGTTCAATTAGCTTGTCTTCCTCCAACCTCAGTTGCTGCTCATCAACATCTTTTTCGGGTATATTACCAAGTTCAAGTGTGGCTTGGTTATCAGCTAGATCCTACAGACTGGGGTTGGAAGTTGGTCAACAATATATTAGAGCCAGTTCGAAATTTACTCCCACCTGCGCCGGAAAAACTGCTGAACACAATTTTTTGCAACTGCAACAAGGGATGCAGTGCTAAATGTGGTTGCAAAAAAGTCGGACTGTTTTGTTCTCTGGCATGCACAAATTGTCAAGGCCGGTCGTGCTCTAATGTTGAATCACAAACAATGGAGGATTCGTTTGATTCCGACGAAGTGTCATGCGATACATCGCTATTGACGCAATTTACTTGCGTCCAAAATGAAGATGAAGAAGAAGCAGGAGAAGAAGAAGAAGAAGAAGAGGAAGAACAAGAAGAAGATCAAGAAGAAGAATAAGAAGAATTTGAAACTTACGAATCAGGCGAATGAACTTCACCACTTTTTTTAAATTTACATCGCTTTTATCTTTTCCAATCTTTGAAAATTTCCGTTATTTTGCAATAGTTTCACATTAAACAGGATCACAACTGACCCGTGGAGTAGGCCTACTGGGGAAACCACGTTAAAAAAAACGCGCTAAGTACACTACCTCATAGGTGACGAGGAAACGTGTGCATATTATGACGATAACAACTTTTATAACTTTTTGAATCGTTATATCTCAGAAACGGTGGCTCGTAGGAAAAAAGTATGGATAGATGATTATGATCTACAATTTTTGTCCGAGGTACTTTTATGATAAAACTTACCGTTTTGCTGAAAATCGCGAAAAACTCTTTTTTTTTTACCTTTGACCTCGAATAAAATTTTTTCCACACACTGGAATGATGGGGAACTTTTAAATATTATTTATAGTTATGTTTTGAACAATTTTACTGATTTTCAGCTTGTTGGGATTTTATGTACCTTCACTCTCATTTTTTAGTCTAAATTGACCGGACTAATATACCGGAATAGCAGATTTTACATTCACTTTAAACATTTATTAGATAAAATCGTTATAATAGAAGAAAATGATGATCAACATGATGAAAATGCATTGTACTGCCCAGATATGCTTCATATTATCTTGAGGAAATCTTTGCCTTATTTACCTCTTTGGGCCAATATAATTTATAATAACAAACGATCTTCAATCTAAAATTTCGCGGACCCAGAGTTATAGTAATGCTCCAGTGGAAAACTGGTTCGGGCAAGTTAAAAATAATGTTCTATTATGAAATAGAAATTTAAGATGTACACGATTTTTAAGGGAAACTAGGAAAGTAGTATAAAGCATCCATAAAGAATGTTGCTTTAACATTTCAAGAGTTAGATGTGCGATACCCATTACAAGAAAACGATACACTTATCAATGTCATTTTTAATTTCTCGTGTTCATGCACTCGACACCCGTGGGATGATAGGGCTCCTGGCGAACCACCCACGAAAAAAAATGGTAACGCACCCTTGTGAGAGCTGACTGTTATAATATATGTTAGGAAAATAATACAGAAAGGCACTGATTAATATTTTATTACGATGTTTTGTACACGAAACTTGAATAATAATAGATTAATGCTCTACCTCTCGTGCTCGACCTCTCGACAAACTGGCGCGGCGCCGGAGATGACCTCAGCCAGTAGTAGTAGGTAGTCAACCCAATATTACCAGCATTAATGCTAACATATACCTATGTATACCTTTTCTTTCAAAATGTCTCTGACTTTCATAATATACCTTCGGCTCTCACACTACAATACCTCCTGGGTGCGTGTGGAAATTTGCAAGTAGTCAGGGAAAAATATGGCATTTATATCAAGGGCATGTTTACCGAAATTTTTTCGTCGCTCCGAAAAGTTGAGAAATAAGTTATTTTCTGAAATATTATACTAATTGAACAATTGATTAATCGACTATTTTGTGATTTAATCAGTCAAGGATTACTATTAGTTCTATGAATCAAATGATCCAATCATCAATTATTTCACTCTAGATGTGTGTATTCTGCTCACTTGAATGCCGCATGCATTGGTCTACGTGCGCTCTACCTTGGGAGTGGATAGTCCATACGTTTATTATAGTAAGCTACAAATCCACGAAATAGTCGGCGTCAAAAAAAGAAGGCGGATTTAGCACATAGATATCTGGCAAACCTAGTTCTTTCAACAGCCGCCCGGACATTGTAGAGGGCGTTTCGGTAAGTGTATAAATCTCTCTACGATCCGCGGGGACGGGCTAGCCCTTTGTCGGATGCCGCACCAGCAGATGCGACCGGCAGTCAACGTCCTGACGTCCTGTTGGTTGATATTATACATAGATAACTCTACTACTAGAGTTATCTATGATATTATATCTGTCCACATTCGGTCTGATAGTTAGCGCACCGGACGACGCATAAAACAGAGCGAATACCGTCGAGTATTTCGACGGACCGCTCTGATAAAGGTACCACCAAATTAAAATCTTTATGCCAAAATTTCAAGTGGATTGCATTTACCGTTTGGTCATTACTCGAAAACATACCATGTGCTATGTGAACTGATTCAAGTGAAGACTCCGTCCGCTCATGCTCATTCCCTCTTAAAAATTGATATAAACCTACGCAAAACAAAATTTTTGAATCCATTAAAGTCTCAGGTTTTATTTTTTCTAAGTATGCTATCTCGTTTGTGCCGTATTGTGTATAGTATCAAATTGGAGCTAACATCATCAGGAATGTACACTAGATGTTTCATCATTGCACAGAGAGGATGATTGGGTCCTCACGCAAAAGGAAATTGAAAAAAAATTAAAAATTCATGAGAAATCTTAGTTTTTATTATTTCTAAGTATGCTATCTCGTTTGTGCCGTATTGTGTATAGTATCAATCATATCTTCAGGAATGCACACTGAAAGTTTCATCGTTGTACATAGAGGCTGAATTATTCTCACGCAACAATGTAATCGAAATAAAGTAAAAATCTATTAATATTGCCAGTTCTTATTATTTCCAGAAGCTTTTAGTTAGAAGCGCGCAATGTTGCCAAGTCGAAGTCAGGCTGGGTTTAACACAGGCTCACTTCACAAACATTCAGAATAAAGGGATTTTTCATTTCGATAAAATATAAAAATATGCATCTTATTCAAAATTTCACAACCTTCGAAAAAAATGATATAAATAATGTACTATTTGATTCTTGTTTTCGATATTATTCAATGTGCATAATATTGACGAAATAATATTTGGAAATAGAGGGATTAATTATTACTGAAAATTAGGTATTATATATCAGTTTCCAATAATTACGAATCAATATTAAAATATAAAAACAACTCGTAACTTATTGGATGACTTAATTGAGATACAATCTGACAGGTATACTTTAGTTCTAAAAATCAATTTTCAATTATAAATTATATTATATTACGTAGAATGAACGTTCTAGATCACTATCATATAATATTAAATTGCTTTAATATTTTGAGTGTATATATATCTAATAATAAGAGAAAAGAATCAATTAACATTTTTAATTTACCGATTCTGATAATGAATGTATTGTGCTCATACATTCAAGTTTCAATGTCTCAAGTCCATGTGTAGCTATATCGTTCGCGTTCCCCTTTGATAACAAATTGTGTATCTTTCAAAGAATCAAACCATCTCTCTACGAACTGTATTGTTATTTTTAACTTCTTAATATATATTAGGAGGTCGAATTCATCTACTATTGGAAAGCTAAAGCTAAAATATTTCTGTGGGAGGTTTGTTTCCCTGGAATATTCTAATTAATATTAACAGCTTTAGGTCCTGTAATACAGGCAACACATTAAAAATTCTTCTTCATAACGTTTCGCATCTTAACACAGGCGATATCAATCTAGTGTATATTAATCAATGCTCTGATTAAAGCCCTTTTAAGATGGTCATCACTTGTAATTCACCATATACAGAAAACCCAACAAACAAATAGGTATACTCCTGCTGATTCAGTTACACCAATTAATTGTAAAATGACTTCATTTAATAAATAGTATTGTTCATAGATTATTAAATTTCTTTGACAGCAAAATTTTAACAACGAAGTTGAGAAATCTCAGCAAATATTAGCGTTGGAGAATGGTTACGACAAATCTTTGATCGATAACTTAATTTACACAAATAAGGAAGATAGATCGCATCCAATCAACCAAATTAGAGCCATTAACTTCAAATAGTTCAGCAAAATTCAAGAGTTTCACTTATCCTTCAGTTGTTAATAAATTTGTTTTCTAAATTTGCAATACAACCCCTTCATAGATGTAAAAACAAGGTAAAAAGTTATTCAGGCAACATCTTTGATAAAGTTTCCGACTTCCACAAATCCGGGATTTACAAAATTGTAAGTCATGTCAAAATGCTATGTGGGCCAAACTAGAAGGAATATTCTAACTCGGTATAAAAAGATACCGGTCGGTTTTGAATTAGATGGAATTTTATGGATAATACAAACAAATAATAAAATATGCCTACCATGGTCACATACTTCATCTATATGATTTACTTGCAATACAATTTTCTCCGTTTCACGTTTGTCGTAGTTACTGCATTCTTCCCTAGCATGGCAGTAGTATTACCTATATACGTATATTGGAATATTGGGATAATAAATTCTTAAAATAGGTAATTAATGTCTTCATTGATTTTATTTTAGAATAAGTTTTAAGTATAGGTATTTTTAGATTTAAATTCATTAAATTTTTAAATAATGTCAATTCCCTATGGAAATGCCATGTATGCTTTTATTACGCTCAAGTGAATTTATTTTACTTTAGTGATTATACCCAACTTTATTCCAAATTGTATATTATATTATTTCATAACTAAAGTTATTTTCCATCTTCTTCTTTTCTCATCCTTCCTTCTTTTTGCAGCAATCATTATTAATAACATATTTTACTTTTCATCCTGGATTTTTCTGGTTGCGAGACTACGTTTAATAAAGCTTCGTCAACTGTTTCAATAGATAGACTCATACATTATCTTATTTTTCATCACTTACATAGGTACAATAAGATTAGAGAAATGCTCATAACAATTATATCTCGGATCTTGAAATTTTTTTGTCAAACAGGTTTTGTTACAAAGAAATCCACAAACAGGTTCTGAGTAAATAGTCGAATGGGAACGTACGAATGAAAAATACTAAAATTGACTTTTCCGATTTGACGAAAAAATTGTATTCAAATAATGAATTTTTTTTTTCTTGTTGCGGAGAAAACCCTTTATGGGAGGTTATGAGCTTTTGAGTCTCGAGGTTTACTGTGAGAGTAACCATTCCAGGCATACTCACTAAAAACTTCACCCCATTTGGAGGCTTGCCTGGCAATTGCCTCCGGTGATACTTAGGCCTGCTGGCCCATTGTATCTCGCCTATGTTTTGTTTCTTTACGGTATCCACTCGAGTATTTTTGTACCTTGTATGAGTTTGTACAAGTCCTTTACTGGGTGGGAACTGTATAATTCTGGTTCGTCGTTAGGCTTTTCAAAAATTGACTGTCTTTTGCGATCCAGTGCCTCGCATTTAAACAGTATGTGTGTCACTGCTTCTGTATCCTTACCGCAAAGTCTGCATGTCAGGTCACCATTGTACAGTCTCATTTTGTTTGGTGTCCTTTTACTGGCGCATGGCCAGTCATGGGCCCTGTTACTACTTTTATTTTTTCCCTATTTAGTGCTAATAGGTCTGTTGTTCTTTTGTTACACGGGGCTTTGATGTATTTCTTCCCATGCTCGTTTCCTGGGATTTTTTTCCCAGTATTCTTCGTGGTTTTCCATGATCCAGTCTTCTACAGACCTTCGTGCTGAACGTTTTGTTACCCCCGCGGTCTGTTCTGGATCTGGAGCGTTCTTCAACCCTCTTTTAGCAAGTTCGTCGGCTTTTTCATTGCCTGTCGCTCCCTTATGTCCCGGGACCCAAATCAGCTTAACGCGGTTTCGGTCTGCCAGTATTTCAAGTTCTTTTTTGCATGTCCATACCAGAAGGGATGCCACTTCCTGACTTCTCATTGCCTTAAGTGCAGCCTGACTGTCTGTCAATATGTGGATCTGCCCATCGTCGATGGCTCTCCGATTATTTTCCTTCACATATTGGAGGAATGGATAAACCTCTTCTTGGAAGACAGATGTGTGTTTACTCAATGAATAGCTCAGCCAGTCTTTGGGTTTCTTGAGTATACTCCTACACCTGCACCGTTTTCAGTCTTCGACCCGTTTGTGTACCAGATCTTTCCCTGTAGAATGTATGCTCCCATTCAGTCCTTCCTGTTATTGATACCCTGAATGTGTTGTTTAAAGAGTATCGCTTTGGAACGTGATCTGTTCTCATGCTTAACACGTCCCTGGTCACGATTTTTACGATACTCATGTGTCCTGGCCCAATGTGAACATTCCCCAGTGTATTTTGTATTCTGAGAGCACCTAGTGTGGCCTCTCTTTGGATTACCAATTGGAGGGGAGGTAATCACAGTAGTGTCTCCATTGCTGCAGTGGGCTTAGATTCCATGGCCCTTGTGATCCCAAGACATGCAAGTCTCTGGACCTTGGTCAGTCTTGTCATGGTCCCTCTTTGTTGTGTTTTAGGCCACCTTACCAAAGAGGTGTATGTTATTGCGTGTTTAACCACCATGTTGTACAGCCAGTAGAGTATGTTCGGTCATAGCCCCCATTTTTCCCGACGGAGTGCCTGGCCACAAATAATGAGGTCTCCTCTTTTTAAATTACTTTTCCCAGATGTTGGTTCCAAGTCAGTTTCAAGTCTAGTATCACCCCGAGATATTTGACTTCCCCTTTTATCTGTACAGTTTCTCCTCGAATTTTCAGAGGTTCCAAGCCCTCTGATTTGCGTTTACCAGTGAATGCTGCTATGGTGGCTTTGTGGGGATTGATATCCAGTCCCTTTGAATTTGTCCATATTGTTACCAGGTTCAGAGCCTTTTGCATTTGATATCTGACCGTGGAGTTGTATTTTTCTTGTACCACGGCCACTATGTCGTCGGCATATCCATAGGTCTGTATCCTTTGTCCTGGAGGTCCCAGTAGCCCGTCTACGATCAGGTTCCACAGGAGTGGAGGAAAAACTCCCCCTGCGGGCATCCTCTGGCCACTACGGTTTCCTCCATAATGGTTGCGTGTATCATCATGTTCCTAAGCATTGAGTCTATCCAGGCCACACATGGCTCCTCGATTCCTCTGTGTTTGAGGGATCTGATGATTGAATCAATTGAGGTGTTGTCAAAAGCTCTTTCTATGTCTAGGAAAGCCGCTAGAAGGATTTCTTCAGTTTCCAGCGTTACTTCCACCCTTTCCACAAGTTGATGGAGTACTGTTCCTCTTGAACAGTCAGCCTTGTAGGCATATTGGTCGCGGTGCACTGGTCTTTTTACCAATACACCGTCCCTTATGTGTCTATCTACTAGCTTTCTAGAGTCTTGAGTTCGAATGACATAAGACTAATTGGTCTTAGGGACTTCGCCGTATCCTGTTCAGTTTTTCCAGGTTTCGGAATATACCCCAGAACCAAGCTGGCTCTGAGTACATTGCAGAGCCTGATCTGCAGTAGTTCTGGCCCCATCTGCAGTAGTACTGGGTAAATCCCGTCCGAGCCCGGTGATGTATATGGTTTAATTGGTCAGGGTTCTGAAGAGTACCTTCCCGAGTCTGTAGTATACTCGAAACTGCATCCTCTCCATTGCCCTGTACGACTTTTCGTCCACGGAGGAGGCCAGAAGTTGTTCTTCTTCTTTCTCCGTGTTCCTACTCATCAGAATCCATTCCTGCATCATCAGATCCGGATTTTGGATTCCAAGACGCCACCTGAACTCTGTTGGGTCTGTCTTCTCTGTCCCAGGGACGAAGACCAGCACCCTGTGGCGAACCGGAAGGTCCCCGAAATTGACCACAGTCAGCTCGGCTCCCTCCCAGAGTCGCCCCAGTGAGCCGACCGTTTCCCTGAGCCAGTTTGTAGTTCTTTCATTAGCACAGGTCGTCGATATGACCCCTGTGCTAAAGCTTGTCCTTTCGAACTGTGGAGCACTACCGCTCCCAGATGGGGCCTCAAATAGTGCGTCCACAATTCTATTCTGGACCAGGTTCATTTGTTCCTGGCTCAGTTGAACTTCCGGATGGCGTCTGTAAATTATCGCCATTCAGGATCCCTTTTTCACTGAGCTATAAGTGCCAATCGACACTTGTGTGTTCCTGGCTCTTTTAGTCTGAGTGGACTCTGGAAGAGTCTGGGAGTCAGATCGAGGTCTTTTCTTTTTCCCACAGCTTTAGATTAGGATCTGGGCTGACTGCAGATGTGTTGTCTAAGAGCAACACACCTTTGCGGTGAGGTCGCCACATCCCTACGCCGTTCAAATAATGAACATTTAGTTGATACTAAGCCAGCTTAGATACAATTTTGCATATCACTTTTGAGATGTAGGGATATGTTATAACACTCGTAACAACAAGTTTTATTACTAGGCTCCGCCGTAAAAGTTTCCATATTATAACATCATTGTCAATAGCACACAGGTAATAAGAATAACTACCCTCAAACTACTGCGAAAATGTCGAAGTATCATATTCAATGTGATGCATAAATACACCATTATGATTCGATTAAGAATAATTCAATTTTTATTTTTTACTATATTGACAAACAAAACTCTAAACTATAAAAGAGTTCACACTGTGGATGTACTATAACACAACAAATAATAAACAATCATCTTTTTCACTGAAAGGGTTTACTCTGATGATGGCTACTTGGTAGCTGAAAGGTCCTCAGTACTTCAGAAGTATTTTTAGTGGATGAGGGTGATTGTTTCATATTTTTAGTGGAACAAAACTCATCAGAAAAATAATAAAATGTAATCAATTTTATGTGGAGCTATGTAAGTATATCATTCTATAAAGAGTGAAATGTGAAAGAAACATACTCAATAAGCTTTCATTGAAAACGTGCGACTATTACTGAAAAATTATTCTTTTATTGTTCCTATTAAAAAGCGATAACTATAACTCAACAATCGACTACTTTTAACCATTCGCTTAGAATTTGAACAGTAACACCAATTAGTTGTAAACGATTCACATACAGTCAGATCCTCGTTATTTAAAAACAATCAGAACATCAATATGCACTGTTCGTATTGCCCGTTTTGTTTTATTGCTTTGCTGCATGCCAATGAACTAATCTAGTTGAACCATACGTCAAATAACTTAATGTCATGAATATTAAAAATTATTTTGGCAATATAGGTCGCTCTTAAAGCAAGGTAACGTTTATTAGTATTAGTTTCCTTTTTCAACAATCAACATGGTTAACTTGTGGTGTATCTCCCTCACGTTATTCTTGACATTGGATTGTTTTGCTGATAACACAGACTTTATTGGTAGTGCCAGAGATTCATATCTGAATGCATTCACGGAATCTCACGATGAGTATTCTGACAATGCAAAAAACAATCGTCAGTATACAGAAGCTTTGGATTATCCATATCCTGCTCCGCAACCAAATTTTCAGTATGGACCTCCATCTAGACCTCCACAACCGTATGACGTATATCCTCCACCTACAAAGTAAGTTTAAGAAGTTATATAAAACATTGCATTTCTCATACTTACAAATATTTTCATTCCGATTTCAATAACTTTACACTCCGAAGAATTATACGCAAGCATCTTTGGGTTCAAGATTTTAGATTTTTGCAATAATCTCAATATTCTAGGAAGTTCTTTTATAACAAAGAAGATGATCTACTTGTTCCCCAATCTTTGTATAGTTTTTATGTGAAAATATGTATAAAAACGAAATGTGATCCATAGAGCACTAACATCCCTACCTCGTAGGAACCGAAAATATATTATAAACGATTAGGAAAAGTTAGTTATGAAAAACCATGAATGTTTTCAAGAAATTTTTAATCTCGATCGTTCCATTTGTAAACACAACAATTTATAAATATCTGACCGTGCTTCGCTACGTCAATTATCCGTTTCGAAGGGTCTGAAAGAGGAATGGGTAGTTTTTTTTAAATATTATGTAGATAGTGACTTCCTTTGATTCGAAGTCCAAGTGTGCAAAATTTCATTACAATCAGTACTGTCTGTTTCAAATGGTGGGAAAGACTTTCCTCTTGTTCTGAAGTTTAAGTGTACAAAATTTCATCGAGAAAGGTACTTATCTGCTTCAAGAGGTGTGAAAAGGGATGAGGTCAGTAGAAAGTGATTTTCGACATGGTTTAAAGGTTAAGTGTGCTCAAAAAGGGTATTTTTGGAGGATTACAATACTTTCCGTACGCATCGATTCATCTCTCGTTTGCTTTTGCCAGATAACAATGACTAGGTCTATGCGACAAGTTGGCTCTGATCCAATTAGGGGTTTTTACGTCCCCGGTTTGGCGATGGCGACGGCAGTATAAGTCCTTTCGCGTCTGAATCCCGCAGGTGCCCATACGAGTATAACTCTATTGGGGTTCTTTACTAGTGCTGTTAGGTCCTTTACACAATCAAGTACATATTGTGAGAAGATTGTGTACGACTCCAGTGCCTTGAGCACTGCTAGGTTAGTCGTTGTGATCTGTTTATTTTCATAGATTTTCTTCCTCATAATTCTGGCACATGTTGCAATTGCTAGTATTTTTGCTTGGAATTCTGTGGCGAGTATCCGTAGGTTCAAATAAATTCCTTCCCCCTGGTCATTTCTCTCGACTACTCCAGCACCTGTACTTGTTCGTCTTTGTACCTTCGGTGAACTCCTGAGATGATATGAGGATCGCCACAGCGTTCTCATCCCCTTTCACGGTTTGAATCTTGAATGGTACGGAAGTGCTGGTAACCTTGACGAGTGGCGGCTCCTCGAAGGAGGCTAAGGAGGCTCAGCCTCCTCACCAATTTATCTTAATGATCATTCTCCATTTTATTTCCTGTTTCTCTGATAATTTTTAAAATTTTACAATTAATTCCCCGTTCTCAGTAGTTATTTTTAATCTGGCAACAGTGCCCTGAGGCTAGACTCTCTATATATCTCAAACGCTGAGCATGTGTTGTTCAACGCAGTTGCCGTTTTTCCGACCAGTCCGAACGCCAACTGGGTAAATCAGCGAAAATGGCAACACCCTCTGGAGGCTAGCCTCCGACAGCCGCTAGCAATCTATGAAATACGAGACGTGCGTTCTGCCGACTGCTGAGTAGGTCAGTCAGTGCTTGTTTATGTGTTGTCACGCCACGCGAAGTAAGGTTAGATTGTTGTCTAAATTCAAAATGAGTGTTAGTGAGTTAGTTGCGGCCTTTTAGAAAATCCATTTAGTGAATTAACATATGATAAAAGTGTTTCTTTTAAATAAACGGCCTTTACCGGATTTGAAAGGATTAGTAATGTCAGGTAACTATCAAAATCGATCATTGTTAATACTAATAGTAGTATTGACAAGACGAAGTTTAAAAAAAATCATTGATTTCCCTGTAATGCTCCAACTCGATGGAATTTTACATCACGTGCAGTATTTACCATCCATAAAAATAAAGACAAATTGATTGAAACATTTGATTTTGTATTAAACAGTGATGACTTTTCAACAGATCAGGTTTCATTAAATGCTGCTGTTGGTTTAAAATCTTATTTAGAAAATGAAGAATTTTTGTTTTTTCTTGATAATTTTAAATTAATATTTGAACAAACTGATCTTATTTTCCAAATTTTACAACATAAATTCACTGATATAATTTATTCAAGAGATCGTTTGAAACATCTCATTGGAAAAATTTCAAGTTTCCGTAATACAGAATTTCATTTTAATATTTATTTGAAAATTTTTCAACTGATGAGGCTCCTCCCGCGAAAAGGAGTAAAACATATAATTTGGTAGACAAGAAACTACATTATAAACAACATTTTTATGAAATTTTAGATACTATTAAAGGTCAAATTGAGATTCGATTTTCCGATTTACATGAATTGAAGTTTTTTGACTTGACGAATAGAAGATTTTCCGAATCTTTTTCAAAAGAGTTCCCCAATACACTTAAAACAAAATGATACATTTTTTGGTAATATTATTGATCATTTTTCGCAAACTAAAAACCGTAGAATTCCATTAATATATAAAAAAGTTAATAAAATTAATAAAAAAAAACAAAATATGAAAAATTTCAAAAAAAAGAAAAAATATTAAAAATCCAAAAAAAATAAAAGACAAAAAACGAACAAAAAAATTTTTTGCCAAGAGAAACTCTATACCTCCACGTTAATTTTGTCACTGAAGTAGCTGGTACGGTCGCTGTGCAAAGGTTAAAAGGCTGTGAATAGAGCATATTTTCACAACAACGTTTTATGTCCAGCCTCCTCTCTCAAAAATTCACGAGCCGCCACTGACCTTGACTACTGTTCGAAGGCAGGTCTACAAGGCCCTTATCGCTCTTCATTAGTGGTTGTTTCCAGATGCATCCCAAAGGTAAGCCTTTTATCAAGGCTTACGTCAAGGCTCACCTCAAGGCTTACATCAAGGTACTTGAATGTATCCGTCATCTGTATGTTTTTCCCATACAAAGCTGAGTATGTTTCCAATTTCCTTTCTCCTCGTGAAGGGTACACAAAGATTTTTTTCGTGGGGTTCACTCCAAGTCCCTCCTTGTTGCACCATTTTTCCACGGTATTCAGTGCTTGCTGTATAAGAGATGTTACTCTGCTTCCGTACTTCCCTTGTAATACAACGAGAATGTCATCTGCATATCCGATTACGTAGAATCATTTGCTCTCAAGGAGTATCAGAAATCCGTCCCCACCAGCTCGCTAGCGCAATCAATATGAATTTCATTTCACTCCACCTGTACGATCAAAGCGCCATCTTTCGGCAAGGGCTCATACCACTTGTTTATGAGTATACCATTACATTATGTAACTACAACTACTATACGCTTCACCTATCGGCGAGGTTTTGTAGCAATACTATCTTGATAGCTAAGTTAAAAAAAAGCTATGACTAGTATGAGATTCGAACTGGCACACATCGGAACGCTTTTAAAAAAACCCTTGCCATTACCCTACCGAGTGTTTCCTTGGAGAACTGATTTTGAACTCAAATCGTTTATGATTATCGATGTTCTTGAAGAAGATTGAATGTACATGAATATACAAGGCATCCACTGCGCTTAATAAACATATAAAGGACACAAAACATTCATTTGACTACGACAATACCAAAATTTTGAATATTGAAAAGAATACTGATGAACGTTTGAAAGAAAATATTCATACTAAGAAAAACAATTGCGTTAATGACAAAATTAATTCCAATCTTTCAAAACTTTATCATAATCTGATTCAAACATAACCAAACTCAGATATTTTGAATTATCACTTTCTCTTGTGTATTTAATTAACATTATCATGCTGAATCAGCAAGGTTGACGCACGGTGCTGTCCAAGTCGATGTCGAGCCTCCGGGTCAACTTTCCGAATCCGAATGCGAATAAGACAATGTCAGAACATATTGCGCTAAAATGGACTTTCAGATTGTAATATTAAGTCAGTGATAGTAATATATTTAAACGTCATAGTAGTCGCAGCCAACGTACTAGTCATATAGTTAATTATTACTATGTGTACCAATGAACCAGTGAACCAGTAAATCATAATGTGGTATAATTCCACCATTGTCCGATCAACCACTAATAATAACCCCCATTTTATGGTGAACTCCTGGCTGTCATATCAGCTCAAGTTACCACAGTGGGAGGGGTCGAACCCATATCCCGAGAATTCTCGGAAATGCCCCTAGGTTCTGCGCTTGTGCGTATTTTTGGTGGTCGGCGGTTATAAATGAGAAATGCAATGGAGGTATTCGAATTGAGCGACTAAAATCGTATTTCTTTTCGATAACGGATTTCTGGTTTATATCACTGAGATCTGATGACTACAGATGGTTTGTTGACTTTAGAATACAATAAGCAACGCAGTGAATTGTAATAACTGAATGTTCTACTTATCTATTTTGATCCTAAAATCCACTTCAGCGCTGAATGGATGGGTTCTATGCTAATGAAGCTATTGAAAGGGAGTCAATTGTGGATCCCAACATCTACTTCATTTATGAGTTGAAGTTCTACAGGATGTCGGATACATTTTCGATTAAGGTAGTATTGAGAGGGAGCAACTATTTGTATCTATGATGTACTTCAATTCTGAGTTGATGGGCCTATGTCATGTGGTAGAAGCTGCACCAACATTTGTGCCCCACCCCAAAACTGACCCCCAGAGAAATTATTACAAATAAATTACATTTGATTACAGTAGAAAAAAACATTTATTACACCTTCCGGGCACAAAATACTAGCCTGTGGGTCAGGTTTCACCTGAAGCTACACCACATCGGTCCAAGAAGCATTAAATCCGAAGAGAAATTATCACAAATAAATTACATTTGATTACAGTAAAAAAAAACATTTATTACACCTCCCGGGCCCAAAATACTAGCCTGTGGGCCAGGTTCCACCTGAAGCTGCACCAGATCGGTCCAACAAGCATTAAATCGGCAGAGAAACTATTACAAATAAATTACATTTGATTACAGTGAAAAAAACATTTATTACACCTCCCGGGCCCAAAATACTAGCCTGTGGGCAAGGTTCCACCTGAAGCTACACCACATCAGTCCAACAAGCATTAAATCCGCATAGAATTTCTCACAAATAAATTACATTTGATTATAGTAAAAAAAAACATTTATTACACCTCCCGGGCCCAAAATACTAGCCTGTGGGTCAGGTTCCACCTGAAGCTACACCACATCAGTCCAAAAAGCATTAAATCCGCAGAGAAATTATTGCAAATAAATTACATTTGATCACAGTGAAAAAAACATTTTTTACACCTCCCGGGCCCAAAATACTAGCCTGTGGGCCAGGTTCCACCTGAAGCTACACCAGATCGGTCCAACAAGCATTAAATCCGCAGAGAAATTATTACAAATAAATTACATTTGATTACAGTGAAAAAACATTTATAACACCTCCCGGGCCCAAAATACTAGCCTGTGGGTCAGGTTCCACCTGAAGCTACACCACATCGGTCCAAAAAGCATTAAATCCGCAGAGAAATTATTACAAATAAATTACATTTGATTACAGTAAAAAAAACATTTATTAAACCTCCCGGGACCAAAATACTAGCCTATGGGCCAGGTTCCACCTGAAGCTACACCACATCGGTCCTAAAAGCATTAAATCCACCGCAAATAGACTGAGGAGTTTATTACAATTCTATTACAGCTCAAATAAATATATATATATATATATATATATATATATAACTTGAAACAAGTTTCAAGTTAACTCGGAGCAGAGCAGCAGCCCTGAAGAGAAGACCTGAAGATGGCACATGAGATTGTGCCGAAACGTCGTCATATCAACGGTTTCTATCGAAACCAATCTACGACAACGCGGAGTATATCCCGGCAACCCAATACAGCATATAACGCCCGCGGAAACCTGAAGCAGAACATATATATATATATATATATATATATATATATATATATATATATATATATATATATATATATATATATATATTTGTATGCTTTCTTGGTATATTGGTTCGTATATATACTGAAAATAAAAAGAAATAAAAATTCTTTTTCACGTTTCGACAATGTTTATTGCCTTTATCAAAATGTGAATTAGTGTTTCCATGTAATTTAGAAAAGAATAGATGATTTCGATTAATGAAATGCGTCTGCAGCCGACTTGTGTTTTAAGATCCAATTAAAACTGCAGAAAACATTGGATCGGTTGTGTGTGAAAGAGTTATGTATGGCTAATTACAATTTGAAATGGATTGAATTTGATTAAATACAAGACATTCTAAGATTGTACAATTATAAATATCTATGATTATTGTATGAATTAGTTATTCTATGATAAACACTCTATCCACATCTATTATAATCAACTATACAAGTTTAAGATAATTCTATGGAATAGTCAGTATATATACGAACCAATATACCAAGAAAGCATACAAATATTACAAATGGTTCAAGAATATCAATAAAAGAATAATTTCGCCTGGTGAAATAGGTTTTTTATTTTTCAAGAATACACTACTCTCAACATCAATATACATACATCATAAGAATCATGGCTTTTTATAAGAAAATTGAAGAAAATTATGGATTCTACACCGCCCATTTATTGAAAACGTTCTCAAAGATGATGAATACTTTCGCCAATCAGAAGGGAAAATAGGAAAATATACTTATTACGACTATAAAGTTTAAGAATAATACCAAAATTTTCAAAAATCAATGGTAATCACATCATTCTCAATAGTGAGTACTTAGATAATGCTTATCTTCAATTGAAAGTATTGAAACCTCTTAATATCTGACATTTGTAAATGTCTAACTTTCGCCAATCAGAAGGGAAAATAGGAAAATATACTTATTACGACTATAAAGTTTAAGAATAATACCAAAATTTTCAAAAATCAATGATAATCACATCATTCTCAATAGTGAGTACTTAGATAATGCTTATCTTCAATTGAAAGTATTGAAACCTCTTAATATCTGACATTTGTAAATGTCTATTCAAAATTCAACCTAAAAAAGATAACGTATTGTTTAACTATGACACTATGAGTAACAATTTTGAGGTTAAAATTCCATAGAATTATCTTGAACTTGTATAGTTGATTATAATAGATGTGGATAGAGTGTTTATCATAGAATAACTAATTCATACAATAATCATAGATATTTATAATTGTACAATCTTAGAATGTCTTGTATTTAATCAAATTCAATCCATTTCAAATTGTGATTAGCCATACATAACTCTTTCACACACAACCGATCCAATGTTTTCTGCAGTTTTAATTGGATCTTAAAACACAAGTCGGCTGCAGACGCATTTCATTAATCGAAATCATCTATTCTTTTCTAAATTACATGGAAACACTAATTCACATTTTGATAAAGGCAATAAACATTGTCGAAACGTCAAAAAGAATTTTTATTTCATTTTATTTTCAGTATATATACGAACCAATATACCAAGAAAGCATACAAATATTACAAATGGTTCAAGAATATCAATAAAAGAATATATATATATATATATATATATATATATATATATACTTTTGTTGATATTCTTGAACCATTTGTAATATTTGTATGTTTTCTTGGTATATTGGTTCGTATATATACTGATAATGAAATAAAAATTCTGTTTTGACGTTTCGACAACGTTTATTGCCTTTATCAAAATTGTTGATTGAAATTAGTGTTTCCATGTAATTTAGAAAAGAATAGATGATTTCGATTAATGAAATGCGTCTGCAGCCGACTTGTGTTTTAAGATCCAATTAAAACTGCAGAAAACATTGGATCGGTTGTGTGTGAAAGAGTAATGTATGGCTAACTACAATTTGAAATAGATTGAATTTGATTAAATACAAGACATTCCAATATTGTACAATTATAAATATCTATGAATTATTGTATGAATTAGTTACTCTATGATGAGTATTTCTATCATAACTATTCAAGTTTAAGATAATTCTATGGAATTTAACCTCAAAATTGTTATTCTATAGTGTCATAGTTAAATAATACTTCATCTTTTTTAGGTTGAATTTTAAATAGACAATGGAAAGTGGCACTTCAAATTAATAAAATTTTGTTAAGTTTGAATTAGATTATTGTACAGTTTCGAAAGATTGGAATCTATTTTGTCATTTACACAATTGTTCTTTTTAATTTGAATAGATTCTAATATCAAACGTTTGTTGTCGTTTGTTTCAATATTTAAAATTTTTGTATTGTTGTAGTCGAAAGTATGGTTAGTGTCTTTCACATGTTTATTGAGCGCAGTTGATGAATTTTTGGTATATTTGTGGCCATTTAATCTTTTTTCGAGGTATTGTGAAGATTGGCCAATATATACCTTTTCGCAATCTTTGCAAGGGATGGAATAAACAGTATGGGTTATTTTTTTGAAAGGTACGCTGCTTTTTAATTTTGTAAAGAGACTTTTCTGATTTAAATAACTCTTATGACATATATGTAGGTCATAAGGTTTCACTATATTACAAATTTTCTCTGAAAGTCCACTGATATATGGTAGTGATATGTAATGCCTATCATTAGTTTTCTCATTATTGGTATTGATTCCACCAAATGAGTTATAAAATTTATGAATTTTGTCTTTAGTTATCGAATTTACTAAATCAATGGGATAACCATTTCTTATTAAAGTTTCTTTTGTTTTTGTAATAGATATAGTTCTCAGTTCAGGAGAACTTAGTCGAATAGCTCTATCTATTAGATTTATAATAACATTTTTCTTATATTTTTTAGGTATATTAGAATTGAAATTAGTATACCTTCCTGACCAAGTAGGTTTGGTATACCATTTTGTTAGAATTTTGTTATCATTTGATTTTCTTACTAAAGTTAAATCTAAAAAATTTATTTCGTTATGATTTTCTAATTCAATCGTAAATTGTAACTTATGGTGAAAGGAATTGAAAGAATTCAAAAATTCATTACATTTGTTTTCAGGGATTGCAGCAATACAATCATCAACATATCTTTTGAAGAAGGCTATATTATAATTTAGTTGAGATACTACTTTTTCTTCAAGGAATTCCATTACTATTTGGGCTATGATACTTGATATTGGAGAGCCCATTGCACAACCATCTAATTGTTTATAATAATCATCTTTATATTGTAAAAAATTAGCGGTGAATGTATATTCTATAGCTGTTAAGAACTCATTCATAGGTAAATTTGTATATAGTTTTATTTCATCCCATTTATTTTGAATTATTTGTTTAGCTAATTCTAAAGGGATATTTGTATATAAAGATGTGACATCTAGTAATATTACAAATGGTTCAAGAATATCAACAAAAGAATAATTTGGCCTGGAGAAATAGGTTTTTTATTTTTCAAGAATACACTACTCTCAACATCAATATACATACATCGTAATAATCATGGCTTTTTATAAGAAAATTGAAGAAGATTATGGATTCTACACCGTCCAATTATTGAAAACGTTCTCAAAAATGATGAATACCTTCGCCAATCAAAAAAATAGGAAAATATACTTATTACGACTAAAAAGTTTAAGAATAATACCAAAATTTTTAAAAATCAATGATAATCACATCATTTTCAATAGTGAGTACTTAGATAATACTTATCTTCAATTCAAAGAAACGTTTCAATTAAAAGTATTAAACCTCTTAATATCTGACACTTGTAAAAATGTAAAACAAACTGAAAATAACATAGGCAGAACCAAATCTACAATGAAAAATATCCTACCTACTCAAATCTACAATACGTATTTAGAATTAGAAACTCAAAAATTTGAAAAAAACTTTAATAAAATTAAACATAGAAATATTGAGAAAATAAATAAATTAAATAACAATAACAAAAGAGATCTCATAGTTGATAATAATTGGCTAATGAATTTATCTCAAACAAATGTTCCAAAAAATGTAATAGACACTTTAGCTCTCGGTGAGAAATTTAGTAATACTCTATATAACGAAAGACAAATACCTATTAATAACATAATTTCTTCACTTGAAACTGAAATTGCTAAAAAACCTACTCAAATAGCGAATGAGATAAGATCAAAATGTATAAACACAATAACTAATTTCAAACAAACAGTTAAAAATAATAAATTTAATAATAAAAATAACAAATCAATCAAAAATTTCAAAGAAACCAAACAATTCATCAAATCTAACCCACAAATTACTATCTTAAAAGCAGATAAAGGTAATAAAACTGTTATCATGGACACAAATGAATATGAGGATAAAATGTCTACAATGTTGAATGATCCTGAAGTATATAAGAAACTAAATAACAACCCAACTAATATTTACCAAACTAAAAATAATAACTTAGTAAAAAAATGGTTTGAAAAGAAATATATTTCAAAATACATTCATAGACAATTAACGATACATAATGCTCATCCTCCAAAAATATATGGTTTACCCAAAATTCATAAACCTAATATACCGATGCGACCTGTAGTATGCAGCATTCAATCACCTTTTTATGAAATGGCTAAATACTTATCCAACATACTAAAAAACATAGCTTACAAAAATGAATTTTACATCAAAGATTCTTGGGATTTCAAGGAATTCATTAACAAAATTACAATACCTAAAAACTATATCTTAGTATCACTAGATGTCACATCTTTATATACAAATATCCCTTTAGAATTAGCTAAACAAATAATTCAAAATAAATGGGATGAAATAAAACTATATACAAATTTACCTATGAATGAGTTCTTAACAGCTATAGAATATACATTCACCGCTAATTTTTTACAATATAAAGATGATTATTATAAACAATTAGATGGTTGTGCAATGGGCTCTCCAATATCAAGTATCATAGCCCAAATAGTAATGGAATTCCTTGAAGAAAAAGTAGTATCTCAACTAAATTATAATATAGCCTTCTTCAAAAGATATGTTGATGATTGTATTGCTGCAATCCCTGAAAACAAATGTAATGAATTTTTGAATTCTTTCAATTCCTTTCACCATAAGTTACAATTTACGATTGAATTAGAAAATCATAACGAAATAAATTTTTTAGATTTAACTTTAGTAAGAAAATCAAATGATAACAAAATTCTAACAAAATGGTATACCAAACCTACTTGGTCAGGAAGGTATACTAATTTCAATTCTAATATACCTAAAAAATATAAGAAAAATGTTATTATAAATCTAATAGATAGAGCTATTCGACTAAGTTCTCCTGAACTGAGAACTATATCTATTACAAAAACAAAAGAAACTTTAATAAGAAATGGTTATCCCATTGATTTAGTAAATTCGATAACTAAAGACAAAATTCATAAATTTTATAACTCATTTGGTGGAATCAATACCAATAATGAGAAAACTAATGATAGGCATTACATATCACTACCATATATCAGTGGACTTTCAGAGAAAATTTGTAATATAGTGAAACCTTATGACCTACATATATGTCATAAGAGTTATTTAAATCAGAAAAGTCTCTTTACAAAATTAAAAAGCAGCGTACCTTTCAAAAAAATAACCCATACTGTTTATTCCATCCCTTGCAAAGATTGCGAAAAGGTATATATTGGCCAATCTTCACAATACCTCGAAAAAAGATTAAATGGCCACAAATATACCAAAAATTCATCAACTGCGCTCAATAAACATGTGAAAGACACTAACCATACTTTCGACTACAACAATACAAAAATTTTAAATATTGAAACAAACGACAACAAACGTTTGATATTAGAATCTATTCAAATTAAAAAGAACAATTGTGTAAATGACAAAATAGATTCCAATCTTTCGAAACTGTACAATAATCTAATTCAAACTTAACAAAATTTTATTAATTTGAAGTGCCACTTTCCATTGTCTATTTAAAATTCAACCTAAAAAAGATGAAGTATTATTTAACTATGACACTATAGAATAACAATTTTGAGGTTAAATTCCATAGAATTATCTTAAACTTGAATAGTTATGATAGAAATACTCATCATAGAGTAACTAATTCATACAATAATTCATAGATATTTATAATTGTACAATATTGGAATGTCTTGTATTTAATCAAATTCAATCTATTTCAAATTGTAGTTAGCCATACATTACTCTTTCACACACAACCGATCCAATGTTTTCTGCAGTTTTAATTGGATCTTAAAACACAAGTCGGCTGCAGACGCATTTCATTAATCGAAATCATCTATTCTTTTCTAAATTACATGGAAACACTAATTTCAATCAACAATTTTGATAAAGGCAATAAACGTTGTCGAAACGTCAAAACAGAATTTTTATTTCATTATCAGTATATATACGAACCAATATACCAAGAAAACATACAAATATATATATATATATATATATAAGTTTAAAGTTTTTTTTTGCCTAATTGGCCACTATCGTGTATGTAACTTAAGAGATATAGAATTAAATTTTCTGAATTATGAAGATAACTTAGATAATTTAACATAGGATTATAAAGATGAATAAACGTAAAAGATTGAACCATAGGCGGGATTCGAACCCACATTTCTGGATTTCTAGTCCAGGGTGTTTACCAATTACACCACTTCGGTCCTGTTAGATTTTTATATTTTTGTAAATATAAACCTCTGAAAGGATAGTAGATCATTGATGAACACAATGCGATTCGATGCCCTACCATAGATCAACTATTCACGCACATTCATCTGAAGTTCAGTCGTTTTTTGAAGTAAGGATTGTAGGTTAGTACTGCTATGGTTGGCAGTTACTTGACAGTTCTTATTCAAATGACAGCATCCCGGTTCTTATATATTTCAATAGAACTGACTGAGAATTGTTCTGGTTAATTATAAACAAGTTTAAAGTTTCTTTGCCTAATTGGCAAATTGTTTATAATTAACCAGAACAATTCTCAGTCAGTTCTATTGAAATATATAAGAACCGGGATGCTGTCATTTGAATAAGAACTGTCAAGTAACTGCCAACCATAGCAGTACTAACCTACAATCCTTACTTCAAAAAACGACTGAACTTCAGATGAATGTGCGTGAATAGTTGATCTATGGTAGGGCATCGAATCGCATTGTGTTCATCAATGATCTACTATCCTTTCAGAGGTTTATATTTACAAAAATATAAAAATCTAACAGGACCGAAGTGGTGTAATTGGTAAACACCCTGGACTAGAAATCCAGAAATGTGGGTTCGAATCCCGCCTATGGTTCAATCTTTTACGTTTATTCATCTTTATAATCCTATGTTAAATTATCTAAGTTATCTTCATAATTCAGAAAATTTAATTCTATATCTCTTAAGTTATATATATATATATATATATACATATATTTGTATGCTTTCTTAGTATATTGGTTCGTATATATACTGAAAATAAAATGAAATAAAAATTCTTTTTGACGTTTCGACAATGTTTATTGTCTTTTTCAAAATGTGAATTGGTGTTTCAATGTAATTTAGAAAAGAATAGATGATTTCGATTAATGAAATGCGTCTGCAGCCGACTTGTGTTTTAAGATATATTCTTTTCTAAATTACATGGAAACACCAATTCACATTTTGAAAAAGACAATAAACATTGTCGAAACGTCAAAAAGAATTTTTATTTCATTTTATTTTCAGTATATATACGAACCAATATACTAAGAAAGCATACAAATATTACAAATGGTTCAAGAATATCAATAAAAGAATATATATATATATATATATATATATATATATATATATATTCTTTTGTTGATATTCTTGAACCATTTGTAATATTTGTATGTTTTCTTGGTATATTGGTTCGTATATATACTGATAATGAAATAAAAATTCAGAATTTTTATTTCATTATCAGTATATATACGAACCAATATACCAAGAAAACATACAAATATATATATATATATATATATATATATATATATATATATATATATATATATATATATATATATATATTCTTTTGTTGATATGCGTCTGCAGCCGACTTGTGTTTTAAGATCCAATTAAAACTGCAGAAAACATTGGATCGGTTGTGTGTGAAAGAGTAATGTATGGCTAACTACAATTTGAAATAGATTGAATTTGATTAAATACAAGACATTCCAATATTGTACAATTATAAATATCTATGAATTATTGTATGAATTAGTTACTCTATGATAAGTATTTCTATCATAACTATTCAAGTTTAAGATAATTCTATGGAATTTAACCTCAAAATTGTTACTCTATAGTGTCATAGTTAAATAATACTTCATCTTTTTTTGGTTGAATTTTAAATAGACAATGGAAAGTGGCACTTCAAATTAATAAAATTTTGTTAAGTTTGAATTAGATTATTGTACAGTTTCGAAAGATTGGAATCTATTTTGTCATTTACACAATTGTTCTTTTTAATTTGAATAGATTCTAATATCAAACGTTTGTTGTCGTTTGTTTCAATATTTAAAATTTTTGTATTGTTGTAGTCGAAAGTATGGTTAGTGTCTTTCACATGTTTATTGAGCGCAGTTGATGAATTTTTGGTATATTTGTGGCCATTTAATCTTTTTTCGAGGTATTTAACTATGACACTATAGAGTAACAATTTTGAGGTTAAATTCCATAGAATTATCTTAAACTTGAATAGTTATGATAGAAATACTTATCATAGAGTAACTAATTCATACAATAATTCATAGATATTTATAATTGTACAATATTGGAATGTCTTGTATTTAATCAAATTCAATCTATTTCAAATTGTAGTTAGCCATACATTACTCTTTCACACACAACCGATCCAATGTTTTCTGCAGTTTTAATTGGATCTTAAAACACAAGTCGGCTGCAGACGCATTTCATTAATCGAAATCATCTATTCTTTTCTAAATTACATGGAAACACTAATTCAATTAACAATTTTGATAAAGGCAATAAACGTTGTCGAAACGTCAAAACAGAATTTTTATTTCATTATCAGTATATATACGAACCAATATACCAAGAAAACATACAAATATATATATATATATATATATATATATATATATATATATATATATATATATATATATGCTATGATTTCATTTCCTACATAACATAAAATGATAAAATTTGAACTTACCGAAACATTAAAGTTAGGAAAGATTAATAAAATATATAAAATATGGAATTAAAAACATTATTAAAAGTTGAATTATAGGTAGTATAAGGTATTAAACAATGTGTAACAAGATTAAACCAGAATGTAATATAGAATAAGAAGTGTAAACAAGAAACAGTGAAAGTGGATAAACGTACAGTGATAGGAAGGAGGAAATCTTTATTAAAATGAATCAAAGACTATCAGAAGATAGCACAAAATATTAAAATATGTTATAGATTTAAGATAGAATTAGGAAATTTGAGCTCTACAATATTATATAATTGTTATTTATATTTTATATTATGTATTATTTTTAAGAATTGACAAATGTCAAAATTGACATAAATATTGGAATAATCAAGTTAACATGAACCTAATCATAGGTTATCTTATACCAAAATATGTGGAAAGATGTAGGCAATATTAATTTAAATAGGAGAATGCATCATCACTTTAAATAATTTGAAAATCTTCAATAATTCAAAATTTCTAGAATACTCAATTTTGATTGATCGAGACAATTTAGATACTTCAAAGGGTCAACAATTAAAAAGTTCTGTCAAAATCCAACAATGACCAAAACATCCTAGATTAAGAAAGGAATCACCTCATTGGTTGGAAATGACATAAACTGGCTTCCATTTGTGGGTCCTATAAAAAGGAAACAGGAAGGAAAACCAGACAGTTTGCATTTACATCTGAGATCCAAAGCATCTTCTGCAGCTCAAGTATATTTCCATAACCTTAGTTTTTAGTAACATCGGAGAACTCAAGTAGTTTCTGTAGCTTCGACAAGTTGAAGTAACCGAAGCAAGTAAATTATTCCTACGAATCAAGTAGTGTTCCTGAGTCTTCATAACAAAGTTTAAGGTTATAATAAGTAGCATCGTAGAATATCCAGTCTTCGATAGCGTTCCAGTATATTATTGAAGAAGTTTTATATCTTAAAAGAATAAAACAAGTTAAAAATTTATTATCAACAGTTCCTGAATTTATAAAGAAGTAACAACATAGTTTACCTTGTGTATGTTTTCAAAGCAGAGCATTGTGTTTTAAAGTGAATAATCAAATAACCAAGAAGATATAAAATCAACTGAAGATTGCCAACATTTTCTCTCATAATATTGGATATAACTGAGAGTAAGTTTATTTATAATATCCTCATTGTATCGTTATTTGTATATCTGAATGTAAGATTGTCGTTTGTAAACAATAATTAATAATATTGAGTAGTTTTGAGGTTAAACATAGAAATTTTAGAACATAAAATATAAATCGTAAAAATTTGTAACCTGAGATGATAACATAGAGTCATTAATATTGAAATATAGAAACTTTTAACATTCAAACAAAATATTGTGTTTAATTCCATATAATATAAAAAGATCATTTTCATTCAAATCAATCAAAACAAATCAAACATATGAAATATAAATCCAAAAAAATCAAATCAAAATAAAAAGCTAGCCGGTAAAATAAAATTAAAGTAAAAATAAAAATTAAACAAAATATCATTAATTTATAATTTATAAATAAAAAGGTCTTTTTGGACCGATGTGGTGTAGCTTCAGGTGGAACCTGGCCCACAGGCTAGTATTTTGGGCCAGGGAGGTGTAATACATGTTTTTTCACTGTAATCAAATGTAATTCATTTGTAATAATTTCTCTGCATATTTAATGCTTGTTGGACCGATCTGGTGTAGCTTCAGGTGAAACCTGACCCACAGGCTAGTATTTTGGGCCCGGGAGGTGTAATAAATGTTTTTTTACTGTAATCAAATGTTATTCATTTGTAATAATTTCTCTGCGGATTTATTGCTTGTTGGACCGATGTGGTGTAGCTTCAGGTGGAACCTGGCCCACAGGCTAGTATTTTGGGCCCGGGAGATGTAATAAATGTTTTTTTTACTGTAATCAAATTTAATTTATTTGTAATAATTTCTCTGCGGATTTAATGCTTGTTGGACCGATGTGGTGTAGCTTCAGGTGGAACCTGACCCACAGGCTAGTATTTTGGGCTCGGGAGGTGTAACAAATGTTTTTTTTACTGTAATCAAATGTAATTTATTTGTAATGATTTCTCTGTGGGGTCAGTTTTGGGGTGGGGCGCAAATGTTGGTGAACCTTCTACCACATGCCTATGTCTCTGTCTCTACAATGTTCTTCGAAATACCCGGTATTACAGTTAATTTTTGATTGGATGGTTTTATTTGAAGTTTTCATTTAATAATATACCAACAGCTATATTCTCTAAGCTATGTCTCTTTCTTTGAATCTTCAAATTTGTTTTTGATAATACATTTAATGATTGTTACTTTCTTAAATGCAATATACCTACTACTGTACTCTTCACCCAATGTTCTAGTTCATTCGAACCGTGATAATATTAATAATTTTTAGGTACGGACCACCAACACCTGTATATCAATCCCCAGTGCCAGTGTATAATCCACCTCCACCATTTTACGGAATGCCATATGGAATGTTAGGAATCCTAGATAAATTGAAATGGAAATTAGATTTATTCCTCATCGGTAAAATCATATTGAAGCTAGTGATTTTTAAGAAAATTATAAGCTTGATTGCCATTTTATGTTTATTGTTATTCATACCTTCTCTGAAAGAAAAAATAGTTGGTCATCATGCACCTAATGAACCTGCACAAAGTGATGACAACGATGAAGGGATGATGAGAAAATACAGGAACATTGGTAATACACATTTTTTTAAAAGTTTCTCCACCTAATTGGCCACAATTTCTCTTTATATATATATATATATATATATATATATATATATATATATATATACATATATATATATATATATATATATATATGTAGAACTGGATTCTCGGGTATTGATCCGCGTTGTGTGGTTTCGGTCCTCAAAAGGACCAATTTCACGACGTTTCGGCAAAGTCGCATTTGCCATCTTCAGGTGATTCGCCTAGATTTTCCAGACTCTACGGTCGAATCACCTGAAGATGGCAAATGCGACTTTGCCGAAACGTCGTGAAATTGGTCCTTTTGAGGACCGAAACCACACAACGCGGATCAATACCCGAGAATCCAGTTCTACACATTACGTCCTCGAGAACCTAAGAAGAAACATATATATATATATGTATATATATATATATATATATATATATATATATATATATATATATATATATATATATATATATATATATATATATTCCATTTATATTTTCTTTGCCGGTGTACTAACTTATTTAGTTTATTTTTCTTGGGAGTAGCGGCTAATTGAAACATGTAGATTATACACACATCTTTACTAGTTTCGGGATTTATATCCCATCTTCAGAAGATATTCACTCTACAAAAATATATATTGTTCACTAATGACTAGTGTTTAAACTTAGGTTATTACTTTAAAATTGTGAAAGTACAAGCACTTGTATTATATATAAACTATGAGCAATGATTATTCTAACATGCAATATTCTTACTTGTACGTACTTATAAAACACATCTACAAACACTAATTGACTTAACATAATAGTACAGAGATCGGATAACCACTACTGTCACCTTTAATAGCTCAGTCTGAAATGATATGATTAGAGTCATTCCACGTCAGAACGGCAACGCTCTATGGCTCCGATTTCGGGTATAGGTTCTCATTACCGAAAAAATAAGATCCTGAAAATTTCAGGTCGATAGGAAATAAAATTTTGGATATATCGGCCAATAAAAAAATTTGGCCAATTTTAACGTGAAAAAATTCAAAATCAAATTTCTTCGGTAAAAATGAACTTTTGGGACCAAAAAAATGTGGAAAAGCTCAAATTGATGAGAAATTTTCCCAGGAATCCGATTAAATCAGAATATCTAGCATAACGCATGCGTAAAAAACACGAAAAACTCAAAAATTCACTTTTTTTTTTAAATTCATAGCTCAGCTGCTGCCACTTCGATTTTCTCAAAATTTTCAGGGAAGATAGCTGAAACCATGTACTTTCATTTGAAATATGCGGATCCATGCTCTTCATATGAAAATTTTCGTCAAAAGACCGAAAATACGGAAATTTAATATTTTTTTTTATCGTTATATGTATTTAAGTACGATGAGCATTGTAGAATGGAATTATAAAAATAGGTTGATAAAATTTGAAATTAATTTTATTTATATAATTCAATTCCGCAAAACGTGAAAAAAATATTGAAATCCAAAAAAGTTGCAGTCACAGGTCTATAGATTTGATGTTCTTAAACTTTTTTAAATAATTTTCATATTTTCTTATTCGGTTTAATTTCCCACAGGAAAATTTATTTAACAATGTTGTGTGATATTATGAATACATTCAAAAATTCAGTATCAATTTTTGTGATAAAAAATAATCAAATGAACATATTTTAAATTAACAATATCCTAAGACAAGTGAGAAACAGTTGTGAGAGTAGTAATACCCAACTCAAGTACAGTAAAATATAATTATCATATAGATCACATAATTTATTTTTTGAAAAACTGTTCAAATTCACTTTTTGTTTGACCGTATAATTTCATTTTAACATAATTCTTCACAGTTTCCACTGTGACATTTGACAGTATGAAATTCGAAAACGATAAGGTCGGTTTTTCATTGTTTACCAGTCTCAGGCCCAAATTTTGCGTTTTAGCCGGATGCTGTTTGTGTTTGCATAAAGCACCAAAACACAAAACTTTTATCAGACGCCTTGCATTCCAAGCTCAAATACAAAGTAATAATAATAAATCTGGTATGTAATATTGGCAATAAAACTTGCATGATGAGGTTATGTTTAAAATGTTCACAAAAAGAGCACATGAACAATATTTTGAAGACGGAATTGTTATCATCTTATGATTTGGAAGACATTTTTGTCTTCAAACAATGGACCCAAGTAGACTGATCTGAGTTAATTATTCTTGTACGTACGAGAACTTGTTGGATTTATTGATTAATCAGTTTAATAATCTTATTCCACATCATTACATAGCTCTTCAACAAGCCATTTTTTTGACATATGAAAGAAAACTTAGAGGAATATACAGCTGTAGTCAGTATGGATTTTGCTGAAAATAATATATTCGTTATCCAAGACGGAGTTCAAAGCCATTACTGGTCCAGAAATACTTGTACTGTACATCCAGTCGTGATATATACAAAAAATAGCAAAGGTGTTATTAATCGCAAATCTCTTTGTTTTCTCACAGAAGATTTGAAGCATGACAATGCAATGGTGCAAACTTTTATTAAATACGTGATTGATTATATCAAAAATCATTTTCCAAAAATTACTCAACTTGAATATTTCACGGATGGATGTGCTGGGCGATATAAAAACTGAGAATTCTTTACGTCTAACTTGTCAAAAAAAAAAAACCATGGTCCAACAGGAAATTGGAACTTCTTTGCCACATCGCATGGTAAATCTGCTTGTGATGGTATTTGTGGCAGTTTAAAAAGACAAGCAGCAAGAGAAAGCTTGCGACGTCCGAAGACGAATCAAATCCTCACAGCAAGAGATTTGTATGATTTTTGTAAAAATGGTATGAAATCAATAGAACCGTTCTTGGTTGACAGAAGAGAAATCCACCTCATCCGGAATTCAGAAATCAGTGAAGCACAAACAATACCTAGTACCAGAAGCTTTCACAGATTCATTCCAAAGTCAGATGGAATAATTGCTTGTGAAATTATTGGAAATGATCAAAGGAATGAACTGATTTTTGATTTGTTTAATAAAAACGTTTACGATTGGGTATCCAATACATATGTTAGTTTTATAGTTGACAAAACATGGAACCTTGGTTTCATTATCAAAACGAACGATGATATGCTTGAAGCTGAAATATCAATCATGGACCAAATAGGTAAAATAAATACTTACACGTATTTATTTTTACCGATAGAAATTTAAAGATTGGTTATAATTTCGTACTGTCAAGAGTCACAGTAGAAACAGTGAAGAATTATGTTAAAATAAAATTATACGGACAAACAAAAAGTAAATTTGAACAGTTTTTCAAAAAATAAATTATGTGACCAATATGATGATTATATTTTACTGTACTTGAGTTGGGTATTACAACTCTCACAACTGTTTCTCACTTGTCTTAGGATATTGTTAATTAAAAAAAATTTTCATTTGATTATTTTTTATCACAAAAATTGATATTGAATTTTCAAATGTATTCATAATATCACACAACATTGTTAAATAATTTTTCCTGTGGGAAATTGAGCCGAATAAGAAAATATGAAAATTATTTGGAAAAGTTTGAAAGCATCAAATCTATAGACATGTGACTGTAACTTTTTTTGGATTTCAATATTTTTTCACGTTCTGCTAAATTGAATTATTTAAATAAAATTAATTTCAAATTTTTGATAACCTATTTTTATAATTCTGTTGAATCATGATTGAATTCTACAATGCTCATCGTATTTAAATATAAAGAAAAAAAAAATCTAATTTCCGTATTTTCGGTCTTTTGACGAAGATTTAACATGAAAGTACATGGTTTCAGCTACCTTCCTTGAAAATTTTGAGAAAATCAAAGTGACAGCAGCTGAGTTATGAATTTTTGAAGAAAAAGTGAATTTTTAAGTTTTTCGAGTTTTTTGCGCATGCGTCAGCTAAATACGCTAGATATTCTGATTTAATCGGATTCCTGGGAAAATTTCCTATCAATTTGGACTTTTCCAAATTTTTTTGGTCCCAAAAGTTAATTTTTACCGAAGAAATTTGATTTTGAATTTTTTGACGTTAAAATTGGCCAAATTTTTTTATTTGCCGATATATCCAAAATTTTATTTCCTATCGACCTGGAATTTCCAGGATCTCATTTTTTGGTAATGAGAACCTATACCCAAAATTTGAACGAAATCGGAGATGTTGACCCATTGAGCGTTGCTGTTCTGACGTGGAATGACTCATTCATCAACCGTTGCGTTTCTGCTTTATTTCACAGGATAATATCAAACTAATATCTGTTATGATTTTATGTTGTTTTAAATTATTACATTATAATATTATAAATATTTCCAAGCCCTTTGATGTCTGATCGGTCATTAATACTATTTTTATGTTTATTTATGTGTAATATCTCACAAATACTTCTACTTTTAAGATTCTGAAATCGTTCAAATTGAACGTATGTTTAGTTTGCGTTTCCTGTTTTTTCAACGCTGTTACATTTTTCGAATATTTATGGCCTTTCATTCTTTCCGAAATATATTGTGATGATTGTCCGATATATTTAGAAGGACACTGAGCACATGATACTTCATAAACACTATGTGTTATTTTATCTTTAAGTATTTTAGCTTTTAATTGAGTGAAAATTGACTTCAAATTGTTTGTACTTTTGTGTGCTACTGTAATATTGTACCGGGATATCAAAAATTATCTTGGTCAAGGGTGGTTGTGGAATCTAAAACATGTGTCTTACTTTACGATTGAAATAATTATATAACTGTTACACTGACATCATCAATAACCTACAAATTTAATACCTATTTATTTCAGTTGTAAAACAATAATGAACTACAAATTAAAAATTATCTTTGTCAAGGGTGGTTGTGGAATGTAAAACGAAATGTTAACTTTGAACCGTTTACAAGGTCGCAATAGCCACAATCGGGGTCGAAAACTGTTTTAAATTGGTTAATTTTCGATAAATCGAATGACGTTCACGTGAGGAGCGCGTAGCTCGCGAGTTAGAAGAGTGCAAATCTTCGGAACATAGAACGTCTTTACGAGGACTTTTAGCATGCGGTTTTCGTTCCATGTCGTTAGTTTATGAACGGGGCTGACTAAATAGCATAGTTTCGGGCCCCAAAATGTCGATTAAATAGGAAAATTTAAATAAAATAAAAACAGGTACTTTCAGGTCTCAGCTACGCGCGTCTAACGTGCGACTTATCAAAGGGAATTTTCTAGCTACTAAAATATACCTAAAAGCGGTTAAAAGTTAGCGGCCTATAGCCGGAAACACTTTATTACAACTGGCGCCGGCCGCACGGGGCATGAAACAGCCCCGAATTAACAAGATCGGGGTAAAAAGTATAAACTCTAACTGACGCGTAGCGAGCTCCTCGATGCATATATCAAAATAATTACGTTCGTAGCTAATTACATAGGACATCTGGCGTTCATGCAATTGTGTTTTTATACAATTCGAACCTTCTAATTTCGATAGGCTACGTGAAAATCCCGGAGTCTAAAGCGCTAGAGACTTCTGAGTGTTATAACATTCGTATAAAATTCCGAAATTTCTCACTTTTAGAAACTTTAAATTAATTAATTTGACACAAGTTTTGATAACGTAAAATAAGACACACGTTTTACATTCCACAAGCACCCTTGACCAAGATAATTTTCGATATCCCGGTATTTATTCAAAGTTTTATTAATTTTTTCCGATAAGTTTTTGACATATGGGATTGAAATATATTTATTATTTTTGTCGTTATTATTCTCTTTATTCATGTTTTCCGCTTTATTATAGAATCTATGAATTCGTTCTTTGAATGTTTTGTTTATTAGTTTTGTTGGGTATGAATTCTGTATTAATGTTAAAAACAGCTAAAAAAACATTAATACAGAAAAACCTAAAAGGAGGTTCCTGAATAGTTTGCCCTAAGTATTTTAATTGAACCCAGAACTACTGCCTTTTGCATCCGATCTATCAAGATCTGCGCCGAGTTCTTACAGGCCGGAATGATCTTCAAGTTCGAACGCAGCGAAGACCGAATTCCGCCCAAAACACCGATGATCAGAACCACTAATACGATCTTGTGGCCTAGGTATAGCGTGCGGAGCTCGAACAGGAGATCTTGATATTATGTCCATTTTTCCTCCTCTTTCAAAACTATATTCTTCTCTGTCGGAGCAGAGAATTCGATGACATACATAGTCTTGCGTTGTTTATCGAGGAGGACAATGTCAGGCATATTTGCTTGTATACACCTGACGGTCGAAAACGGGTAATTCCAGTAGATCTGGAATTTTTCGTTTCCGTAAACGGACTCAATATCTCCAGGCATGTAGGGCAGCACCGGCTCTTGGTCTATTCCGTACGAGTGCCTTAGGTGGTAATACAGCGCCCGTAGGGCTGCATTATGGCGATGAGTGTACGCCGAGACCGCTTTTGCCTGTCATGCCGACAGAAGGTGGAAAACCGACAGGTCCTGCAGCTGACATCAGGAACCTGCACACCCATCACGTTGTGGCGATAGACCAAGGTGTTGATTACGCCATCTTGGCTAGCTGCGGTAAATTCCTCGGTCTCGGATGTAAGCCCGACTGAACTTAGGTATCCGAAGGTCAGTCTGGTTGACAAACCGAGCGTTTCGATGTTTCGGTAGAAAACACCGTATATCGGCTTGTCAACATGCCGCCTGAGCATAAGATCTTGCCCGGCGGTATTTATCAGGCGAGGAGGTTGAAACTCGAGGTTGCCTTCTAGTCGGCCTCCTCGACTGATGTGAAATCCGAGACCAAGTTCGTTCGCAGCTTTTTATGCTGCCTCAACGATAAATGTCTCCTCTCCGGCTAATTTGTAACTTTTGACAAGGCACAGGACGGGGTCCGAACTCCTAAGAACTTTACAAGCTATACTCAGAACCACACTTCGATGCAGACCCACCAGACTAAGGAGTCCCCTACCTCCCTGGTGACGTGAGAGATAAATGCGGGAAAAAATTTTGTTTCTATATTCTTGGCATTCTGGTTCTTTATATGACTGAAAATGAAATAGAATCTCTTTTTGACGTTTCGATAATATTTTATTATCTTTATCAAGAATTATTTTGTCAATCAGTGTTTCCATGTAATCTAGAAAAGAATATATAATTCCGACTAATGAAATGCGTCTGCAGCCGACTTGTGTTTTTAAAATCCAATTAAAACTGCAGACAACATTGAATCGGTTGTGTGTGTGAAAGAGTAATGTATGGCTAATCATTAATTTGGAATGGATTGAATATAGTTAATTAAACACATAAGACATTATTAAGTTTATAAAATTCTAAATTTCTATGATTATTTTATAAATTAGCTATTCTATGATTTACATTTCATTTATATTACTATCAACTAAGTTTAAGATAATTCTATGGAATCTAACCTCAAAACGGTCACGCATAAATCGCGGATAATAAATTATTTTTTTTTAGATTGAATTAAATAGACAATAGCAAGTGGTACTTCAAAATAACTGAATTTGTTAAGTTTGAATTAGATTATAGTTTTGAAAGACTGGAATCTATTTTGTCATTAACACAATTGTTACATTTAATTTGTATACCTACTATCTAATATCAAACGTTTATTATCATTCTTTTCAATATTTAAAATTTTTGTATTGAAATGGAAGGTTTGTGTCTTTTACATGTTAACTAAGTGCAACGGATAAATTTTTGGTATATTTATCGCCTTTCAATATTTTATCGAGGTATTGGGAAGATTGGCTGATGTATACCTTTTCGAAATATTTACAAGGGATGGAATACGCAGAATGGGTTATCTTTTTGAATTTAGTAAAAAGACTTTTCTGGTTTAAATAACTTTTATGACATATATGTAAGTCATAAGGTTTTACTACATTACATAATTTTTCAGAAAAACCATTAATATTTATTTCATTATTTAATATAATAATGAAATAAATTTTTTAGATTTAACTTCAAAACGAATATCAAATGATAACAAAATTCTAACTAAATGGTACACGAAACCTACTTGGCCAGGAAGATATACAAATTTCAATTCTGATATGCCTAAAAAATATAAAAAGAATGTTATTATAAATCTCATAGATAGAGCTATTCAACTAACTTCTCCTAAACTAAGAAATGTATGTATGAAAAAAACCAAAGAAACTTTAATAAAGAATGGTTACCCCATTGATTTAGTCAATTCCATAACTAAAGACAAAATTCATAGATTTTATGACTTATCTAGTAAAATCAATACCAATAATGAAAAATCGAAAAATAAAGATTATATATCACTACCATATATTAATGATCTTTCTGAAAAACTATGTAATGTAGTAAAACCTTATAGCTTACATATTGTCATAAAAGTTATTTAAGCCAGAAAAGTCTTTTTACTAAATTGAAAAGCAACGTACCTTTCAAAAAGATAACTCATTCTGTTTATTCCATCCCTTGTAAAGATTGCGAAAAGGTATACGTCGGTCAATCTTCCCAGTACCTCGATAAAAGATAGGATGGACATAAATATACCAAAAATTCATCCACTGCACTTAGTAAATATGTAAAAGACATGAACCTTTCATTTGACTATAACAGTACAACAATTTTAAATATTGAAAAGATGATAATAAACGTTTGATATTAGAAAGTATACAAATAAAAAGTAAGTTAATGATAAAATAGATTCCAATCTTTCAAAACTTTATAACAATCTAATTTAAACTTAATCAAATTCAGTTATTTTGAAGTACCACTTTCTATTGTCTATTTAATTCAACCTAAAAAAAGATAATATATTATCTGGGATTTATGATTAACAGTTTTGAGGTTAGTTTCCATAGGATTATCTTAAACTTGATAAGCTGCTAGTAATAGATAATTCATAACATAATCATTGATATTTAGAATTATATAATCTTGAAATAATGTCTTATGTATTTAATTAACTATATTCAATCCATTTCAAATTAATAATGAGCCATACATTACTCTTACACACACAACCGTTCCAATGTTTGCTGCAGTTTTAATTGATATTTTTAGCCGTTTTGTTTGTTAAGTGAAACGACCATTATTAAATAACAAAGTTCTATAAGAAAATAATATAAATGAATGAAGCATCATCGGAAATGAATCGAATGGAATATGAAGAACCAAAAATTCTACATACTCCTAAATATTCATTTGTGGATATGATTAATAATAATTGCACGTTATAAATCAGAAAACAAAATAAATTTATATCATGAGTGATCACGAATTAAAATTAACTTTTTATTGAAATATGTACTCATTCTCGAAAACACATTCAAACGATCTTGTAACACAAAAAATTAGAATGAAAGCTACAATAGCAGCAACCTGAAATTTGTTTTAGTGGTTTACATTCCGTTTGATTTTCAGATGATGATTCTATCAATAATTTGACTTACTTCCTTGAATCTGCTATTCATCATTATTCAAGAATGAACAGAACACTGATTGGTAAATCGCAAAACGCAAAACTCAAATTGGAGGACCAAACCTATTACGGAAGGTAGACCTTCTAATTTTTCATTTTTATTATTACCTTTTTCGTATTCATTTTGAACTTGAATAAAATAACTATTAAAAGTTTAGAATGGATATTCATCACATAATGGATTATATTCAATGTACATTCATTTTGTTCGATTTCCAGGATGGTGAAACTACATTCAATGGACAGCAGCTGAACAGCAATAGCATTATTACATTTTTATGTAATTAATCAAGGAAGTATTTATTATAATTTATTTTGAACAAAAATTTGTTTTGATCTTTGCGGTGGTATGTTCTGCCCTTACATGGAATACCTCCACTATGTGGCGCAAGACTATTCGCAGAGTATTGGAAAGGAAAACAAAATTAATTAATCCTGATATAATAAATTTCCGATAGAATAATTACTAAGTAAAGTCTCGGATATAAATAACTTTTTACTACATTGAATGGGATAGAATATGTTTTATTTATTTATTCCAATCAATTACAAGTTTACCTATACATATTTTAAAAAGACGAAATGAAATGGGAAAGTTCAGCAAAGTTGTTTTTCAACCTTTCTAGATATTATGTAAATAATTTACATTTTTTGTTATGTCAACAACTTAATTATAAACTCATTTTCAATACTACCCTTACAAGGTAATTGAAAAAATTGTTCTCATTAATTAATTTTGGTGCAGTGCATTCAAGGTTATTCTTGAATTTAGTTGTTATAGGTTGCGGTATAGAGTATGAATTTGCATTAAATTTCGTACATTCACATTATGAACGACGCATGATTGCTTAATAGAGTTGAAATGTACTGAGGTTTTCCAGATTTTAGCAAATTATATAAAAAAGGGTAAAAAGTTACTTCCAATCTTCTATAAATCTAGGGAATCAAAATGGGGAGAAACATGATCCCATTAGCTAATATTAAAAGCAAATCTTAAACAACAATTTTGCAATACCTGAACTTTATGCTTCAATTCCGTACTTATTATTATTTGTAAAGAACTAAAATTCCTTCATTCATATGACTCAAAACTAACATCTATCAACATTGACAGGGACTAAAAATTCGAATTCAAAGGGACTAAATCCACATTTAGTAACAAATTGTTTTTTAAATTTCAAATGTGAGTGAAAGAACACTCCGAGATGCCTTATACACTCTCTTATTCTCATGAAAATTATTTATCACTATTGTCTTGTTGATTGTTTGCAAAGAAAAAAAATACGTGTGGCACTCGGGGACTGCCGCGGTAAAGCTATTGCATAGAGCTCCGTTATGTTGGCCCCCCCGCATCGAATTTTCTTATCAAAACGCCAGTGCAGTGAGTCTACACCTAGCACAACCTAGCACAACCGATAATAAACCTAGCACACCTATACAATGGCTGGGATGTGAGGAATCGTGCGGGTGGGGCTGGCATAACGCGAGCCCCCTTCGCATCAAATTTTCTTACCAAAACGCTAGCGCAGTGAGTCTACACCTAGCACAACCTAGCGCAACCGATTTTAAACCTAGCACACCTATACAGTGGCTGAGATGTAAGGAACCGTGCGGGTGGTGCTAGCATAACGTGAGCCCCCTCCCGCATCAAATGTTCTTACCAAAACGCTAGCGCAGTGAGTCTACACCTAGCACAACCTAGCACAACCGATTTTAAACATAGCACACCTATACAGTGGCTGGGATGTAAGGAACCGTGCGGGTGGGGCTAGCATAACGCGAGAAACTCAGAAACGGCAAGACATACACATTAGATTGAATGAGAGAAACTGGCGCAATTCGGAGTTCACGAAAATGTCGCCAACAGACCTCCAAAATTAGAAAAAATGGACAGGGTCGTATTAAAAAAAATGGTAACGAAACAGACTTCTTGGAGCGGTAGGAATTCCTGAATAACGTGATGTGCATATTACATCATTCATACTAGTTTGTGTCATTAAACTCGTGTCGTAACTTCCGTCCTGAGTATATCCGACTTGCTCTTTCGACTCAGAAATTGCATCAATACCCGCGCATAGACGTTATTCACATCCAAACGAAGTTGAATTGAATTTGTATCGTAATATATTTCTAACTTTAATATCTCTTTAATAATCCATAATAATTTCATCCTTAACATTACCTAATACCCCAAAGAAAGCTCCTATTTTTTATTTTTAGTTTGCACCAATTCAGCATGGGCAAGAAAAGACCAATCCGGCATATACAACTTATAGTAGAATCCATCAAAGCGTACGCTGAGAACGGATGTACAGTACGAGTACGCATCAATTTTTGCCTAGAACCCATGTAATTTGGAAGGAAATAGTCAACATTTTAGAAACAAAAGGGGTTTCCATCACTCTTCCGGGAATATTTACTGCGTTTTCCAAAAACTATTACAATTTGTGGCAAATTTGCAACATTAGACGTGACAAAGAAGATATTCAGGGTGATATTTCTGTTAGCTGTGACTCATCAATTGCTATATCAAACTCTAGCACTGGAACTACTGATTCCACAGTTGATTCTGTAAAGTATGATATTTGCCTTGAAGCTGAAGAACTTAGTAGTCTTAGACAAAATGTAGAGTACAAACGATCTGATAAATCAAAAGTAAAGTCTAGACATAACACGAGATTACAATATATGGGAACATTTTACATGGCAGTCAGTGCTAAGAAAAAAAATATTTAATGCTACAAAACTAAAATGCTGCTTCACATTCAAGCGAGCGAAGATATACTCACCATTTTCTTGTATTTTTGGAGCAATAGTCGAATAATGGTATACAGAAGATTTTGCCAAGAAACACATTACAAAATCAGTATTGACACGACAGGAGGTGTAGTAAAAAAAATTCTCTATGGGGACAAACCGAAATCAAAAATTATTTTGTTATATGAAATTGTCATAAATTACAATGGTGAATATTCAGTAGGAACAATGCGTAGTGACAGTCATTAAGCATTCGAAATTGGCTACACATATGATTGAAATCTGCTGGTAATTTGCCCTCTGAAGTTGTGACTGACATGTCTCTGGAGTTGATATTTGCTTGTATCCCCACATTCACTCAATTCAAAACGTTGCCCGAATATATAGATAATTGCTATACATTGCTTTTTGAAGAAGGAAGCACGATTCCGAATGTGTATTCGAGAAATGATGTAGCCCATATCATTAAGCTCATAACAACTTGGACATGCTTAAAAAAGCAGCATTCTATTACCAAGAAATTTTATATGCGGGTTTTGGGTCGAATTGCAGATCTCATGAAACTTTTGGAGGCACTGTTTTTCGTTGCATACTCTGACACTGAGGGGGTGAATGAGGAAGAACCTACGACATGTGAAATAAAAGAACAGTGGAACTAACTACAGAAGCAGAACTTCATAGTGACTGGAAAGAAAATCTTTCTAGTAAATATACTGAAAAAACTATTTCCATGCTTGGGTTCAAGATATTGCGAATAAAACCTTTGTTAAAAGTCTTGTTAACAAGGCGGGAAAAATTGGCGACAGAGGTAACCAACAAGTTTTGCCAGTCCTAGTTTTAGAGCTTTCCAACACGTTACCAATGTGGACAAGCTTGATGTGCAAATTTTTTCCTGCATCAAAACGCATTGCATCCTTTGCATGTTCTGAAAGTAATTTCAACAATATTGAAAATAGAATTTCCGGGATAAGTAACTTTCATTACGAGTTGATATCTTCGTCTTACAATACATAAAAAATCAAAGTGGTCATATAAAACTGGTAAAAGCAAACGTAGAACAGGTAGATTGTTCCTCTTCGTATTATATTAAATACCTGTTACAATTACGTTAATTTTTTCAGCAAGATCAAATTGAAAAAAGTGTAATTGATAAAGCCCTACAGAAGACCTTGTATGGAAATGTTAATTCATTGAACAATATAAAGCGTCCCACAGAACAATCGGACATTGAAGAGGAATTAATAACTGCGGATCATAATGATGTCACTTCAGCTTCAGGAGACATAAGTAGGTTATTTTAACTTTTCTTGGGGAAATTCAAGATATTTGCTCTTATACAGGGTGCTTTAAAAAGGAAACAAATGTCAATTTTTTGAAATCCATAATATTCCTATTGATTTAATGGCAATAAGATGCTTAAGATATTGAAGACGCCGTCGTTTCTAAGTAACAGCATGAACTTGAAAGCTTATGTTTTTTTTTAATGAGTACATATCATTGTAGGCTCGGTTTCATTTGAAAGTAATTTTTTTCTAATATTGCAACGGTCGATGTGAACGATAACCTTAGAAACGGAGCAATAAGGAATTTCAAAATTTGGCAAATTTAATTTTTTTTGATGAATATACGTACGTTTTCAAGAAAACGAAAGTCTCGTTGAACTGGGCTGGGTGAACTGCAAAAATATCTCTACTTAACCAATTCTCTGTTTACGGTAGTTTCAGAAATTTCCAAATAAGAGCATCCAAAAAACTCACCCTGTACCATATCTTCATATACAGGCCCAGAAATGCTTCATAACTGTAAATTGCCGTTAAATGTTAAGAGATATGAAATCTCAACTTTGAAAATCAATTTTTGTAGATACTATCTTTAAATTTTGAAATAGCAAACTAAAATTTGGAGTGATATTCATCAAGTTTTTCATATGACGTCAATATTGCTTACATGTCACAATTTCACTGGCAACTCTTATCATATCTTGTCATGTTTTTTACTTAAGTGTCTACGTGTAAGAATAAATCGTACCTACTTTATACTTCATACTCAATTTTTATAAAAAATCAAAAACATAACATTCAACATTTTCATTCGCGGTAAGAAATGTAGTAGACTACAACAATATTAAAAAATATTACTATTATTACAACAGATCTTTGAAAAAATTATAAAAAAACCCACTGAAGTTTTCAATAAAAAGCTTTTATGTGCATAAACACACATGAAATCGATTTAACATTGAAACGGTTACATAGTATAATTTCCCTGGGTATCACTCTGAAAGCAAATTGTTCATACCAAATTTCAGCTTCAAAATTAAGGCCAATATCGCAAAAACCCGTTTCTAAGATTGAATTTTAACACCCTATTACTCCTAATTGAAACACTTCTGCACATTATTTGGCTACAATTACCGGGATTCTTTTCTGGGACACCTATATGAGAAAGTATAGCCTGTAGACTAGAGCGAATATTCCAAGGTTTCAGTTTACCGGATAATGTTTGTTCATCCTGTCAGCTTGTCATAAACATCCATAGTATCGAGAGTAGCTGCGATTAAGAAATGGAAATGTAAATACAAATCCCCTTAAAATTGCAAATAACTTACCGACATTGAAAAACACGTGCTGTTTGGATTCACTTGCCCAATTATGTGTTGCATACTGCGACAGTTAAAATTCGAAATATTTCTTGATGGCTTTCCAAACAATTTATTGTGCGATTTAGTTGGAAAAATTGTGACATCAGGAGTAACACCGGCTTCACCTCCGCGGAAAAATTTTACATAACAATTTCCCACACACTAAGCTTCCTCCTAATATTACTTGTGTTCTTGGTGAAAGCACGATGTCTGATGCATTCACCAAAATATTTGATAATATTAACTTTGGGTAATCAAGTGGTACGCTTCATTCCATGTAGAGATGGAATCATAAATAATATGCATCATATATCTTTGGAAATGAATGACTCCTGCATAATCAACAAACAATTTTTGAATTACGTTCTGCCACAAACCGGAAATAAAAAATGTGGTAGTTGTCCTGGAAGGTCTATGAGGAGAGAATCTACTTCCAATAATACTTTTATACTTATTGAGCCGAATAATACTATCAAACACACTTTCTCTAGAAGCTACGTTGAAATTCATAACAAAATTTTTAACATACAATCAATACAGATTCATTTTGAGAGGAATCTTTGCCTATCAAGCAATTCCAGACCCGCAACATCCTGAGCATTTTGTTGCATATGGTTATCGTCAAAATGACAAATTTCCTTTACAAGGATTTGCATAAAAAGGAAACCGTTTCGCCAAAGTCAATGGCATATTGTGTATTTTTGTTTTATTACGTGTAACTAATGAATAATAATATGAAATGCATTTTACTATTTTTCCTTTTTCCCTTCATTCCATACACCGTTCTGATATGTTCTTTTAAGAGTATTTCTTAGTAAGAAATAGCCGTTATAAGAAGAATGAAAATTACTACGATTTTATAATTATTTGAAATAGATAAAGCGGTTTTAAAAAAAATTACCTAGCAGCCATGGCATAGGTGTGCTGAGTTTAAAATCGGTTGTGCTAGGTTGTGCTAGGTGTAGACTCACTGCGCTAGTGTTTTGGTAAGAAAATTTGATGCGGGAGGGGGCTCACGTTATGCTAGCCCCATCCGCACGGTTCCTCACATCTCAGCCACTGTATAGGTGTGCTAGGTTTAAAATCGGTTGTGCTAGGTTGTGCTAGGTGTAGACTCACTGCACTATCGTTTTGATAAGAAAATTTGATGCGAGGGGCTAGCGTTATGCTAGCCCCATCCGCACGGTTCCTCACATCTCAGCCACTGTATAGGTGTGCTAGATTTAAAATCGGTTGTGCTAGGTTGTGCTAGGTGTAGACTCACTGCACTAGCGTTTTGATAAGAAAATTCGATGCGGGGGGGGGGGGGAGGGCAACATAACGGAGCTATTGCATAGCATTTTTTTACCAACCTATGCAATTATAATTATTTATATTTATGCAGTATTTTTTTTTCTTTGATATTAATTCAAGTTTTTTCTTTGATATTAATTCAAGTTACACTTTTTGAGCGTGGTGACCGATAAGAAAACAAATTTTTTTCTTTTATTGAATAAATGAGAAGTTAATATCGCTTAAAATATTTTTATTATCTTACAATACATGTAGGTTATTCAGGAATTTTTATCATTGAAACTATAGGTTTATGGTAACTGAAATAAGAAACATAAGTTTGAGACTTGATATCCTCTAAATATCTGGAAAATACCGCGTCAATGGTGGTCCCATATTTTGTTGTGGATTCTTGTGGATCATTATTCATTTTCAAATTCAATTTTTCCAAAAGAAAAGTTGTCAACCGCTCTGATTTTTTATCAGCGAAGTTGATGTTGAAATCGCCAGCCAAGATAAGTGGAAATCTATTACCATTTGTACCAAGTATTTTCGACCCTTCTTCAGTGTATTCCAGTAAAGTGCGATGAATAAAATGCTCTACCTCGTCCAATTTTGGATTCGGAGAAATCTAAATTGCTACTATGACTATGTGTAGGCCATTTCTAAGTTTGCATAAGCACGCACAAATATCTCCAACAAATGAGCGCCTAACATTAACATCGCTAACGTGTGCAATATTTATGTCAATATTCGGAGTCATAAAATTAGTAACATTATTATTATTTTGGTAAATAACTACCCCACCTTTTGGAACAGTATCTACAACAGTATATATATCAACATGTATACACATGCGGTGAGTGTGGCATTATAAATGTTGCGTTTCAATCACCTACCCGGTGAATGGAAACGTTCAAAAAGGAACTGGGATCAATCGGGGAGAAAGAATAAGGCAAATAGGTCCAATACAAACTTGTATAACAGCAAAACTTTAAATATATTTCGTAATATCAAAATTGTCACTTGACTTCTGTCATAATATATTTTCAACCAAAAACAAAAACTCATCCTTCCACTCATATAGAACAAACTCAATCAGGAAAATGCAATGAGTAGATTCCATATACAGGATAAATACAGTGAAATCTAACATACTCCCCCCTTGAGACATGAAAATAAATGAAGTGACTCAACATCAATCAAAGGTCTAGTCTAACAGGTTTTTTTATTTTTCTGCCAAATCTTGAAATTGGGGTTTCTTGTTCCACTCTTGGTTTCTTTGACGAAGTCCCTGCTCTTCGTATATCCCCTGGATCTAGTTCTCCATTATCCATTTCAAGCAGGTAGAGCCTTTGTAAAGGCCTCAATATCTGTCCTTGGGCAGTCTTCAATTTCACCAATCTACAGTTTCCATCTCTACCTAAAATCATTTCATTTACACGACCCAGTGGCCAATCGCTTCTTTTTTGGTTGTCATTGCCAATCAAAACTACGTCACCGACTTTCAAAACATCATTTTTCAGCTTCTTTCTGGAAAACATCGATAGCTGACCCAAATATTCCCTTCGAAATCTCTTTCGTATATCTTCTTTCAGCTTCATTCTATATCTATAATGCCTTTTCAAATCAGTAGATCCCACAGCATCAAAGTCGGGTACACCAATTTCCTTTATTTCTTGAAGGAACATAGAAGGTGTTAGAGGGACTAAATCTCTGGGATCTTCAGATATATAAGTTATGGGTCTAGAATTTACCACTGCTTCACAGTCGCATATAACAGTTGATAACTCTTCTGAAGTGAGTGAAGTCCTTTTAAGTACTTTCCGGAGAATATCTTTCACTGTACGAATCAGCCTTTCCCACCATCCACCCCACCACGGTGCAGTTGGTGGAATGAATCTGAAGATGATTTTATGTATAGTTCCGTACTCAGAAATTTGATCCCAATTGATATCAGAAAGTGCATTATCTGCACCAACAAAATTTTTGGCATTATCGCTATATATGATGTGAGGCCTTCCTCTCCGAGCAACAAATCTTCTGAAAGATTGAAGAAATGCATCTGTGGATAGCGACGTCACCAAATCCAAATGAACAGCTCTGTAAACTGCACATGTATACAAGGTTATCCAGACTTTTCCTCCTGTCCTGATATACAAAGGACCTGCCAAATCCACCCCTACAATTTCGAATACTGCTGCATCTCGTACCCTCGTCTCCGGAAGAGCTATAGGCGGCACTCCCAAGTTTCTTGCCTGCAGTTTGCGACAGATAAAACATCTTGAAATTACCGATTTTATTGTTCGTCTTCCCTTGATGATCCAAAAACGTTCCCTCAATATACCCAATAGACATTGAACTCCTGCATGAACATTTTTCAAATGCTCTTTAAAAATCAATCTTGACACAACTTCATGTTTGGATGGCAAGACATAAGGATAACGGAACTCAAGGCAGTCATTCCTATCAGAAATTTTGGTACGGATTCTGATGAGGCCAGCTTCATCAATGAACGGACACAAGGAAGATAATCTGGAGTCATCAATACCTTGAAAGGTTTCTTCTTGTATCATTTTGATGATGAAATTTTCAGAATCAACAATTTCTTGTACTGTCAGAACATCTCTAATTCTATCATCTTTCGTTTTGCAATTCTGAATGAACCGCTTTATCCAAGCAATCATTCTGATAATTTTGTCATAATCAGAGAAATAGTGATAATACCAGGTATAATCCTTCTTGGAACAAATTAGAGACGAAATTATACTTTTTCGTTTCTCTTCGTTGACAGATTTCTCGTCATAAATCAAAATTTGCCTCTTCTGAGATAACTGCATCGTTGAAGCTCTTGAGCACTCTTCACTGGAATGTTGATCACCACAAAAAACACATTTTTCGAGTGTTCTGTTGATCAAATCAGACGTAATAGCCAAAACAGAACGTTTCTGTGATGCATCGGTAGTATTTTTCGATTTATTACCTGTATCGAAACCAGACACGGCCAGAGATATCCGCTCTTCATTTTCAACCTCCTTTTTGATAAACTTCATGAGGTTACTCAAACGTCCTTTCATTGTGACCCCTTCATCGTACAACGAACTCCTTTGCCATACTCTTATGGTATCTTCATCGAGGCAGGACTCCACCAAAGGATACAGCATTGCAGCACATGTGTCGGAGGTAACACCCAGAGTTTCAAGGGATCGTAGCTGGGTTTCGATTTTGTCATAAAAGGATCTCAATCGATTAGTTTTATTAATATTGGATAAAACTAGCTTCAACAATTCACGAACATACACTTCTACTAGTAGATCGTCCCGTCCAAAACGAGTTTTCAAACTTTCCAGGGCTTTCGAGTAATTCTTATCATTCGGAGGATAGCTTTCAACAAGTTGTCTAGCTCGTGAATTAGGTATGGTACTTTGTATGAGATACTGGAACTTGTCTTCGTTTCTCATTGCTGGATCTTCGTGAATTCTTCTAAACTGGCTCCAAAATGGCAACCAATCCTTGAGATCACCTCCAAATTTCCTCAGTTCTATAGTGGGAAGCTTAATTTTTCTGATATAACTATCGGAATTTACATTGGCAATGTTAGTATCAGAACATAACTTCTCCACTCGCAATTTGACTTCATGATATTTAGAAGAATACTCATCAGCTCTTTGTACTTCTTCGGAGATAACGGCACTATCTTCTTCTGAATTGAGGAGTAAATCGGTCAGAACTCGATCTAAATCGTTGAGCGCCTCCTGCTTTTGATCTAGCAAACGAAGATTTCCTTGGATTTTGATCAAATCGACATCTGGTAGCGAAATCGTCCCGATGATATCATTATATATCCTGGAGAATGCTGATCGTTGGATATCAAGTGCTCTCTTCACTTTCTCCATTTCCCAATGTCCTGTCACGGTCGCCAATAAATGTTGCGTTTCAATCACCTACCCGGTGAATGGAAACGTTCAAAAAGGAACTGGGATCAATCGGGGAGAAAGAATAAGGCAAATAGGTCCAATACAAACTTGTATAACAGCAAAACTTTAAATATATTTCGTAATATCAAAATTGTCACTTGACTTCTGTCATAATATATTTTCAACCAAAAACAAAAACTCATCCTTCCACTCATATAGAACAAACTCAATCAGGAAAATGCAATGAGTAGATTCCATATACAGGATAAATACAGTGAAATCTAACAATAAAGATATGATAGATACCTATACACCTATATACTTTCTCACAAACAGCTGCTTACGTATTCGTCCGATTTCGGAGCAGCTCGTTTCGATCCGTGCGAGCTTCGTACAGTCGTACCATATACATATACGTTAAGCGAACGCTCGGCCGAGCTACATGGTAGGCGGAGTGGGGGTGTTAGGTTTTATTTTCGTTACGGAATTTCTTGATTCGGTCGCCGCGCTCAAAGCCCGCGATAAAAGCTATGCAATAGCTTGAAAATTTCTCGCGATACCAGACCCTAAACACATTAATACAGCTTCACTCCGGTTCAGCAATAGGCCATTTTGTGCGTAGCACTCACCAAGAGATCTTGGATGTTCTTTCAATTCACTGATGAGTTCACTGATTCCTTCCGGGGAGGATGAGTTGTAAAACAGAATATCGTCTGCATGAAGATGACAAAACCAGTTGGCAGATTGTCTCTCATTGAAGAGGGTATCGGAAGTGAAAATTTAAATTAGCACTGGTCCTAATAAAACACCTGGCGGAATGAATATTCGATGATCGACTCTGTACCATTTAACCTTTCAAATTGTGTTCTTTTGTACAGATAGTTTTCAAATCATAACAAGAGTTTCTATACTGATACCACGGTACTGAATCTTGGCTTTCAATAACATAGAATCAAATGCCTCCGAAAAACCTAACAAAACCAATACGACTAAGCCCTTGTCGATGCTTTCCGTGATATCATTGGTAACCTTAGTTATAGCTGAAACCAGATTGAATTGATGGAAGAATATTTTTATCTAAGTGATTATGTAATTGAATAAGGTAAGTGTAATGTGAACCTTGGACATGGTAGGAAGAATATTTATTAGGCAAAGGACGCATTGTGAACTTTGGCAAGTGGCAAAATAAAATAATACATATTTTCCATAACTATTTTCGAGTGAACAAGTTACTTATAATGTATGTTATTGCATATTCATAGAATGGTATTATAACATCTTGTGTTACGTCTACGCCAAAAGCATGTGTGTGTTTGAGTGTGTGTATGTGCCGTTCCTATTGGTCTTATAGATTTGAAGTTTTGCAGATCGATTAAAAGTGGTAAAAATAAGAACAATATTGTTTTTGAGCTCGAATTAAGTATTTTCACTAACGAATAACGTTTTTAAGGAATACACTTTATTGAACAATGGTAGTTGTAGGTACAAATGCAATATCAAGACTGGCTAGATTTCGTAATTCGCATATATAAATAATGTTCGGTATTGATGAACTCTAGGTGAAATCTGATATATGAAGAGTCATGTATATTAACTCTGCTGATTATATAACTCCTCCGTCCTTAAGAGGAAGTTTTGGCAGATACGAACAAAACTAATGATGAGTCCTTGGTTGTTGGCTGACTTTTCTTCTGTGATAAGGTCTTAATGGTGACAGGTAAAGTTTCTGATGGTGGTTGATTGGCTCTGGATTTTCTGAAGAAATGTTTGATGTACCATATTATTCCTAATAGAACTAGTACATACAAATTGTCCAGGGGTGGTGATTGGAGTTGAACGATAATGGTTCGCTGATATTCACAGTTTGAATGCGGTTTCCTTCTAGTTGTATGCGATGTAATTCGTCGAGGGAAACTTCATTGATATGTAGGTTACTTGTGTTAATATGCAGATTTATTTTGATTTTTGGCATAAGTAAAAGGTTTTCACAGGATTCGCCTTTGTCATTTACATAGATATATTTGTCAGTTCCAATACTCCAATCATATGGGACTTCAATGAGCTAGGTTCATTGAAGCATAACAAAGTCTGTTTGTTCACAATGCGTTTCGATCTTCTTTTGTTTTGGGAATATAGTGATGTAGTGCCCTCCATTCTATTCTTCTATGAGATAGTTTTTGGTACTTATTCTAACCATATTGCAATCTGGTATGTTCTCCTAGACTTGGAGTATTGAGAATATACAGTCTTTATCTAGAATACCATTAATGAGTTGATTATTAATTTACATAGTTTAATATTTACCTTTCTCTGCTTCGTATTGGAAAAGTTCTTTGCAGGTATTTTTAGGGATGATGGTTGTAGAGTTTTGTGTTGGTATGGAATATAAATGGTAATGGATAAAGGTATTCGTGTGAACAAGAGGTATGTGCAGTGCAAAAACTAATCTTTCCTTTGAATAATATGCTTCAACTGAAATTATATCGTATAGTTTGTGAATATCGTCGTAATCAGAATAAACTAATTGATCTAATGAATGATCATCTAAGAGTAAATCTAATATTGCTTTCATATCATTCATAGATATTATGCTGTAACGCAACGTTCCAAGTTCAGCGAGCGATATTGAATTTTCAATATTGGTAAGTATCGAATCTAGTGTATCTAAGTTAAATTTTATTTGCGTAAGTGCACCTCTAAGAGAGAAATAAAATGTTATATTATTTTGTATTTCTTGGATTCCTTGAGTTATAATGCCTTGGTTATGTAACATAAGTGATAGCGTTCTATTTTTATTTTCTAGAATTTCGCGAGTTAAAGAGATTTGTTGATTAAGAGAATTTACAATATTACCTTGATTTTCCTGTAACTTTTCGATTGCTTCGTCATAGCGGTTAGTATCATCCGCGTCTAGATTTCAGGAAATAGCTTTAATTATATTGCCCAAGCCATTAATTAATCCTCGTTTCTTTCTGTTGTTGAAAGGATATACTGACTGATATTTATCAGTCACACATTTGATTTGATATTCTATATGCTGTTCTATTGTTAACAGTGAAAAGTCATAGTTGGATGTAGTGCCTTGTTCAACTAGCGATGTTTTAATTTGCCTATACTCATAGCTCAGTACATTGATTTCTTCGATTATTGGTCTCAAGTTTATATAATGAAAGAAGGTGTGGGTACCTTATTTTACTTCAGCGTTGCCTAATCTAAATAGTAATATACCAGGATTTTGTTTCAAGTCGATGATCTTAATGTTTTAAGTCAACGTCAGGGTCTTTGTCATCAGTAGAAGAAGCCTGTAACAAATTAGTTTTCGTTACTAGAGCTTTCGGTTTTTTAAAGATATTTTTATGTTATGTATTACGTTGTGTTTTTAGTTTGATACCTTCGTCGTGTTCCACTATTTCTTCAGTGAATGGCGGTTTTAATTTATTACCTCGCGTTTAAAAATTTTTTCTATACGATTCCTCAGTTTTCTGAATTTCCAAATACTCAGCTGGTTTTTCCCGGCTTTGATTTGCCTTTTCGATAATTTGTTCTTTCTGAGAGTGAATAATTTCATGTATTCGGTCGTAAATGATTTGGGTTCTTTCTTTATGATCTTGTACATAATTGTTCATGATTTCTTGGTTAATGTCAATATCAAAAGGATCTTTATTATTCAAATGTCCGTGAATAATGTCGATTGGCTTTTCTTTTGTTAATGAATGAATTGAATGGTTGTATCATCGACATATACATATGGACTGCGCGTGGCAGTGATAAGCGCGACTAGTTCAGGCGAGAGAGAGGGAAAACGAAGAGGCCGGTTCTATCGCGTTTCTATTGGCCGCTGCGTACTGTAGCTAGTATGTTTACGTCCCGAGCCGGCCTTTTCGTTTTGCCTCTCTCTCGCCTGCACTAGCCGCGTTTATCATTGCCACGCGCAGTCCATATGTATATGTCGATGGGTTGTATCCAAAGATAGCATAAGGCATTAAGCTAGTAACGTCAACATTAGGTTTCTCGAGTTTCAACGCTCGTAAGTGTTCAAGTAACGTAGAATGAAATCTTTCGAAAGGGGCGTTACTGTTAGAGTTTTTGGAAGTAGTGGAGTGAAGGTTAATTTTATGAAGTTTGGTAAAATCAGCTAAAGTAGAATTTTTGAATTCTGGACCGCTGTCCACTACTATTTGGAGCGGTATACCATGAAAAGACATGTACGTTATTAACGTCTGAACCACGGAAATACCATTTGCCGAAGTGAGAGGGAACGCTTGTCCATATTTAGAGAATTTGTCAATAATTGTTAAGAATTTTTGGTTGTTTGCTTGAAAGACGTCCATGTGTACAATTTCGAATGGTCTTTTGTGTGTTGCACTAATTTTGAACTCAATTTTAGGTGGATTTCGATCGTATTTAGTTTGTTGACATATTTCGTAAATGTTTACGTAAAGTCTAACATCATTAGCGATGTTGAGGCAGTAATCTGTTTGAATAGTTTCTAATATGTCGCAGTGATTTGTGTTGGTTTCGTGATTGTACTTCAACAGTTCCTTCTGTCTGTCCATATTGGTGATGTTTTCAAGTTTTATTTTGCACTTTATAAGATTGAAAGCCGAATTTTTAAACGTTTGTATCATCAAGTTACTTAGCATTTTATACAATTTGTTTTGGTCGTCATTTTCAAAATGGAAAGTGTGTGTTTTTTTTGGTAGGCCGTGTTCTTTAAAAAATGTTAATACGGGTTTTAAGTCATTGTTTACAATATAGATGTTCCACAAGGTCTTTTTATTATTTTCCCATAAGCATTTTTTTGTGAATTTTCGAGGTCGAGTGGATTTAATAAGGTATACTTGATTTTGAAAAGTATTTATGGGTGACTCGCTAAGATTTATTCCATGAACTGGTCCTCTTTGTATTCAATTTTTCAATGTTTTGATATCAAACATTGACTTTTTGCAAAGAATTATAGTGTTTTGCCATTAGTATTTGTTGGAGAAATCAATTCTTGTGATATACTCATTTAAATTATCAACATTGTAAAAATATTTCATAAAACTGTTTAAACAACAGCAATAATTATTTGACTACCTACCTAGCTACGCAATTTATTGACAATAAAACTATCTCTGATAAATAATCATACTTCAATGTATAAAACACGACCTAAAAATGATACGACTTAATGCAAAGGACTAAGAATAATGTAAAAAAAATACTTTGCCCTTCTTGATACCCTTCATCGCAAATTCCCCGTCACCACCCGACCGGTGCAACATTGAAAAATAAAGATGGATTTGAATTCAGAAACAATCTGTTCACGCCTGTGAATAATTATTATAGTTTGCAGTTTGACTTTATGATATTCTGTCAGAGTAAATGCAATATGTTTCGAATTAACTATTCTCTGCAAGGAAATTCGCAACTATCGTGCGAACAATATCTTGTGCAGTATCCAGACCAATTATAGCTATTTTGGAATGCTGATTAGAAATCTTAACCTCTATGGGAGATTTGCTAAACATCGAAATTTATATGAAAATCAAATGGCTGCTGAAACTGAGCAGGGTATGATTAATGCGGTAAGTTAGGACTACATTCTCATAACAATTTTCACAGAGCTTCGATCACCGAAAATCCGGTTCAACCAGGGAATTATCACAAGAACTGAATTTGCCAGCCACACGTATTCATAGAGTTGTATGCATTGAACAAAACGGTGAGCATATTGAACGTCTATTTTGGAAACAATCCGAAAAGAGTTATCTAATGTTCAAAGATTACATTTATGATGCTGTTTCTTACATATCTAAAGTATGTAACTGGTTTAATGGTGGAGTCAACCTACGACAATTTAGGGCGAGGTTGGGAAACTTTTGTTGGGGTAGCGACCCATCAGAAATTATTTTTTTTAATTGTACGAATAATAAGACTCTAGTTTTCCTACACCCGAAAGTGAAACACGATAATAGTTTTTAACCATTTTTAGAGTGTTTTTGCCACTAACACTGTTTGCTAAGGTAGATAAATGTAGAAGTTTCATTGTTAGTGTACAAAGAACTTGTAATGAATTTTTTTGCCAGGTAAAAATTCAAAGGCCGCTATCTCAACCAAAGCTCAACCAAATTGAATAAAATTTCAAGAGAAAGTAGATCATGTTGTCTCCAAGCTGCTGCTAAATATATCAGATAGTTTGGCTGCAATTTCATTTTTGGCCAAATTTTACAAAATTTTCAAACTGGCATAATTTTTTTTCAATTTATCGTACGGCAATTTTCTTCTTTTTATAATTCCTCAATAGACCTATTCAGACGGGTTAGACGCATCAGGAAGAATTCCTTGTTTCGCGATAGCCCGTCTTGGTTTCTTGAACCTCCACGGATTGGAATTGCTGCAATGCTGCCACTCCGACTATGGAGTAGGTGGAGCAGTTTGGGAAAGGAGCGTACAAGTCACCACGTTCAATTCACCTGGACACCTAGCCCTAGCACACTTCGAAACGTTTTGCGGTGTGGATCAACTTCCGCAAGCAGAAATGTGCGAGGCAGTCAGCGAGGATGAAGTCCGACAAGATCTTGTCGGTACCGAAAACATTGCTGCTCCCGGCCCTGATGGCATTAAAATATGGTGGTGGAAGAAATTTCTCTCCATTCACCAAGGTGGGCTGTCGAGGGGTACATTGTGCTGCTTCCAAAGAAGGGAGACTTGTCTGATCCCGAGAACTGCCGCTACAAGTTATTTACGCGTATCTTGTATACTAGGTTGTTGAGATTAACGGACCGATGGTTAATCAATTAACCACCCCATAATGCAACTAATGTGACACGTTTTCTAAATGAACTTTTTCCCAACCAGTGGAATGGAAATCAAGGGGTTGTTCGCTGGCCAGCTAGAAGCCCAGATCTTTCGCCGCTAGATTATTCCCTTTGAAGATATTAAAAAAAATCGTCTATTTAATAACACCCCAAATGATATAAACCTTCTACAAGAAAATGTAATTCAATCGACAATCGAGCGAGCGCTAACAGGGAAATTTGCGTAGAAGGGTACAAACATGTATTGAAGTGCAGGGATTTTCTTACAGAAGATGTGCCTTACCATACGTTTCTTATGGATACTTGAATCTTTTCCTTACTTTCTTAATTTTGCACTGTTATAAAGAATGATAGAAACATAATTAAATGCACTTTTATCTTTTGCTTTTTATCATGAAAACTCCATAAGGTCAACCGAGTGAATAAACAGCTCATATTAATTTATTAGGTATCTTTGAACAGTTTTATTGAATATTTTCCCAAAATTTTTGTAAACTGGAGAAGAAAATCAAACAGCGTATAATGTTTGATTTAATTTTCAAAATATTAAGAGTGTATAAAAAGAAGGATATAATCACTCCTATGGGCTTGTAAATCATATTGGTATTTATTTTAGTTTGAAAGTATAATTGTGATTACTCACGATCAGTTTGGTTTGTTTCCCAAGAAGTATCAATCCTTCCCAGGTGTTACAGTCGACCGAATCGTATTATAAACGAACATTTCAAATCTTATGAGGGGGAGTTATAACAATTGTGATTGGATTTCGATAGTTCCTAGTTCCATATTTGATGGAAATGCGTGGAAAATCTCGATTAATGATGTGATAAGAATAAACTCATCTGCTCTAATAATCTGAAAATCACCCAATAAACTATCAAACTGATTTTAATAATTTATTTTACATCTTTTCCTGATGAAGTTTTCTGTAATAGATAATGTTAACATCAATATAGAGATGGCTTATATTTCACTCATTTTTTTATGGATAACTTTTATTTCGATAAAGTTTCGAATAAAAGATAAATTGCTACTTAAGAAAATCGCAAATTCAAAAGAAGTGGCTGGAATATTAGTGATTCATATTCAATTCTGTATACTAATTAGATCTCTAGTTCGTTTGCAGTTAGATGCAGTAGATTACTTTGTTCAATAGATTCCGCCACTATAGAATTTCTCAATAGCCAACCGGATATTACAGAGGCCCTTAATATCATGTTGGAAACTAATCAATAATTAAACAAAGAGAAGTTGCATATCTTTTCAAACATGGATATGTTTGTGTTATTTATTCGTATTGCCTAATAGTACAGTAAATGAAAAAAAAACATGGCAAATCGAGTGGAAAAATTTGGGGCTTCTGGGACAACGACATAAGGTTATGTAAAAAAATGCGCTGATCACGATGGTGTTAGCCAAATTATTCCAAAGGTGCAGTTTCGTTGCCCTATATATACAGAATGTCCCAATATTCCGTGTAATTAAACTACCACATGTTTTTGGGATCACAAGGAGTCACTTAAACTAGACTTACCTATAAAATAAGTTGAAAAAAAATTAGTTTATAATTTCCTAACGCTCTGTTTCTGATGAAATTGGGTACAGGATATCAGCTTATAAGTATGCATGTTTTGAAAAAGGCGTTGATGAATAACATAATACAGGGGCGGAGATTCAGATGTACCATCATTTTGTTTCGAGCAGAACTTCTAGTCACTTTAATTTTAGCGAAAATCATAGAATTTTCTGGAAGACTAGTGCAAAGTACATGAAAAAGGTACTTTCGTTTTTTTTGGAAATACGTGTTCTCAGGTCAATAGCAAGGGAACCATTTTTGCTATAAGTAATTTTTTACATTTTCGATATTTCTAATAGTTGTTGAAAAAAAAATATCTTATTTAAGAATACTAAAATATTTCGTTTCGATTTGGTAATCTAAATAGTTTACAAAAGCAAAGTAGGCTAACGTCAATTGAAAAATAATTTTAATAATAGTCAACTTCTCAAAGTTTGCACCTCATTATTGATATTATTGTTGCGACTAGTTTCTAATATTTATGTGAATCGATACAGTTCTAGTGAATAAACCGTAATTATTAATACTTGGTTTTTGTGGAGAAAACTGGCGTATAGGTATGCGCGTGTATTACGAAAGATATCCGAATCATCCAACTCCAAATGATCAAACTTTTGGAAATATTGAAAAACGACTTTGTGAAACTGGCCAGTTGAAAGTAAACAGGGTTTATGCTGGGATACTTCGTCAAACTGTGGATTTAGAAGAAGTAATTCTGGATATGGTGTAACTAGTAACTAGTTTCAGAATAATAGCGAGGCGAATGGGAGTATCAGAAAGCACAAAAAGTAAGGTAATCCCACAGCAATTAATTCATTCTTTTCATGTTCAACTTGTTCAAGAGCTTCTACCTGTAGATCCTCGGCCTCATTTTTCGTAGATTTTGTTACAATATAGATTTAAAGATATGGATTATCACAACAAAATTCTTTTCACAGATGAATCATATTTCACCAGACGAGTGATAAATCACCATAATGAACATGTTTATGCTGACGAAAATTCTCATGCTGTTAAGGAGAGACATTTTCAGCATGAATTTAGTACCATCGTGTGAATGAGATTCATTGATTCCTTTCTTCTTGGTTCAATCAGATTAACAAATCGTCTAAATGATAACAGTTATTTTGATTTTCTAGAAAATACTCTGACGCAATTATTCGATGATCTACCAATAACTTCAATACATCAAATGTATTTTATGCATAACTGTGCAGCACCTCATTTTTATTTCAATGTCAGGCAGTATTTCAATGGTCAATATCCAGACAGATAGATCGGCAGAGGACAAGATGTTCCCATAGAATGCCCCCCAACAGATCTAAAACCTTTTAATTTCCTTATCTGAGAACCATTAGAAAGTCTACACAGATTAAAAAATTCTGAAGAAAAATTATGGAACAGAAATCAAAACGCTGTTCAACAATTGCAGGATGAATCTTAGAAGAGTGCGCAATTTAATGTCCTGCGTAGAATTGTATGCATTGAACAAAACGGTGAGCATATTGAACGTCTATTTTGAAGACAATCCGAAAAGAATTATCTCATGTTCAAAGATTACTTTTATGATGCTGTTTTTCACATATCTAAAGTATGTAACTGGTTTAATAGTGGAGTCAACCTACGACAATTTAGGGCAAGATTGGGATACTTTTGTTGGTGTAGCGACCCATCAGGAACAATTTTTTTTAATTGTACGAATAATAAGACTCTAGTTTTCCTACATCCGAAAGTGCAACACCCCTTTTTCTGCATAAAATGGTTTTTAACCATTTTTAACGTGTTTTTGCCACTAACACTGTTAGCTAAGGTAGGTAAATGTAAGAGTTTTATTGTCAATGTACAAAGAACTTGTAATGAATTTTCTTGCCAGGTAATGCAATTCATATAACTATACGTTTTTTTCTTAAAAATTGAAATAGCGCTATCCCAGCAAAAGCTCAAATAAATTGAATAAAATTTCAAGGGGAAGTAGATCATGTTGTCTCCAAACTGCTGCTAAATATATTAGATAGTTTGGCTGCAATTTCATTGTTAGCAATTTCATTGTTAGCCAAAATTTTACAAAATTTTCAAATCGGTATAATTTTTCTTCAATTTATCGTATGGCAATTTTCTTCTTTTTATAATTCCCAATAGACCTAGCCAGACGGGTTAGACGCATCAGGGAGAATTCCTTGTTTCGCGATAGCCCGTCTTGCTTCTTGAACCTTCACCGATTGGAATTGCTGCAATGCTGCCACTCTGACTATGGAGTAGGTCGAGCAGTTTTGGAAAGGAGCGTACAAGTCACCACGTTTAATTCACCTGGACACCTAGCCCTAGCACACTTCGAAGCGTTTTGCAGTGAATATCAACTTCCGCAAGCAGAAATGTGCGAGGCAGTCAGCAAGGATGAGCTCCGAATGCTCTTCCATATAAGGTACTCAAAGACCGAATGCCGGCAGGCATTATATCATCAATTTTGATGTGTCATGACTTCTGAAAATTCTGTTCTGTTCCTCATTCGAAACCTACAGAAAAGATTTACATCAAACCTATTAGATCAGAAAACTTCTGGAATGAAAACCTCATACGAGTTTGTTCAAAACGTAAATGTGTGGATGGGGTTTTTGGAAACCCAATGAACAGATTGTATATAAAGCAAAAAAAAAGCTCAAGAGAGCAACACTGCAGTCAACAGTAAAACAGAGGTATCTTCAGGATAAATCACGAAATTCAGTGTCAAAGGTTCTGGTCTGACCTTTTGTAGCTATTTAGGTAAGCTGGTTTTTATCTGTTTAAGATCTATTATATCACAAATGAATACTACACTGAAAGATATACTGAAGGAAAATTCCAAAATGAGAGATAATACATGTTTCTCTACGCAGTGGCTTCTTCAGGTAAGCAATGGTAAGTACATGTCCCGTTTTCTCCAATTTTTTCAACAAAAGTTTATCTTGGAATTTTTCTTCAGTATCGTGTTCTTTTTTAATACTCTCTAGCGATGTCTTTTTCTTAGCAAAGAAATGCGTTTAGATGGTCAATAACACAAAATTGTTCAATATGAATATTTTCAATAAATTGTCTTTTAGAGATAAAAAATCGGGTACAGCTTTTTGGTTAAGAAATATAATCATATTAATAATAGTTATACTTAAAACTATACATCAATATAGAATATTATCTATTATACAAACTGAATTTTCATTTAACAGAAGCACATCCGTCACGCTAGACAATCTATTGAATACAAATGAAATCTCCGCAAGACGAAAGGCAAGTGCCAAGCCTCTAGGACCTACTATACAGGATGTTCAATTTGGAAAATTGTTATTTTGTTCAAGAACACAAAATGCGATGTTCAATTGCATTTTTGATTTCACCATTGTAATAAGCAAAAAAATATCCTATTGTCTGCTAATTTGACCGAAGATGTAGCTGTGACAGTAACGAAATCGAAAATGGTGGTGTGCATTTCATCTGGATCACCTGTATATTCCAAGAACTGTGGACGGAAGAATAGCATTGGCTGAATACATAACACAAAACATTCATTATCTCCAAGAGCCAATCCTTGGCTAGTAGATTATGTGAAGTTTATTTTTATACAGAATGTAATAACAGAAAGGTCAAACAATCTTATGTTAATGAAGATTTTGTGGTCATGAACAAATCAGATCAGATTGAAAAATACAATATTTGATGTTAACTTCACTTTGCATACAACGTAATGTCTGTGTCTCCAATAATAATAACATACAAACAAACACACAAAACCACCATGGGAAACCGTTTTCAGCAAACCTTTTACTTATAGGCCAGTACAAATAGTATTTGAACAACAAAAAAATTCGTTACAGCAATCTGACTGCGGGATATTGTAGAACAAGATATTGTAAAAAAGAGAAAAATAAATCGAACCGACAGCTGCTATCCGGTGTGGAATCGGGTGCGTTTTTAGGGGTTGAAAACAGTTTTTCATGATTTCTGGCTAAACCGTGCATTCTATCAAAAAAAGTTGATCATAAAAGTTGTAGGGAATAGAAAGATCCACAACTGCTGTACTCACCATTTTTACCCTAACCTCCACAAAAATGTGAAAAACCGATTTTTCGGTTTTTAATTTTTTTCTTTGACAAATAGAATTGTATGAAGCTCAAACTTTGGCAAAAGATACCAACTTATGTTTAAATTGTTTTAATTTAGAAAATTGCTCAAATGCTGAACTTCCACAAATTTCCATACACGAAAGTGACTCGGAAGAAATGGAAACAGATCAATGTACTATAACTGAAACAGCACTCAATGAAACTTTCGGAAACACTGGAGAATCGTACAGTTTTGTTGAATTGGACGAAGAAGAAGTACAACGCTCTGCGTAGAAAGCAAGATTAGAGAAAAATACATCTATGGAAAAGCATACTTTTTTCAATTTAGTTTTTTAAGCATGTTCAAAATAATATAAATTTTTTTTCACCGCATTTATGAATTTCATGTTGTTAATATTCACTACCTAAAAACAGGAGGGATCTGCTTCAATTTTTCGATGACGTATTATATTTTATAGAATTTTTTTTCTACATAAATACTTGCAATATAAACTTGTTCAGTGCAACATGCAAATACTGTCTTATAATTATTGGGAACCACTCTACAAAACCCATATATATCATTGCAGATCTACTACATTACTTATTGTATGATAATATTTTGTTTAGTAAACTAATTGATTCCGAGTAAAAAACTAGCATTGTTCTTAAATGCATATTGGGAATGTGTATTTCTTATGTTTTGTTTGATAGAAATAATCCCATGTACGACGATCGTAGAAGTCATATATTCGTATCCTGCGATTACGAAGATACAAATATAGCAGATATAATTTGCTGTCTTAGATATGCATGACATCATATCAAAACTCGATCTATACAATAATCAGAGGAATAGTATTATAGTTTTCATAAACATAAAAAAATTAAGATGATTTAATTAAATAATAACAATTATTCAACGATAAATATGCAAATTACCACGAAAGCAGCGATTTTTCGGTTTTTTCTATTTTTCCGCCATTTTTTCCATTGCAGTATACCTTTTTTTTACCACTTGTCGAAAGTGGACGTAACAACAGAGAGTGAGCCAAAACAGAACTCTGTAGGAGGCGTAGTCTTAAGAGGAATCGCAGTTAAAAATTTGTTTTTTTTTAAATCAAATTCAACAACAACCTCCAAATATTTCCTTCCGAAAAAATTACTGCCTTTTTGCAATAAATAGAGGTATATTTTGCCAAAGTTTCAGTTTGAAATTTGTCAAAGAAAAAAATTGAAAATTGGATTTTCGCATTTTTTCGAAAAATTTTAAGGTCAGGGTAGAAATGTAAGGTACAAAAGTTGTACATTTTTTTATCCCCTACAACTTTTATACTTATATTTTTTTGATATAATGCATGGTTTAGCCAGAAATCATGAAAAACGGTTTTCAACCCCTAAAAACACACCCCATCCCATCTCGGATAGCAGCTGTCGGTTCAATTTATTTTCCCCCCTTTTATAATATCTTGTTCTACAATATCCCGCTGTCAGATTGCTGTAATGAATTATTTTTTTTATTTCTAATATTTTCTCCTATCAGTACTGGCCTATTAGTTAAGTTAATGCCAGAGAATAACAGAAAATTGTTCATTTTTAATAAAGTTGATATAATACCTGTTCATTTAATGTAATACTAAACACAAAATAAATAAATAAAGTTGAAAAACAAAGAGACACATATAGAAGTAAATGTCCATGTTGTGAAAAAAGTTATGTAGGCCAAACAAAAACAAATGTTTCCACTAGATATAAAGAACATTTTGTCACTCCAAAACAGAGTTCCAGTAAATTCTCGAATAATTTAAGAGCCCTCCATATGTACCGAAATGAAGTTAAGTTGATGAATAATGACTTTACTATATACTACTAAGCCTCTACTAACATTAATCCGTTAACAGTTCACAGTAAAATTTGTCTTTACCCAAAGATAAAACGTTTAAAGATTATTAAGGCAAAGATTGTTCCCTCCTCTTCTCTCTTATATCTCTGTAAATATAAATACTAGTAACAGTTTTGAATTTAGTTTATTAGTCTTAGTACACTGGGTGTCCAAAAATTCTTGAACGGCTGGATATTTCGGAAAATACGCTCTGAAACGGCAAACGAAAAAGCACGCCGTTGATATATTGGAAAAAGCTATCAAATAATACCAAAATTGACCAACCCTCCCAACACCATGTGTGAAGCGGCTGCTTATTTTAAAACCTTAAATAGGACTTTGCTGATTCGAATTCTTCGTTGAAAACTATGAAAGGTTTGTTTGAATTTTCTTGCAATTCTTCATAGGTGGCGCTGAAATTGCAAAGACTTGAATTTTTCGCTATTTCCGAGAAACATTCATCAAATTGATAACTGAAGCGACTCGTTAGGTACAAGATCGTGGTTACGAAGATACCTGAAGTGGATATTGGCTAAAATGTAAATATCGTTCGCACCTCTACTGAACAGTAAAATTCGCTGGAGAAACACAGTGTCTCGTTTCATCGTCCTTAGTACAACTTGATAACTTTCCAGATTTCATCAAAAAAACATACACAGAACTTCATTCACATTTTTCAAGAGCATCAGATATTTTTGCTAGCCTCTCCGTGTAATAAATGTGTTAGTTGACATAATGTATTTGTTGGAAAAACAAAGAAAAAGTATCTTCATACTGCGAGAGTATGACGATACAACAACGTCATACGAAGAAGTAGACCACCTATTCAATGATACTCATCCAGATAATCAACCGATCGCCAAATCAACTGTTTCTATAACTCCGATGTTGAGAGGCGAAACTAAACCTAGTCTCTTGGAGGGAATAGGAAATCGCTACGGCCAAGTCATTTTTCCTGGGTTTCGCCAAATGTAGTTTTATCAGAATGTTATTCGATCACAATAATCCACTTCCGGTATACCCGGATTCCATCGGATTCCACCAAATCTATCTTGAGTATACATCCGGTATCACTCGAGGATTCGTCGGGTATACTCATTACCCCTCGGAAAATGTCTCGCAAGTTCGAAACCACTCGGGGAATCATTTTCCACGTCCGAAATCACTCAAGGTGTTCTAAGATACCTTTGTTAATGTTTTGATCCGATGCACGATTTTTGGAAATAGAGAAAAATGTAGGTTTTTGGTATTTCAGCGCCATCTAGGGAAAGTTAAAAAAAAATTCAAGCAAAATTGCCTAGTTTGTAGGGAAAATTGCTAATCTGCAAATCAAAAGTGGGGTCAGGGGTGGGATCTATTTTGGTTCGAATTGATAGCTTTTCAAAAATAACAAAACGTGTGTTTTTTTTCTGTCCAAAGCGTATTTTACGAGATATTCAGCCAATTCCAGACTCTTGGACATTGTTATTTCTCTGATGAGGGTAGCCTAGCTGATGAAATGCGTATGAAGTTTTAAAAATCCGTAGTGGACAAGGATATATATTCACGAGATAATTGATTTATCGATTCATCTTGCACGCCATATTCGCCATAATCTGAATCTGAATTATGGGAAAATACATATGGTTGGATAGGCATACAAGAACCTTCATCATTCAACACATCCTTCAACATTATAGATTTTCCTCTTGTATAACCAAATATTGAAAAAAAGAATTCAAAAGTCACCATCCAGACTTTTCCACTAAGTAAAGTACGGCTCGGTTATTTTAATTTTCTGTTTTTATACTCGTCCCTAACGCAATCGATAGCAGATAAAATTCAATCGATTTTATGCTGAAACAAATATAAATCACCGGCATTCAGTGATTCCCAACTAATTCTTGAGAGCTGGTGTGTTCTCATAGTCTATAAACCAGGATGTCTGTGAATTCTCGTTTATCAAACAAGTAATCGTGTTGATTCACTGTCAAGGATGTTCTCTTCCCATTGGGCGTAGGGTCACTAGGCAACATTTTCAATTAGTTGCTGTAATAATCGTAAATGACAAATTTCCAACTTCCATGTTTTGGACTGGAAAATCAAATTTTCAAATTTGATGTTTGCTTAGTTGAATTCATCTACTCAATATACAAAGCTATGTATACCTCTTATTTTTGGTTGTAGATGGCTGCAAAATCGTTTGTATGCATCTATCAGATATTATTACTTCTATAACCATAATTAAACACGTGAAAATCATGTCTACCTGAATCTGTTTCATTTAAATGGTATCTACATTTGAGATCCGAATATTCATTAGGATCGGTGAATTACGAATGAAATGATATACATACTGTTGACCTTCCATCGATACAAATGCTGACCAACATTTTATTTGAGCACTGAGAATGTATTTTATTATATCTACTTCAAATATAGGTTTTTCTATTTGAAAATTTGAATTTCATGTTTGCAAGTTCCATGTAGTAATATCATGCAAAGTTTTTCTTTACGTTCATCAGTTCAGAAGTTACAGAAGTATTAATAAATCCTGGGCCATCCAGTACATAAGTAGTATAGTATATGAAAAGCAAAGAGTAGGATACGTTTTGCCCCTTTCTTTCACGTAGAAATGTAAAAATATGTGGAATGTGAAGAAAATAATAATTTGGAAGTATAAAATATATTCCATTTGAAAATGGTACGCCAAACAACAAGTGCGCGCACCGCTCGAATGCCGTCAATGGAAGTGCTATGCAAATCACAATGAAAAGTCGCGCTGAACCCCAATAATCTTAGCCTCGCATAAATGCAAACAAGTGATACTGATATGGCAACACTGTTTGACGTAGAATTTATAGAAAACTGAAAATAAATATACATTCTGGACGCACGATCCACCGTAAAATGAAAAATAAATATGCGAAGAAACCATCATTGATGGGAATATGAGAGGTTTCACGAAAGATAGAAGAATGAAAAGGAAATGAATAGTATAAATATCATTCGAACAAAAATTGGATTATCGGGCTCCACTCATTATTTTGCGCTCTATAATATACTTTAATCAGATTTATCCTATCGTGCTTCTTTCTAGGGGACGCCATATTCAAGGATTATGAAAGGATGCAACATTGATACAGTGATGTATATATATATATATATATATATATATATATATATATATATCTATATATATTATATATATATGTAGGTAGTTAGGTGGTAATTGAAAATTATTAAACAAAGTAGCTGCTTCGAATGAATCCTTTACAAAGTATCTATTGTCATTGTATATATATCTATATATATTATATATATATGTATATATATATATATATATATATATATATATATATATATATATATATATATATATATATATATATATATATATATATATAGGTAGTTAGGTGGTAATTGAAAATTATTAAACAAAGTAGCTGCTTCGAATGAATCCTTTACAAAGTATCTATTGTCATTGTTCACTGGCATGGTTAGTACCTCTGCAAAATATTTCGATAAGTCAGATGTTGGCGTGTTCATTTGACGAAACTATTGGTCTTAATACATAAACCACAAGTAACACTAAGACCAATAGTATCGTCAATGAACACGCCAACATCTAACTTATTGAAATATTTTGCAGAGGTACTAACCATGTCAGTGAACATTGACAATAGATACTTTGTAAAGGATTCATTCGAAGCAGCTATTTTGTTTAATAATTTTCAATTACCACCTAACTACGTATTAGTTAGTTTTGATGTAGTTTCATTATATAGCAATATTCCATTGGATTTAATAATCACAGTAATTCAAAATAATTGGGACAATATAAAGTCAAATTGCACTATACCTTCAGAGGAATTCCTTGATGGTATAAAATTAATTTTAAACACTAGTTATTTCAGTTTCAATGATGTTTTTTACAGTCAGATTTTTGGTTGTCCTATGGGATCAAACTTGAGTCCCATAATAGCAAGGATGGTGATGTATTTTTTACTAGATAGTTGTCTCACAAAAATACAATTTGAAATACCATTCATTAAAAAATATGTGGATGATATTGTATGTGCGGTCCCGGAGGAAGAGGTTGATACTACTTTGATGGTCTTAAATAATTTTAACCAAGACATTCAATTTACTGTAGAGCAGGAAACGAATCGGACCGTCCCCTTCTTAGACACTAAGTTGATCAGAACTGACAATAATCAGATAATTGTAGACTGGTATCAAAAACCAACAAATTCGGGAAGGTACTTACATTACTACTCACATCAATCACATAAAATTAAAATTAACTTGGTGATAGCTTTAAAAAATAGAATAATAAAAATCTCACATCCTTCCCTTAAGGAAAAAAATTAAAAAAAACTTTTTAGTGTTCTAGTAGAAAATTCATATCCACCAATGTTATTAAAAAAATTAATTTTCAGCACAAGACAAAATATTTTGGAAAATGATAACAATAATGACAATGATGTTCAAATCAATAAATATGGGCTTCTACCAAATATAGATGGCTTAACAGACAATCATCAAGATTTTCTTGCCAGAAGAGATTAAAATTGCAAGGAAGAATCTTCTTACAATTAATTCAATTTTCACTAAACTTAAAGACAAAACCCCAAAGCTGTTGGAGTCGAATATAATTTACAAAGTACCATGTCAAGATTGTGAAAAGGTTTATGTAGGACAAACATCTCAATTACTGAAATTAAGAATGACACAACATAGAAGTGATTGCAAAATTAAGACTAAAACATGCGCCTTAGCTAAACACTGTAGAGAGGAAAATCATAAATTTGATGAAACAGAAATTATGATTCTGGATAAAGAAAATAATTACAAAAAAAGATTGTTTTTAGAAATGTACCACATCAATAAGGAACCTTCAGTTTTAAATAAGAAAACAGACACAGGCAATTTGAATATAATATATTCCTTTTTATTGACAGTTGATTGAAACCACAAAAATATATAGTTGAATGTTCAGTGATTCTTATTCCTGATAAGAAATATTCAATTTCAACCGAGTCACATTCTATGATGGTGACGTGTTTCAAATCCAGATTTTGCGCATTAGAGACTTACAATCAGCTGTTAGTCCGATATGCACGTGTATTTTTTACCGTTATAACCTGAAATGTCAAATTTTAAAATGTATCCATTTTCATCTCATTGTAATTCGTCTTTATTTTAAATTTGACTTTATATTGTCCCAATTATTTTGAATTACTGTGATTATTAAATCCAATGGAATATTGCTATATAATGAAACTACATCAAAACTAACTAATACGTAGTTAGGTGGTAATTGAAAATTATTAAGCAAAGTCGCTGCTTCGAATGAATTCATTTTCATTTTGAAAAAGCTCACAATAAGCTCATTGATCTATAGTTATCTGTCATTTTTGGATCACTTTTATTTTTGAATACAGTAATTATACATGTCGTTTTCAACTGAAATATAGCAATTTTGAAAGAATTATTCATGATATAGACTAAAGGTTCTGCAATTAAACATCAACAATTTTTATCAATTTATTCGGGATTCCATCTACACCACTGCTCATTCTATTTTCCAGATTTCTAACTATATTCGGGATGTAATGAGGCTATTATTGGTTAGGAACTCTTATTTAAGTCATAGATGGTATTTAGACACTTGTTGTGCCAACAGGTCCTATGAACTATATGAACTGAATAAAGGTTACAATTAAGCAACTATCATTGACTAAGCATATGCATCGATCGTCGACATTGACCAGCTGACGCTGCACCGATCGAACATTAGGTAAATGTATGAATATATGTAAAGAGGAGTTGAATTGGAAGGATGATACTAAGAACATCTAAATAAATGCCTTAGACCAAGAACACCGATCTTTTATTATTATATGGCGATCCTACCAGAGGCACTTTTAAAAATGCCAACTGCGAACGGAAAATAGTGAAATTGTCAAAAATCGGAAACTCCAAAATTGGAATCAAAATGTGCGGTTCGAGGTATAATAATCAAGAGAACATCGAGACTCTTGCAGCAGGAACTGGATCAAACAACGCCAATCAGGAAAACACATCTTCATTTTCAAGAAACGAATGGATGACAGTGTCAATTTTGGCTATAATTTTGTTGGTAATCGTGTTCTATATCTATAACAAATGGCAACAAAAGTGGCGTGCATCGGTTAATCGAGAAATCGAAATGCAGGAGTTGCGGAAGTCGAGATCATTACTGGACAATGATCAAAAATGAAATAACGAGATGACGACATTACCTAAACCCATCGGCGACGGATCCACCTCGTCAGCCACAGCAGCGTTCAACAACCACCAAAACAATGCAGTGACTTAAGTGATGTTCAAAAAGTTGAGTGATGAGTTAAGTGTCGCTTGCATAAAAATCAAAAACATAAAAACAAACCTACTAAAAGAGAATCAAGAGAAAAGGAATGACATTGGAGTAGTAGAACGTAAGTTTATAGATGTTAATTCAATTGAAAATAAATGTAACGAGTTGTACACTCAATATGAAAAAGATGTGATAGTTCATGGTATCAAAAAAGATACAGAAAGGTTGATAATCAATATATTTCATGATATAAATTCAATAATAGTGAGTGTAAAGAAATATTAAGAATTAGGAAAGAAACTATCGGACTGTCTAATGTAAAGAGCGATCAAACAAGTAATAGTATCGAAAGCATAGATAAATCACAAAAATTAGATAATATGGCAGATTTTGACTTCAAAATAGCAGCTACTGTGCTTCCAAAAACCACGAATCAGGAATCAGTTAAAAGTTTAATTGGGGGTATAAATTTATACGAGCCCACTCTTAACCAAGCCGGTAAGAGACATATAGTTAATTATGTTTTGAACAGTTGTTTGTCAACCAGGGACAGCGCCCGAATGAAAAGAAATTATAACACATTGGCAGAACTGATCAGTGATTTGGAAGGTAAATTTTTAACAAAACAAAGTGCGAATGTTATCTCTAAAAAACTTTTCGCGATGAAGCAAGGCAATTTCTCTTTGAACGACTTTGGCGAAAAAATTTATACATTAATGTCTGAGTTAACAATTGCCCAAGCAGAAGGTGACGCAGACAAATTGGAAATATTCATGGAAGCAAACGAAAAGACAGCAATAAATGTTTTTGCAAACGAAATTCGTGACCCAGAGTTGAGGGTGACCATGAAAAGCAAGAATTTACAAACGATAACGGACGCGATTAGTTCGGCTAATGAAGAAAACGCCCTGATTCTGTCTAATCAGAGATCGAATCATGTAGTCATGTATGCTGACAGAGCGCAAAGTAATGTTAAAAGTAGATATTTCAATAATAATTCTAGAGGTAGATTTAATTCAAATAGGGGTCACCAAAATAACATATATAGGGGAAAACCTCAAACAAATTTTAATAGAAATAGAAATTTCATAACTAACAATACTTATCAAAATAATAACAGGGGAAACAGACTCAGTCGTGGAACGGGAAACGGAAGCCGCAGAGTGTATGTTGCCGGTGAACAACAATACGCGGAAAACGGTGACGAATTTTTTCGTAACCAGCGAAATTAGGGACATTATTTTAAGTGTTAATGGCCTAAATTTTGTTAGGTTAAGGTACGGCAATACAGATGTTGACCTATTAGTTGATACAGGAGCATCCATTAGTATATTTTTTAAGGAAAGTTCAGCTGAAGGCTTACAAAATATTAATAATAATGACAAAATTAAAATCTCAGGTATTTCAGGAATTGTCGAATCTGAGGGATCAGCATTTATCACGTTACACTCAAATCAAGGTTCAATAAACCAAAAGTTCATAATAATGAAATCATTTGATAAAAACATTGATGGAATTTTGGGATCAGATTTCTTTCAACATTATAAAGCATCAATAAATTATGAAAGTTCTAAATTATCATTGTACAGTTTAAATCAAAACAATTATAAAATAAATTTGCAAATGCATTCAAAGCATAAAAATTCAATTATAATTCTAGCACGTTGCGAAATTATAAAACAATTCAAAAGAAACAAGGTCAATAGTTCAATAGTTTGTAATGAAAAAATTGGAGAAGGAATATTCGTAGCCGGATCAATCGCGAGCAGATCCAGTGAAGGAGAAATCCCCATACAATTTTTGAATACAACTGATAAAGACATAGAAATAAAAAACTATGTCCCGAAATTATTAGATGCTGAAAATTATGAAATCATTTCGTTTTCAAAAAATGATATCAAAACAGTAGAACGAATAGACAACATATTGAGTAAAGTTGATTTATCTCATTTGAAAAAAGGAGAAAAATATGCTATTCAACGAATTTGTGCAAAATATGCTGATGTCTTTCAGTTAGAGAATGATCCTTTAACTACGACAAACATTTATAAAGATAAATTACAACTTGAAGATAAAGTGACACCCACTTATTGTAAGCCCTATAGATTACCATATGCTCAAAAATCACAAATAGATAAAGAAATGAATAAGATGCTAGACGATGGAATAATTGAACCTACAAGGTCAGCTTGGTCAGCACCTTTATTAATAGTACCGAAAAAAGCTAATGGAAACGAAGAAAAGCTGTGGCGTGTGGTCATTGATTTTAGATTACTAAACAAAAAGATTAAGGATGATAAATTTCCACTTCCAAATATCAACGAAATATTAGATTCCTTATCGGGAGCGACGTATTTCTCGCATTTAGATCTTTCTCAAGGTTATTATCAAATCGAATTAGATAAAAATAGTCGTCAATATACAGCATTTACAACTAATAAAGGGCAATATCAAATGACAAGGTTGCCAATGGGAATCAAAATAGCCCCGAGTGTTTTTTCGAGAGCCATGACAATTGCAATGTCTGGTCTCAATTATGAAAGTTGTTTTATTTATTTAGACGATTTAATAGTTTTTGGAAATTGTCTTGAAAAGCATAACATAAATTTGATAAAAGTAATGTCAAGACTAAGAAAAGTGAATCTCAAACTAAACCCAAGAAAATGTGAATTTTTGAAAAAAGAAATTCTATATCTAGGTCATTTAATTTCAGCGGGAGGTATTTCTCCTGACCCAGAAAAAGTCAAAACAATTAAACAATACCCTGTTCCATCTGATGCAAACTCGACCAAACGATTTGTAGCTTTTGCGAATTATTATAGATCATTTATTCAAAATTTTGCTCAAATCACAAATCCGTTAAATGAATTATCAAGAAAAAACACGCCTTTCGTCTGGACAGAAGAATGTCAAAAAGCATTTGAGACATTGAAGCAAAAATTATTTAACCCCCCAGTCTTAGATTATTCAGATTTATCAGAATCAAACACTTTCATTTTGAAAACTGACGAGTCGGGTACAGCTTTAGGGGCGGCCCTTTCCAATAAAAACGATAAACCAGTAGCGTATGCAAGTCGGGCATTACATCCAGCTGAATCACGGTATTGTACAATAGAAAAAGAATTATTGGCTATAGTTTGGGCAGTAAAACATTTTCGACCTTATTTGTATGGGAAGAAATTTATAATTCAAACAGATCATCGTCCTTTAGTATCTTTGTTTAACATGACTGATCCATCTAGCCGATTAACAAAATTTAGATTGATATTAGAAGAATATGATTTTAAGATAGAATATATTAAAGGGAAAACAAATGTAACCGCTGATGCTTTGTCAAGAATTACAATTACATCTGATGAACTCAAAAAAGCACAAAATCATACAACCGCAGTATTAAATGTAATAACAAGAGCCCGTAGAAAATAATTAGATCAGGAAAAAGAAAAATCAAAATCAAAAATAGTAAGCAATAAGGATAGGATTGGCCATCCAGGAATTGTTGAATTACTTAAAAAACCAAAGAACGCCACAGAATTAAAAATTGTTAACAATGAATTATTTGAAGAATTTAAAAATAAAGAAGGAATGAAAATGTTAGAGAGAAATATCTTGATAAACACTAGTGTAGAAAAAATATTTATGAGATGGAGTGATGCATCTTTAGCGTGTGAGCTTCGGTCATCGTTAAAGGCCCTCCGAAAATTGTGCACAAAAGAAAAAATAAATGAATTAGTTCACATAAAAAATGAAGAAAATATTATAAGCCTTGCAAGGGAAATAAAGAAACATTTCGATATATTAGGCGATATCAATATTACAATACTACGAGGCAGAAGAACAATATACAATCCTGAATTACAAAAATTATTATTAAATGATTACCACGTTTTGGCAACAGGTGGTCATTCGGGTATAATACAATCAAGCAACATTATTTTTGGAAAGGTCTTTATAAAGATGTAAACAAGTTTGTCAGTGAATGTGACGAATGTCAACGCTATAAAAATTCTGTACCGAATATTCAACCCCTTTCCATAACAACAACAGCATCAGCAGCATTTGAAAAAATTAGTTTAGATTTAATGGGTCCGATATCAGCCGATATTGAAAATAAGAAATACATCTTAACAATACAATGCGATCTGTCAAAATACGTTGAAGCCTACTCGCTGGAGAATAAAGAGGCCGAAACCGTAGCCAGAGCGCTGGTCAATAACTTCATCTTGCGATATGGAATTCCCAATACGGTCCTGCACGACAAAGGTGAAGAATTCATGTCAGCAGTTTTCACGGAATCGTGTAAAATTCTTGGCATCAAGCAATTACATTCAATTGCGTACCTCCATGAAACGTTAGGAGCCATAGAAAATTCACACAAGAAACTGGGAGCTTTTCTTAGAATGCAAACCGCAAACTATACAGAAGCATGGAGTAATTGGGTACCTTTCTGGTGTTTTAGCTATAACACAAGCGTGCATACGGAAACAAAATACACCCCCTTTGAGTTAGTATTTGGTAGAGTAGCATCACTACCTTCAAATTTGGGAAAAATTGATCCATTGCATTCATTCGATGATTATCCTAAAGAACTCAAATTTAGGTTGCAACAAGCTAGCGCTGAAGCGGAACAAAATCTGCTGAAATCAAATTTGAAAAGGAAAAACTTGTTTGATCAATCGAAACAAAATTGTAATAGAAATGTAAGTTTTAAAATAGGAGAGTTAGTTTTAGTTAAAAATGAAAGCACCAATAAAATGGACGAGATATTTAAAGGACCTTATCAAGTGCTAAGAGATGAATCTCCAAATTTAGTTATTAGAAATAAAGATAAAGAATTAATAGTGCATGAAAACAGAGTGAAGAAATATCTAACAAAAACCAGTGGAAGTGATAGCAATTAAGCAATTTACCATAGTTTTAGAAAAAAAAATATTTTTTTTCCTTGCACCCCCGGAGGTGTAATGAGGCTGTTATTGGTTAGGAACTCTCATTTAAGTCATAGATGGTATTTAGACACTTGTTGTGCCAACAGGTCCTATGAACTATATGAACTGAATAAAGGTTACAATTAAGCAACTATCATTGACTAAGCATATGCATCGATCGTCGACCTGATGGTCAACGGACATTGACCAGCTGACACTGCACCGATCGAACATTAGGTAAATGTATGAATATATGTAAAGAGGAGTTGAATTGGAACGATGATACTAAGAACATCTAAATAAATGCCTTAGACCAAGTACACCGATCTTTTATTATTATAAGGAAATCAATTCCACTAACAAAATTACCAAACATAGATTTCATATTTTTGGTTGTGTTGTTTATATATGGATGATTTTGATCAATCATTAACTCATCAATATAATCAGTTATATAGTTCAAGAAGCTGTCAGCTATGTATTGTGCAATTCCCTGTACTTTTATGGGATTATGTACATTAATTTCCCCAGTTATACTATTCACTATTTGCCATCCTGTTTAGAATAAAGCTTTTGTATTCTTCGTGTCAGTTTTCCGTTATATTTATTTTTTCCGAGTCGATAGAAATCAAGAAGCCTACGATCTACTCTACTCATAATATGAAGAAAATTGAGCCGATTCTTAAATTCCTATATTTCCTGATTACGTACTTCATTATGTTATTTTTGTCTTTTATTTATTATTTTTTTCCATGGAAAATATTCTTCAAATGTTGTCATAAAAATATCAGCAAATATTTCCCACGGTTCATTCATTTTGTCACTAACTATGTCATTTAGATGGGACCAATCTTGATTTTTCATTATCCTCTTGAATTTTTCCATATTATTTACATTGAAACATCTGCTATAAGTATGGGAGCATGTTATTCTCTGAATCAAAAATGTTAATTTCTGTGCGAAGTGATCTGATATAAAGGAGTGTCTTTAATATTAGTGAACATATTATCTACACATGATTGAGATGATGGTGTAATTCTTGTGTACTCATCAATTTTGTGGATGATGCTGAATGAGTTTATCATATTACAGAATCTGAATTTATCTATTGTTTCCTCTTAAAAAATGATGTTGAAGTCACCAGCAATTACAACATATCCTTTCTCATTATATACCACATTCAAAATTTCTTCAAATTTAGAAAAAAATATCTCAACGTTTGCACCTGAAGGTCTGTAGATAGAAACCATAAGCAGTTTTATTCCTTCAATGATAACTTCACTCGCTACACAGTCAATTTGATTCTTTATTGACGATTTTTCAACTCTTCCCATTCTACGCCTTGAATCCCTCTTCTTAGGTATATTGCTGTCCCACCATGCTCATTGTCATTTTGTCTACAGAAACTTACCACCAAGAAGGAACCCTTCAAACTACATTTTTTCGGTCGTTCCCCGTTTTCCAGTGTTCTGTGATACATAGAATTTGGCAGTATGCGTTATCTGACATCAACTCATCCAACTGGTCTACACAGTTACCTATTGACTGCACGTTTTGATGTATAATACTAATTTCACAATTTTTCTGATCCACTGCTCGTTTGTATGTTAAAAATTCCCCTCATTATCCTGTCTAATTTGCACAAGAAATTGCTTGTGTTTCTGAAAGTCAAATCTTTCAATGCCAACTCCACTTGGACGAAAACAAGAGTCGTACATTTCCTCTTTCTTCTGCAGAGGAGCAGTAACAACATATTTTCCGAGTCCGTTGCCAGTTATGGGAATCTTTTTCACATTTCTCCCTCCAATCTAGCTTTGCTCCTATTGTAGCTTTCAATTTTGTTTCCAGTAGCTTCTCGCTTCACCTTGTATAGGTATATCAATATTTTTCTCTGAACACTTGAAAATCCATCTGTGTTTGTGTTTGTTGTCTTTTCTTGGTTTATGCCATTTTATATTTTGAAACTCATCATTCGTGATCTGATTGTCAGTATCCGTCTTTGTTTTTCCTGAGCCAACCTTTATATATTAGCCCAATTGACTGATTGTTAACTTCATAATCTTTCACGGAATCTGGAAATCGAATTAGAATATCAATTTGTGCAGATTTGGGATCCATTTGTATTGATTGTTTACATTTTTGGGACCACTGACTACCTTGCTCCGGTTTGTTCTGATCGTATTTTGTCCGGATTTTTGTGGGTAGCTTATCTGTTCTTCATAGTTATTAATTTTTTGGAGGAGTAAATCATTATTTATGTGCAAGATATTGTTTTTATCTCTGATTTCTGCAATTATTTCCTTAAAGTACCTATTTTCAACTTCTAGAAGTTTGTTTTCTCCTGTATTTCCACTTGTTTTATTATAGTCTCATTTTCTCACTGGTCTCATTGCAACTTTCCATTTTCTGACCACTCAGAAATAGGATTTTTGGGTTACTTTTTGTATAACTTTTATGTAAGATACCATAACAAATTACACAGACATACACTCCACATAGCTTGCTACAACATTACATCAGAATTTCGCTTTTTCACCTTTTTTCTCCACTTTCTCCTCACGACCGAGATCGTCTACACCGTCAGTCGCCGCCATCTTAATAGAGAATGAGGATCCAGGGTATAGTCTGGTGGTAGCGTATACCCTTTTCAATAGATATTTCAATGGTCGGTGTTCATCACGAATTTCGTCTGCTTCAACGCGGACGAAACGAGTTCAAAATAGTCAACCCTTCACTGTCAAGCTCAAGACCTGCCAAATTTCTTGCCACCAGACTACAGTTTCTCATCAAAGAGAAAAGTTGTGGAATTCTTTACCTAGTGAGGATTTTTCAGTATGCCTATAACCTCCAAACCTTCAAGAAAAGTACGAATGCCTATCTCCTCTCCCTACATTCCACTGCTGACTCACATGACGTTCTTCGAACGTTATAGGTTTCCCTCTAGGGTAGTCAAAGTATTAAGAAAAAAGATGAATTACAACTGGAAAATATTGATGATATAGATTTTCATCTTGATAGCTCTGACAGAAAGGGAATGGTGAGCTACGAGGAACAAGAATAATAAAGTATATCTCAAAATTTGGTATACTTAATTTGAGAACACCATGATATCAAATTTTAATCGATAGTCTCAAAACATGTTCAGTATTTTGGTGTGTTAGGTTAATGCTATCGCGGAAAATCTTTCAAAATTTTGTCAATACTTACCTTTCATTCTTTTAGTAAGTCGTAACCACACTTATACATCATATCAGCACACAGGATGTCCCACAATGACTATTCATGAGAATATTTTTTTTTGAGACTTCTTCAATTGAAACAACGGAAATTTAGGTTTTTTTTGGGTATCTATACTCTTCTCAAATAATAATGATACCTTTGGGTTACATACATATGGACCTGAGCTGATCAAAAGTCAATTTTTAAAGAAATTTCCAGAAAATATCAAAATATTGATCGAAAATAAGTGTCCTATAAATAGAATATCGATAAAATTAAATTGTTGTTGAAATTTCGTAAGAATCGAAAGAATAGAACGCGATTTATCGTAATTTCCCTGGATGTTGCCCAATTTCGAATATCCGTTGAAAAATCGTAACTATCTTTTGAATAGCTGCCAAGAATGAGTTAATGTGCATTTGGGGTCCATTATATGTGTTCAAATTTTTAGGATATCTCAAGAACATCCTTGAACTGAAGGATTTTTTTTCGTTTGTTTTGGAATATCTCGTAATATTGATCGGGAAGAAAAGTTATGGTAACAAAAAATTCAGCTTCCAATTATAAAATTTTCAATCATCTATTCATTAGCTGATTTATGTTTTGATCGTTTTTTTTTCAGAGCCCCTTTAACTCGAGAAGGCTGCGTTTTTCGGAAATATTGCATTTGGATCAGAAAAATACGAAAATATTATTTGTTTTCAATTTCGATCTGTTTTTGATCGTTTTTTTCTAGGGAGCACGTGAAAGCGGTCATCCTAACTGACCACAAGCCATATGGGATACACCCTGAACCCACCCACCAAGTTTCGTAAATAAAGAAGCACTCTCAAAAATCCGTGGATAAAAGCTTCATTTACTGGACTATTAGTGACATTTTAAACATCAAATTTCATCAAATGAGTCATTCGCAATAAACGTCTAACTCTTGACGACCTACATCTTCCAAATCTAATGATAAATTGTCAGCCGATTTCTTGGAGATTTCAGTTAGCTGAACGTTTTATAAATGAATCCAAAAATAAAAATAAAATATTTTAACTCATTGAAGAGACTTCATCTTATGGAGAAATTCTTAAGAAATGTTCGGGTGTATTATCGGTTCGTCATTACTTTTGTACTTAAAGAATTAAATTTTGAGAACGTGCCTATTTTGAGAAATCATCATTATTTTCATACAGTTTGGTAGATGTACCAAGTGAAGCTAGACATCGTGGACATAAAAACTGTATTGATGAAATTATTCATTCAATGATACGATACAAATATTTTGTTGTACATCGAATGAACGTGAATGAGCTACTCTCTTTCATATTATAGTTAAGAGAATCAACCAAGATCCGAAATTGTTTTCATGAGAGTTACTCTTTTCGTGTCTCTTTAGTACTAGTGACAAATGTTTCCAATCAGAACAATTCTCCTTATTGGACAAGTTTGGTAAAGACTTGCCAAAAAGTTTGCAACAGAAAAGTCAACCATATATCTTCATGTAGAATAAATGGGCTAATCATTTACAACTTTCTCTCCTTTGGCAATGGTCTGGTAAAAAAATCTAGCAAAACTATTTAATTTATTTTATGCATTGGGTAACTCCATTTTGTCATTTGACGGTGATCTTTTTCAGTTGGAAATGTTGCATCTGTTGATGTAATTATTAAATGGCCATTCTCCAGGGTCATCAGATAGTACGGTGAAAAGTACTTCTGGTGGAAGCGTCATCGATAATCTCGGAAAAACATTTGTTTCTGGAGAATCCAAATATTTTTTCAAAGAAGAAAGCTGCTTTTCTTGCCGGTACCTGATAATCGATTTTTTTTCTAACCTTGAAATAGAAAATTCTATATTGTTTGTAATGTTGTCTTACGAATAGTTACAGATACGAATATTTCAGAATCCTGATTATGTTTCATATTTATGCGTCACAAAAGATAAACAGTCCACTTTCACTAGTCGAGTACCACAGAAGTTGTAAGTGTTTGTCTGTCGGTTTCACCGTCGTTTGATTTGACGGGTCGTGTATATTCCATTTGTGCATCGAGGAGAACTTGGATATTTCTACCTTGCCTCTACTCGGTACTGTTATTGGAGCACAATCGTGGCAACGCCGCAGGACGCTCAGGCATCTACCATATGAAAGCTTCATATATGTTGTAGACGCCAAGGTGCGTTTTTATGTAAGGACGCTGAGAATATAGTGAAGTGTATATGACTTCATAGAATTTGCTGAAATTTGGTGAGGTAACATTGTTTATGATACATCGAGTATATGCGCAAAGATTTATAAGTCCCTGTTACAAAATTGAACGGGACACTGAGAGTCGCGTTTTCGTAAGGACGCCCAGAATATAGTTAGATGTATATGTATATATATATATATATATATATATATATATATATATATATATATATATATATATATGTAGAACTGGATTCTCGGGTATTGATCCGCGTTGTGTGGTTTCGGTCCTCAAAAGGACCAATTTCACGACGTTTCGGCAAAGTCGCATTTGCCATATTCAGGTGATTCGACCGTAGAGTCTGGAAAATCTAGGCGAACTGACGCTTACTTGGAGGGACAGGTATTTATATTCCCCGTTATGCTTGACCTTTGGACTTTCGAACTATTTCACGCTTGGTTGATTTCTACGTGTTTGGCTCCGAGTGACAGAGTTTGACGTGTTTGGCTCCGAGTGACTAGAGAAAACAACGAAAGCGAAAATCAAGGCATCTCCTATCGACCCTGAGTTACAGTTACATCTCATTCCAAGAGAAAAATCATCCAGATGTCCGAAACAGTATGGTCTCCCAAAAATACACAAGCCAGCAGTACCTCTGAGACCAATAGTAAGCTCTATCGGCTCACCATCACATGCATTAGCAAGATTCCCAGCCAAGAAGTTACAACCGCACGTTGAGACAGCATCATCGTATGTGAGGAACGCGGAACACTTTATCGAACTTCTAGATATGCAAATAGTAGGACTTGACAACATATTAGTGAGCTTCGACGTAGCATCCTTGTTCACACAAGTACCCATAAACGAAGCGCTAGAGATCATCCAACATAAGTACAAACCGGAAGGATACATTATTGACTTGGCCAAACACTGTGTAGCCAATACTTACTTTATGTACGAGGGACAGCGATATAGGCAAATCGAAGGAGCACCGATGGGATCACCAATCTCACCAGTGATCGCAAATCTTTCCATGGAGGATTTTGAAATTAAAGCTCTTAACACAGCTCAACTAAAACCCAAACTTTGGCTCAGATATATAGATGATATTTTCGTTATTTGGCCACATGGAGAAGGACAACTAAGAGGGTTTCTCGATCACCTGAATGGAATCCATGATCGGATAAAATTCACAATAGAAGCCGAAGAGAACAACCAATTACCATTTCTAGACGTTTTGGTAACAAAGAAAACTGACGGCAGTTTGGGACATACAGTATTCGGAAAAAAACCCACACGAACCGATATTTGAATAGTAACTCGCGTCACCATCCATCCCAGCTACAATCAGTCGTAAATACCCTCATGACAAGGTCAAAACGTCTCGCTGATGCGGAGAACTTCGATGGAGAAACGGAAATCACCCGAGCAGCCCTTAGGATGAATGGCTATTCAAGAAAACAGATTCATAACTCTCAACGCAAAAATGAGAAGGATGTCAACAATGAAGATCAACCAGTGGGAAACGCTTTTCTACCTTACATAAAAGGCACAACTGACAAAATCTGCAAAATACTGAGCCGTCATGATATCAAAACCACCTTCACAACAGATAGGAAAATCAAAAATGTTCTTCGGAATCCAAAAGACAGAATTCCTCTAGAATGCCAAAGAGTGTACGAGGTGCCATGTGGTAATTGTGAAAAGACATACATCGGACAGACCAACAGACGCATTGATGTGCGAAAGACTGAACATGCAAACGGTGTGTCGAAAAACGAAACCACGTCTTCACTAGCTGAACATGTAAGAAGTACGGGCCATATGATCAACTTTAGCGGCACAAAGACTCTAGCCAACATTGAACACTTCTACACCAGAATAACCAGGGAGGCAATAGAGATCGAGAAACGTCCACATAGTCTTAACAAACGAGATGACGGACTAAGATTACCAGCAACATGGAAACCCGCTTTAGAAAGTCGGAAGATACAACCAAAACAAGAGAGAACGTGGTATCCAGTGCACGTGCAACAGGTCACGGAAACTTTCCGGCTGATTCCAGCGTCGCAATGACGTCATCCAAACGTGTCACTTGGAGCCAAACACGTAGAAATCAACCAAGCGTGAACTAGTTCGAAAGTCCAAAGGTCAAGCATAACGGGGGATATAAATACCTGTCCCTCCAAGTAAGCGTCAGTTCGCCTAGATTTTCCAGACTCTACGGTCGAATCACCTGAAGATGGCAAATGCGACTTTGCCGAAAGGTCGTGAAATTGGTCCTTTTGAGGACCGGAACCACACAACGCGGATCAATACCCGAGAATCCAGTTCTACACATTATGTCCGCGAGAACCAAGAACATCTTGAGAAGAACGAGTTTTGCACTGCTTCGAGATGCCATTCACCAAACAAGAAGAATTCTGGATGATACTGATAGCAAGCTACTACGTGTTCACCTCTATCTCAGCAATGAAATCAATCCTTTACTTTGGGAAAGAATTGACCAGCTTGCCGAGTTCAGAGCAGAGAAAAACACTGAAATAACTATAGAGAAACAGAAGAAGAAGTTCAATCATCTGAAAGACACCCAGAAACCTGAGGGAGACAGCACAAACATAGATCCTGTCAAAGTTGTCCATAACTTATCCGACCATTCTTTGAATAATGCCTCCATGGATGTCCTTGCTAAAGGTTTTAACTTCGCTATTGCACCGGCACGCATTCCATTGGAGGACATCATTTGCAACGTGGAATCTGCTATAACTTCGCTGCAGGATAAAAGTGAAGCAGAGATTATTCGCCAAGATGTGTCGCGTATTCTACGAACCTCGAAGCCACCTAAAAGGAACGTTTCACACGACGAGTTCCTAGCACTGAAAACTCTTCGAGAGAACGAAAGCATCATCATCCTACCAGCAGATGGAGGAAATGCAACCGTTGTCATGAACACTAATGACTACAGAACCAAGATGGCTGCGCTATTGGACGATCCGACTTACAAGAAGATTAGGTCTGATCCCACTACATATCTAGAGAAAACAACGAAAGCGAAAATCAAGGCATCTCCTATCGACCCTGAGTTACAGTTACATCTCATTTCAAGAGAAAAATCATCCAGATGTCCGAAACTGTATGGTCTCCCAAAAATACACAAGCCAGCAGTACCTCTGAGACCAATAGTAAGCTCTATCGGCTCACCATCACATGCATTAGCAAGATTCCTAGCCAAGAAGTTACAACCGCACGTTGAGACAGCATCATCGTATGTGAGGAACGCGGAACACTTTATCGAACTTCTAGATATGCAAATAGTAGGACCTGACGACATATTAGTAAGCTTCGACGTAGCATCCTTGTTCACACAAGTACCCATAAACGAAGCCCTAGAGATCATCCAACATAAATACAAACCGGAAGGATACATTATTGACTTGGCCAAACACTGTATAGCCAATACTTACTTTATGTACGAGGGACAGCGATATAGGCAAATCGAAGGAGCACCGATGGGATCACCAATCTCACCAGTGATCGCAAATCCTTCCATGGAGGATTTTGAAATTAAAGCTCTTAACACAGCGCAACTAAAACCCAAACTTTGGCTCAGATATGTAGATGATATTTTCGTTATTTGGCCACATGGAGAAGGACAACTAAGAGGGTTTCTCGATCACCTGAATGGAATCCATGATCGGATAAAATTCACAATAGAAGCCGAAGAGAACAACCAATTACCATTTCTAGATGTTTTGGTAACAAAGAAAACTGACGGCAGTTTGGGACATACAGTATTCAGAAAAAAGACCCACACGAACCGATATTTGAATAGTAACTCGCATCACCATCCATCCCAGCTACAATCAGTCGTAAATACCCTCATGACAAGGTCAAAACGTCTCGCTGATGCGGAGAACTTCGACGGAGAAATGGAAATCATCCGAGCAGCCCTTAGGATGAATGGCTATTCAAGAAAACAGATTCATAACTCTCAACGCAAAAATGAGAAGGATGTCAACAATGAAGATCAACCAGTGGGAAACGCTTTTCTACCTTACATAAAAGGCACAACTGACAAAATCTGCAAAATACTGAGCCGTCATGATATCAAAACAACCTTCACAACAGATAGGAAAATCAAAAATGTTCTTCGGAATCCAAAAGACAGAATTCCTCTAGAATGCCAAGGAGTGTACGAGGTGCCATGTGGTAATTGTGAAAAGACATACATCGGACAGACCAACAGACGCATTGATGTGCGAAAGACTGAACATGCAAACGGTGTGTCGAAAAACGAAACCACGTCTTCACTAGCTGAACATGTAAGAAGTACGGGCCATATGATCAACTTTAGCGGCACAAAGACTCTAGCCAACATTGAACACTTCTACACCAGAATAACCAGGGAGGCAATAGAGATCGAGAAACGTCCACATAGTCTTAACAAACGAGATGACGGACTAAGATTACCAGCAACATGGAAACCCGCTTTAGAAAGTCGGAAGATACAACCAAAACAAGAGAGAACGTGGTATCCAGTGCACGTGCAACAGGTCACGGAAACTTTCCGGCTGATTCCAGCGTCGCAATGACGTCATCCAAACGTGTCACTTGGAGCCAAACACGTAGAAATCAACCAAGCGTGAACTAGTTCGAAAGTCCAAAGGTCAAGCATAACGGGGGATATAAATACCTGTCCCTCTAAGTAAGCGTCAGTTCGCCTAGATTTTCCAGACTCTACGGTCGAATCACCTGAAGATGGCAAATGCGACTTTGCCGAAAGGTCGTGAAATTGGTCCTTTTGAGGACCGGAACCACACAACGCGGATCAATACCCGAGAATCCAGTTCTACACATTATGTCCGCGAGAACCAAGAACATCTTGAGAAGAACGAGTTTTGCACTGCTTCGAGATGCCATTCACCAAACAAGAAGAATTCTGGATGATACTGATAGCAAGCTACTACGTGTTCACCTCTATCTCAGCAATGAAATCAATCCTTTACTTTGGGAAAGAATTGACCAGCTTGCCGAGTTCAGAGCAGAGAAAAACACTGAAATAACTATAGAGAAACAGAAGAAGAAGTTCAATCATCTGAAAGACACCCAGAAACCTGAGGGAGACAGCACAAACATAGATCCTGTCAAAGTTGTCCATAACTTATCCGACCATTCTTTGAATAATGCCTCCATGGATGTCCTTGCTGAAGGTTTTAACTTCGCTATTGCACCGGCACGCATTCCATTGGAAGACATCATTTGCAACGTGGAATCTGCTATAACTTCGCTGCAGGATAAAAGTGAAGCAGAGATTATTCGCAAAGATGTGTCGCGTATTCTACGAACCTCGAAGCCACCTAAAAGGAACGTTTCACACGACGAGTTCCTAGCACTGAAAACTCTTCGAGAGAACGAAAGCATCATCATCCTACCAGCAGATGGAGGAAATGCAACCGTTGTCATGAACACTAATGACTACAGAACCAAGATGGCTGCGCTATTGGACGATCCGACTTACAAGAAGATTAGGTCTGATCCCACTACATATCTAGAGAAAACAACGAAAGCGAAAATCAAGGCATCTCCTATCGACCCTGAGTTACAGTTACATCTCATTTCAAGAGAAAAATCATCCAGATGTCCGAAACTGTATGGTCTCCCAAAAATACACAAGCCAGCAGTACCTCTGAGACCAATAGTAAGCTCTATCGGCTCACCATCACATGCATTAGCAAGATTCCTAGCCAAGAAGTTACAACCGCACGTTGAGACAGCATCATCGTATGTGAGGAACGCGGAACACTTTATCGAACTTCTAGATATGCAAATAGTAGGACCTGACGACATATTAGTAAGCTTCGACGTAGCATCCTTGTTCACACAAGTACCCATAAACGAAGCCCTAGAGATCATCCAACATAAATACAAACCGGAAGGATACATTATTGACTTGGCCAAACACTGTGTAGCCAATACTTACTTTATGTACGAGGGACAGCGATATAGGCAAATCGAAGGAGCACCGATGGGATCACCAATCTCACCAGTGATCGCAAATCTTTCCATGGAGGATTTTGAAATTAAAGCTCTTAACACAGCGCAACTAAAACCCAAACTTTGGCTCAGATATGTAGATGATATTTTCGTTATTTGGCCACATGGAGAAGGACAACTAAGAGGGTTTCTCGATCACCTGAATGGAATCCATGATCGGATAAAATTCACAATAGAAGCCGAAGAGAACAACCAATTACCATTTCTAGATGTTTTGGTAACAAAGAAAACTGACGGCAGTTTGGGACATACAGTATTCAGAAAAAAGACCCACACGAACCGATATTTGAATAGTAACTCGCATCACCATCCATCCCAGCTACAATCAGTCGTAAATACCCTCATGACAAGGTCAAAACGTCTCGCTGATGCGGAGAACTTCGACGGAGAAATGGAAATCATCCGAGCAGCCCTTAGGATGAATGGCTATTCAAGAAAACAGATTCATAACTCTCAACGCAAAAATGAGAAGGATGTCAACAATGAAGATCAACCAGTGGGAAACGCTTTTCTACCTTACATAAAAGGCACAACTGACAAAATCTGCAAAATACTGAGCCGTCATGATATCAAAACAACCTTCACAACAGATAGGAAAATCAAAAATGTTCTTCGGAATCCAAAAGACAGAATTCCTCTAGAATGCCAAGGAGTGTACGAGGTGCCATGTGGTAATTGTGAAAAGACATACATCGGACAGACCAACAGACGCATTGATGTGCGAAAGACTGAACATGCAAACGCCGTGTCGAAAAACGAAACCACGTCTTCACTAGCTGAACATGTAAGAAGTACGGGCCATATGATCAACTTTAGCAGCACAAAGACTCTAGCCAGCATTGGACACTTCTACACCAGAATAACCAGGGAGGCAATAGAAATCGAGAAACGTCCACATAGTCTTAACAAACGAGATGACGGACTAAGATTACCAGCAACATGGAAACCCGCTTTAGAAAGTCGGAAGATACAACCAAAAACAAGAGAGAACGTGGTATCCAGTGCACGTGCAACAGGTCGCGGAAACTTTCCGGCTGATTTCAGCGTCGCAATGACGTCATCCAAACGTGTCACTCGGAGCCAAACACGTAGAAATCAACCAAGCGTGAAATAGTTCGAAAGTCCAAGGGTCAAGCATAACGGGGGATATAAATACCTGTCCCTCCAAGTAAGCGTCAGTTCGCCTAGATTTTCCAGACTCTACGGTCGAATCACCTGAAGATGGCAAATGAAACTTTGCCGAAACGTCGTGAAATTGGTCCTTTTGAGGACCGAAACCACACAACGCGGATCAATACCCGAGAATCCAGTTCTACATATATATATATATATATATATATATATATATATATATATATATATATATATATATATATACACATATATATATATATATATATATATATATATTTAGAAAGGTGTGTTTACGGGAATTTCGGTCTGTAGTTGGGCAATCAAAAGAAAACTATTTTTTCTCTACCTTGGAAGAATCCCATCCTGTAATGTATATCCGAAAGGTAGTAACGACCGTCACTAGTTGAAATTTAAAAAGGTTTTTTAACAGGAATTTCGGTCTATATATATATATATATATATGTTTCTTCTAAGGTTCTCGCGGACGTAATGTGTAGAACTGGATTCTCGGGTATTGATCCGCGTTGTGTGATTTCGGTCCTCAAAAGGACCAATTTCACGACGTTTCGGCAAGGTCTCATTTGCCATCTTCAGGTGATTCGACCGTAGAGTCTGGAAGATCTAGGCGAACACACAACGCGGATCAATACCCGAGAATCCAGTTCTACATATATATATATATATATATATATATATATATATATATATATATATATATATATATATATATATATATATATATATATATATACATATATATATATATGTATATATATATATATATATATATATATATATATATATATATATATATATATATATATATATATATATATATAATTTTTTACATTCAAACCTGGTCGGGGCTGCTGCGAGCTCCGACGACATCGCAGCAGTCGCGCCAGAAAAACCTAAAAGGCGGTTAACCGAAGCTACTCCTCCCCACCGGTCGGTAAGTAGCTTCAGGTTCCTAAATCGTGTGCCCTAAGTATTCTAATTGAACCCAGAATGACTGCCTTTTGCATCCGGTCTATCAAGATCTGCGCCGAGTTCCTACAGGCCGGAATGATCTTCAAGTTTGAACGCAGCGAAGACCGGATTCCGCCCAAAAAACCGATGATCAGAACCACTAATACGACCTTGTGGCCTGGGTATAGCGTGCGGAGCTCGAACAGGAGATCTTGATATTTTGTCCATTTTTCCTCCTCTTTCAAGACTATGTTCTTCTCTGCCGGAGCGGAGAATTCGATGACATACATAGTCTTGATTAGTTTATCGAGGAGGACAACGTCAGGCCTATTTGCTTGTATGGACCTGACGGTCGGAAACGGATAATTCCAGAAGATCTGGCATTTTTCGTTTCCGACAACGGACTCAATATCTCCTGGCATGTAAGGCAGCACCGGCTCTTGGTCTATTCCGTACGAGTGCCTTAGATGGTAATACAGCACCCGTAGGGCCGCATTATGGCGATGGGTGTACGCCGAGGCCGCTTTTGCCAGACATGCCGACAGAAGGTGGAAAAGCGTCTCAGGCACCTTTCGACAGGCCCTGCAGCTGACATCAGCTAATTAAATTTTCTGAATTATGAAGATAACTTAGATAATTTAACATAGGATTATAAAGATGAATAAACGTAAAAGATTGAACCATAGGCGGGATTCGAACCCACATTTCTGGATTTCTAGTCCAGGGTGTTTACCAATTACACCACTTCGGTCCTGTTAGATTTTTATATTTTTGTAAATATAAACCTCTGAAAGGATAGTAGATCATTGATGAACACAATGCGATTCGATGCCCTACCATAGATCAACTATTCACGCACATTCATCTGAAGTTCAGTCGTTTTTTGAAGTAAGGATTGTAGGTTAGTACTGCTATGGTTGGCAGTTACTTGACAGTTCTTATTCAAATGACAGCATCCCGGTTCTTATATATTTCAATAGAACTGACTGAAAATTGTTCTGGTTAATTATAAACAAGTTTAAAGTTTCTTTGCCTAATTGGCCACTATCAATGATCTACTATCCTTTCAGAGGTTTATATTTACAAAAATATAAAAATCTAACAGGACCGAAGTGATGTAATTGGTAAACACCCTGGACTAGAAATCCAGAAATGTGGGTTCGAATCCCGCCTATGGTTCAATCTTTTACGTTTATTCATCTTTATAATCCTATGTTAAATTATCTAAGTTATCTTCATAATTCAGAAAATTCAATTCTATATCTCTTAAGTTACATACACGATAGTGGCCAATTAGGCAAAGAAATTTTAAACTTGTTTATAATTAACCAGAACAATTCTCAGTCAGTTCTATTGAAATATATAAGAACCGGGATGCTGTCATTTGAATAAGAACTGTCAAGTAACTGCCAACCATAGCAGTACTAACCTACAATCCTTACTTCAAAAAACGACTGAACTTCAGATGAATGTGCGTGAATAGTTGATCTATGGTAGGGCATCGAATCGCATTGTGTTCATCAATGATCTACTATCCTTTCAGAGGTTTATATTTACAAAAATATAAAAATCTAACAGGACCGAAGTGGTGTAATTGGTAAACACCCTGGACTAGAAATCCAGAAATGTGGGTTCGAATCCCGCCTATGGTTCAATCTTTTACGTTTATTCATCTTTATAATCCTATGTTAAATTATCTAAGTTATCTTCATAATTCAGAAAATTTAATTCTATATCTCTTAAGTTACATACACGATAGTGGCCAATTAGGCAAAGAAACTTTAAACTTGTTTATATATATATATATATATATATATATATATATATATATATATATATATATATATATATATATATATATATATATATATATATATATATATATATATATAACAATTTTGATAAAGGCAATAAACATTGTCGAAACGTCAAAACAGAATTTATATTTCATTATCAGTATATATACGAACCAATATACCAAGAAAACATATATATACTGATAATGAAATAAAAACCAACCAATATACCAAGAAAATATACAAATATTACAAATGGTTCAAGAATGTCAACAAAAGAATATGTATATATATATATATGTAGAACTGGATTCTCGGGAATTGATCCGCGTTGTGTGGTTTCGGTCCTCAAAAGGACCAATTTCACGACGTTTCGGCAAAGTCGCATTTGCCATCTTCAGGTGATTCGACCGTAGAGTATGGAAAATCTAGGCGAACTGACGCTTACTTAGCGTTTGCATGTTCAGTCTTTCGCACATCAATGCGTCTGTTGGTCTGTCCGATGTATGTCTTTTCACAATTACCACATGGTACCTCGTACACTCCTTGGCATTCTAGAGGAATTCTGTCTTTTGAATTCCGAAGAACATTTTTGATTTTCCTATCTGTTGTGAAGGTTGTTTTGATATCATGACGGCTCAGTATTTTGCAGATTTTGTCAGTATATATATATATATATATATATATATATATATATATATATATATATATATATATATATATATATATATATATATATATATATATATATATATATATATATATATATATATATATATATATATGTATATATTCCGCGTTGTTGTAGATTGGTTTAATAAGTCTGGTTGACTGTTCTCCTGGGTGGTTGAAGGGCTGGTTTCCAAGCAGTGGTATCATCCCTCGTATTAAGATTTGAAGGTCGCTTCTCGATTTTGATAGCTTCTCTTATGATGCGTTCGGTTTTGTGCTCCAGGCTGGCTAGGACTCGGGTGTTGTCAAAATCGATTTCATGTTTTTCTCACATTTTCGGCAAGTGATGATATTGTTTCTTGCTTTGCGACTGCATTGCGGTGTTCTTCGCGTCGAATGTTGATTCTTCTGTTAGTTTGTCTTATGTAGCTTCCTCCGCAATCTTTGCAGTTCAGGAAACGATTCGTGTGTGTTGGTTTCCTGTATATGGTGTCCTATTCTGCCGTTTCTCTTGCTCACAAGAACATCTAGGAAGGGTAGTTGGTTGTCCTTCTCGATCTCCATTGTGAACTTGATTTTCTCGTGAAATCTATTTATGTAGCTCAGAAATTTTCTCAGTGCGGCTTGTCCGTGGGTCCAGAAGACAAACGTATTGTCTACGTATCGTAGTCATAGTTTTGGTTTTTGGCTGGCTGTTTGGATGGCTCGTTCTTCAAAGTCTGTCATAAACAGGTTGGCTATTACTGGGGATAAGGGTGATCCCATCGGTGCTCCTTCAATTTGTTTGTATCTTTGGTCCTTGTAGATGAAGTACGTATTTTTGAGGCAGTGTTTGGTTAGTTCGATGATGTCCTTTCGTATTTGGTATTTCTGCTGGATAATTTCGACGGCCTTATCGATTGAGATATTAGTGAAGAGAGATACGATGTCGAAGCTTTTATGCGTTCGATGAAGTGGCTTGCGTTCTTCACGTAAGATTCGGCTTCTTCGGCATAGAATTGTAGCTTCTTTGCTAGAAATTTTGCGAGCTCTTGTAGAGGTGAACCTATCGAACTGACGATAGGCCTTGGTGTAGCTCCTTCTTTATGGATCTTAGGAAGGTCGTACATTTGCGGGCACTCCAACGATTTCTCTCTTGGTATTAATCTCTGTTGTTCTTCTTTGTCGATTTGGATTACCTTGATTTTCGTTCTGGTGGTTTTCTCCAGGTACGTAGTGGGGTCAGTGGCTATCCGTTGGTAAGTGTCATCTTGTAATAGTGTTTGAATTTTGTCGTCGTACTCTCTGATGTCCATTACTACAGTTGCGTTGCAGACAAGGGCAATATATATTGCATTCTCTGAGCTGGCTTTGGAAAAGTCTGACATTGATCAAAATATGAATTATTCAAAAAATAATTGAATAAAAAAATTGCCGATGATAAAACTATAGACGAGGTTCCAATCAAATTAATAAAAACCTGTAAATAAGCAGCTGCTCCAATATTTGCCATACTATTAAATAAGTCTGTGGAAATCATCCAGTACCCCACACACTCATAGTAGCCACAATTATTCAGGTATTTAAAAAAGGTGATCAGCTCAAACTAGAAAATTATCGCCCAATTTCTTCAATAAGCGTATTTTCAAAAATATTTGATAAAGCAATTTTTAATCACATAAACAATTTTCTGAATGAATTAAATCTTTGCCAATATGACTTTCGGTCTGGCATATCCACCGATAATAGTACAATACAGTTTGTTCAGCACATAAATGACAAACTGGATATTGATGAATGCGTGATGTAAGTATTTTTTGATTTTCATTCGGGCATTCGACATCCTGAACTTGACATTTTTGGCGAATAAACTTAATGCTCTGAGAATACGAGGTACCTACCATTAATGATTGGATCATATCGTACCTTTCTAATAGGGAACTCATTATCAAAATTGATAAGACTGTCTCTGAATGGTACTCACTGAAGGAAGACACCACATGGTTCTGGGCTCACTGAAATTTCTTTTGTATGTGAATGACCTTCCCGGAAATATATCTGAAACGCGTATATTCATGTATTGTAGACACTTCTATTATCATATCTCCATCTCTTTCAACTCAAAACCTAAAAGTTTCTTTCAACTCAAAACCTAAGAGTTTCTTACAACTCAGAATCTAAAAGAGGTTTTTTCAACTCAAAACCTAAGAGTTTCTGTTAACTCAAAATCTAGAAGTTTCTTTCAACTCAACACCTAAGAGTTTCTTTCAACTCAGAACCTAAAAATTTCTTTCAACTCAGAACCTAAGAATTTCTTTCAAATCAAAACATACTCACTGCGAAAGTTCTTCACAACCACTTCCTGCTTCCCAAATGTCATCACTCATATCTTCCTCTCCAAAGTTCCAATTTATCACAAGCTACAACACCTGTATACGCTCTACCTTTCTTACATGGATTCACGGCCCGAGTTAGTATCTTACAGCCTAAATTTTGATAATCTTGTATGGCCCTGCAAATTTTGGTAATAATTTAATCCCTTTTCGTAGAATCTTCCTTTCAACTGAAACTAAATCTTCAACTTGATACGTATGAGTCACTTTTCTCTTTTTTCGTTGATTCCTTGTTACTCAAGAATTTACATCACATGTCTGTTTGGCCTCTTCTCTTAATTAATCGACATCGGATGGTTGTTGTTCGATGCGTCTTCCTTCTTTCCAGATACGAGGACGATATCCATATTTTAATTCTATTGGTGTTTTATTGGTTGTTTTATTAATTGTCGTATTTAATCCGCTCTGCAGTAGATCTACTGGTCATTTCCCGTATAAGCAGCTAAAGAAAACTAACACTGTGCTAATAATACGCTCTACTTGGCCATTGCCACTAGGAGTTGACAGGACATTCTTAAACAATAAACTTGTGAAAGCCTTTCCTCTATCACTCACAAACCTAGTAGGAATACCAAACATTTTATAAGATTTTGCATCATGCACTAGTAACAGGCACAGGTTCGAGCCAGCTGAATTTTGTGAAACCGTCAACTAAAACAATGAAATACGCATTTCCGCTATGACTTCTACAAAACAGTACCAAGTATCTATATGAATACTATGAAATGGCAATCCAACTTTTTGTGTTGGATTCAAATATCCTTCACCTTTCCCAGTTTTGCGCCTAGTATATTGACATGAAATACAACCTTTCGTATATTTTTCAATGAATCGTTTCATTTTAGGAAATCAATATATCTTTCTAATTGCTTCCATGGTTTTCTCCAGACCCAAATCCGTTTACATCATGATAAATCTGTAACATCCGGCACCTAGAAGACTTCGACAAAACAATTCTTGGTTCATTGTTGATTAACTTACACAAATTTCTATCAATCATCATATATTTCCTGAAACTTTCATTTTTTTCATTCACATTTCTGATAATGTTCTGAATATGGTCATCACTGGCTTGTTGTACGTCAACACAATCACATTCTTCAATGTGTATAATTGATACTTCTAACGGTACCCTACTCAATTTCAAAAGAAAAATCTCGTACTAATAACCACCACCTACCGACCCTGAGGTCAGCTTTTTCATCGTCCAAGTTAATCTCAAAGCATCATTACAATTAGTTAAAATGGTGAACTCTTTTCCCCATAAATATATTTTGAACTTTCTCAAACTTTCTACAACTGTTAACGTTTCCAATTCATAAGAATGATATAATCGTTTATCTTCTCATATATGCTATTGGATATAACGTGTTATCTAATTGAATTTGGATAAGTATATCGAAAATTCACCATTTTGAGGAATCAGTGTGCACTTCAGTAACATATTCGGAGTTATGAATTGCGAAAACTGGATGCTGACTCAGCAACAGTTTTAATTTAATGGATGAAAGATCTACCTATGGTCATCAAAGTGAGCTAAATTTCATCTGGTACAATCAACACAGGCGATGGCTGCTATATCGACATTAGGTATCTTAACATATACTCTCCCAATGGCACGACTGTGTACCAATATCACCTTTTATAACTAGATCAATGCATTTAAAATTTTCTAAAGAAAATCTTTTCATAACCAAACACGAAATATTATTGCAACCACTACTAAATGTTCGGGACAGAAGACCTCGTTATGAACCCGCGCTTTTGCTATTATATTTGATAATTAATAATTAAACCTCCAATTAATTGTTGATTTGGAGAGATAATTAACTAATGTATTTGACAGAAAAATATGAAAGGAAATTGCCGGAAATCGTTACTCGGGGGTTTTCGAGGTCGCTGATCACGAATCCGTTGTCAGAATCGGAAAATTCGGGAAAACTCGACATTTTCATGGGAAATTACAAAAAGAAAGATGAGTTTACTGGGATATTGTATCCTCCACAGATCAACTACATCAATCAGCTGTGCGCATGTGCGATTTTTCCCGAACTTTCCGATTCTGACAATGGATTCGTGATCAGTGACCTCGAAAACCCCCCGAGTGAATTTTTTTACCCTCGTGTTGCAACACTTGCAGATTTTTGTAGAAAAATTCCATGAAAATGCCGAGTTTTCCAGCCAAATATGTGGAACTTTCCGGTTCTGACAACAGAATCGTGATCGGCGACCTCGAAAATCTCCGAGTGATTTTTTTTATGCTAGTGATGCACCGTTTACAGATTTTGGTTCTAATTTTCCATGAAAATATCGAGTTTCTCGAATTTTCCGAGTCTGTCAACGGATTCGTGATCAGCGATCTTGAAACCCCCCCGAGTAACGATTTGCAGCCAGTTTCCTTTCATATTTTTTCGTTAAATACATGAGTTGATTATCGCTCCGAATCAACAATGAATAAGAGGCTTAATTGTTGATTAACAAATAGGGATAACAAATGCGCGTGTTAAAAATGGGGTCTTCTGGTTCGGAGTGCTTTCCCGAACATTTTGACGAATCCATTACCCAGAAACCCATGATAGGAAGCGTTGACCCGGGGGGTTTCAGGAGTAAAGCAATGTGGTTCAGCACTTACCCATGAAGAGGCAGTTGTTTTTTCGCCCTCCGCCTGGGAAGACTACTTTAGTTAAACACTTCTAAGGGCACTGCTTGTTATACTATATAATTGCCATTTCTGGACTATATCCAACTCGTCCTGCTGGTGTTACCTATTTTACCAGGAACGTGAACGAGTAACCTTTCGGCTTCGTTCAAATAGCCTAAAGCATATGTCTACCACGGCCGGCCGTGAATACGTTCCGACATCTGGGATGGGAAGGCACTGCGCCGTGGTTGTTATGAGTAAACGTTAAGTGGTGCACCGTTTACCTACCTGACGTTTCGCAGAGGCACCTTTTATCGCCCCACTCGTTCAAGTTTGGCCTTCCGCATGTGTCTACCATCTGTGAATCCGTTCCGACCAGCACTCTGGAATAAGAAGACACCGTATCGTGGTTTGAGTGGTGAAATGTATGTGGTGCCCAATTCAGCGGATCTTTTGCAGTGGCAACTGTTAGTTTCGCCCCGAAGGGTTACTTATCTCGAGACCCGCGCGAAGGATGTTGATAGCCGAAGCTACTGCCGGTGTCGGCCGGCCGCTAGTTTTCTCTCGAGAGTTCCAATGGCAGACATCATAGTTCATACAGACGTAGACGCCATGGCAGCTTATCCTTTAGTATACACTCGCTAACACAGACCATACAGACGTCATTTCACCCCACCTATGCTCAACCCTCAAGTTCTATGGCACAGGTTAGATTTTTGTATGACCTCACATTCTATGCTCCATAGTTCTATGATATATCTAGCAGTATTCCGAACCTTCAGACCAGTGACCTGGAGAACAGTAATCCAGCACCCTCCAGACCTCGTGAATATTATCAGAGACCTTTCAGCTGGTAATACGGTGACCTGTCACCTCAGCGCCCTCTAGACCTTCCGACCAGTACCTCTATAGCTCTCAACCTGTAATACAATGAAATGTGACCTCTCGGCCGGTAATACAGTGACTATGCTTATCAACATCTCATAATACTCTCTGGAACTGTCTGCCCCAATTGTCAGAATACCTACTTTCCTTCTTTTCCCACTACATGGCCTAAGTATTGCATTTCCAGTTTACATGAGAGGAATTTCTTCACGTTGATCTGTAATTTGACCATCCCCAATATTTGAAATACTTGCTTCAAATGAGACAAATGATCCTGAAACTTCTTGCTTACTACTATGGTATTATCGATATAGGGATATCCATTCGGTTTAATGTCGGTTCCTATTACTTTATTCAGTAGGCGCTGGAACGTGACCGGTGCTGAATGTAACCCGAATGGCATGACTGTGAACTGATACAGACCCTGACCGGGTACGGTAAAGGCGGTAAGGGGTTTGCGTTTTGGGGGTAATAGAGGGATCTGCCAAAGCCTTGACATGTATTTTGCCTCTAGCCGTAATAAATGGCAAACGATAAGCAAACGTCCTTTTTTTATTAAGCGTTGACCTCCCTGAAGTCTGTACAAAACCGATGCTGACTCCCTTTTTTTTTATTTGAGAATGATCCGCAAACTCCATGAACCGCTAGATGGCTCAATTACCCATTCTTTCAACATTTTATCAACTTCTTCGTCCATAATCTGCTGCATCACGGGATTCTATGGTATATGTCGTTGTTTAATCGGGGTGGGATCTTTTAGCTTAATCTTGTGTTTATAGCGGCGTACAACCTTTAGCACTAAAACGTAATTTTCAATTACGCTATTTATTTAAACAATAATTTCTAGTATGAATGAAATACAAATAATTTTCCCTGTCTAGCTCAACAATGTTTGGCCTTAAAATAACCAAAGTTGATAATTACCATATTTCCCTTTAACTAACAATTCTTAGGAGGCCATCAAGAGCCTAAAAGGTATATTTCAATCTGTTAATTGAAAAATAATAAGCAATACAGGTTCGGCAAATAAAACAAGCATATAGAAAACAATCGATAAAATATTAATTCGTAACTGTGAATTTGAAAGAAGGACGAACGTGAAAACCGGTTGGTCCGGATCTTCTGTTGTAATCAGCCTAATTGTCGTGGAAGATTAATTCTATTTCCTCGCGGAACGATTGATGTGCTGTGAAACGAATGAAAGTAATTGGAAGAATCGGTACGAAAAGCTACAGGTGTTTACTAATCTTCTCAATATCATATTGTCATCTTCAACGTTTTAAGTTGTCACGTAGCATACGATCTGCTGGGCACAAGTTGAAGAACCAGAATCACAGAAACGACTGGAAAGTAAGAGGCCATCCCGTATTCAATTATATTGATTGTTTTCCGCTCCCAAATCATCATTTAAGTCTTCCATGAATCTCCTAGGGCTAGTAGCTTCGAGCCCGAAGGATAAGTTTCCACTGCTCTCTGCTATTTCAGGTTGTATGTAATACCCATAATCGGCGGAATATTGCGGAAGGCGAGGTATGTGTTGTATTTTTCTTAAAGCTATTAAGGATTCGTGGTTGTTATAGAAATCGTTGGAGTGATGTAAAATACATTGACATCCACAGTTATCGTATACAGTCCACTGATAACTTTTGAAGATTCGGTCGGAAACACTTGAACAAACAAAAAAACAACGTAAACATATCAAAAAACAATAATAATTGTGGAAATTATTATTTATTACTACTCTATGAATTATGGACCACATCTAAATCATCATGATAATAAATTACGCAACTATGCAGTAGAAAAGGTACTCCCATGTGAAACTGCCTTGTTGGTGGTAAATGAATTCACCTGTCGAAGAAGAGAGAAATATACAAGGGGATCAATACTAATAGGTTGCAGAATGTCTGTTAGTGATGGTGGTTTTGAATATCAGAATAAAAGCAAAGTTAAGAGCTAAATTATCAAACAGGTGAAGCCAAACAAGATTATAGAGGGAACTATGGTTAAATTGAATGATGTCAAGTATTAAGATATAACATTTCCAATTTGATGAATTTAACCGAGATTTAGAAATATGATTATTTAAAAAGATATTGAATTGATTGATTCGCAATGCGCTATCGATTCGGAACGGTAGGACCCTCGATTACGGTTATTCAGAAAAAGAGATAATTATCTCACTTTATTCGAATTATCTGACAGACTGTAAATATGGACCCGTGGAATTAGAGTTTATTGGGTGTAACGATTTAATTTGAACCAATATTTTCTACTACAGCCTGACCAGTTCAAAGTACGTGGTATTTCTACCAATTTTACGAGCAAATCCACACAATTAACGGAACTCGATAAGAGTTACTTTTACTCGTGAGAGTAAAAAAAATGAAAACGTGAGAAAAGAATTAAGTATATTGAGTAAGAAAAACCGAATTGCCAAGAATTTCAAATTCAAGTGATCTCGACTAAAATGTTGAAGAAAGCAGGTGTATGTAAGTATCATTTATAGGTTGATCTAATTGGGACAATTAATGATCATAATAAAATATGTTAAGCAATTACTCTACAGGATGCAAATTAGATATCTTTAAAATTATTCACATACCTTTTTCAAAGACTTTAAGCATCAGAGATATCGATTTCAGTATTACATAGGTCTTATATAGATTATCACTTCCCTAATTGATATACTTTCAACGAAGGTATCTCTAAATAAAAACAGGTTTAATGATTAATTCATGTTTCAGAAAGGTTTTCAATTTGTCGCCCTGCATAGCTTCCAATTAAAAAATACTACCTACTGTCTCGGTCTGGGTATTTACAACATTCACGGGAGTACCTGGCCATCAAAGATCGATAGTGTCCTGCCATTTATATAGCTATTCCCAATGGGACATCATGCCTGGTAAGGGAAGAACATGTCCCTCCTTTTCTTGCTTTTCCACTATACAACGGATGTAAAATCCGTCATTGATTCGAATAGTGGTTCCGTTGGCTAAGTAAACATTTTGTTTGAAACCCCATTGTGGAACATTCGATCCAGAAAAATTATCGGCCACTTAATTGTTTATATATGATCCAACAGACCCTGTGTCTACTAGCACCGAAAATATTCGGGATGCTATTCGAATCTTAAAATGTATCCTCGGGTCTACTCTTGGTTGTTGGGCATAGATTATTATCAATTGCAAGGAGCTGGTTCATAACGTTCAAGCGTTTGTTCGTTGGACGTTCGGTCGGTTTCGCATTGCTACAAGGGCTTTCGGAAGGCAGAATAAATTGTTTTCCACATCGAAAAAAGAACGTTTACAAGTGTACCTGTTTCTGCTCCGAATGATCAATTCAGGGTAGAGAAAGGTTATCACTTAATGTTCTCTTTAACATTTTACATATATATATATATATATATATATATATATATATATATATATATATATATATATATATATATATAAATATATATATATATATATATATATATATATATATATATATATATATATATATATATATATATATATATATATATATATATATATATATATATATATATATATATATATATATATATATATATATATATACATCCACCTATACATTGGGAGCCCCTCTAATATGCATACTTCTGGAGCCCACCGGAAAGAGACGAAATATATTAGTTTAGATTAAAGTATATTTGAAGAAACCTGTTATGTAGTGATGTAGTCACTGTGGATTAGTTACAAAACTTTTTCAGAGATTTCACTATGACATATATAATAGTCCCTTTCAAATCGCAATACTTAGTAAACCGTTCATGTATATTTTCTGTACATTTTATCGAGTATGTGAGCCCCAAAATGTATATTAGTTTCATGTTGCGGTGGATACTAGACTTTGCAATGTTGCCACCTAGCTTATGAGAGTTTAATGGAAGAGTTTGTATCATTCACATGATTAAACGACTCAATACAACGAAATAAGGCAGATTACGCAAATCTGTAATTTCTAGGATCAAAGAAATGGTAATTACAAAACAAAAATTTTGACAATATAGCTTTATTTCTATGAAACAAACAAAATGAAAACATGAAATTCGAACAAATTTTTTGGATGTAAAATCTTTTTAAAAGAATGTTTTTAGAAAAATTTCTGAACTAATAAGGAATTTTTTAACTGAACTAAAAAACTCATTTTCCTCAACATTAGTCATATACTTATTTTAGTAAACAACAGAAACGTCCAATATCAATCAATGAAACAGTTCAAGTATAAATAGAGTAGAATAAAGTAGGGTTGAGATTAAGGGATCAACGGAAATTCCAAAAATAGGTAGATCATATGAAAGTACAATATTACATAGTAAACATAGCAACAATTTGTGAATTAGTGTGATTATAATTTAATATTCTAAGAATTATTTAAAGAGCGGTTTGAAAGACAGTACAGTTTTTACATATTAAGCAAGGTAACAATTTGTGAATTAGTGTGATCATAATTTAATATTCTAAGAATTATTTTAAGAGCAGTTTGAAAGACACATGAAAAGATCACTTTGCCATAGGTCTAAATGATCATTGAGGATATTTTTAATAAAATTTTTGACACCTTTATAAATCTCTATTGATTCTAATGTATTCAATTTAAAACCTCTGGTTTGGTTATGTAAAATGCTTAGGCTATCTAAACTAGGGAAATTATGACCAGTTTGTAAAAAAATTATTAGCAAAGGTTGAGTCAGTTTTGTTGAGTCTAAACGAGCGGAAATGCTACATGCATCATCAGATAATGTACTTGTACTTCTTCAAAGGCACATCCAGACAATTAAATTCCTTTGTATCATTTATTAACCAACTTCACCCAAAAATTGAATTCACGTTAGAAACAGAAAAAGATAAAACAATAAACTTTTTGGATTTAACACTAATACGTGACCATAATAAAATAAACTTCAATATCTACAGGAAACCCATTTTTACAGACATCGCTATTCCGAACTCATCGTTTAGTCCTCGTAGCCATAAATTAGCAGCATATCACTCAATGATCCATAGAGCATTTTCGATATCATTGTCAATAGAACACCTCACTATTGAGTTGAACACGATCGAACGAATAGTTATCAATAATGGTTTTCCGGTAGATCAAATAAATGAATACTAATAACTCGCAAACAACAACAATTAACTTCCTATAAAATTTATCCGCGTATAAAACACATAGATGTTACCACCAAATTCATCTCTTTGACATATTTCGGTACAGTAAGCGAACATATTGCTAACATTTTATCACGCCATAATTTTAAAATCAGTTTCAAACCTCAAAATAAACTTTGCCATCTTATATACAACGCCGCAGACATGACCAATAAATATAGAAAACCTGGAGTTTATAAGATGATTTGCCCAGACTGTGATGATTTTCATATAGGTAGAACTTGTCGTAATTTCAAATTGAGATACGAAGAATATTTTCGCTCGTATAGACTCAACAAAACAGACTCAACCTTTGCTAATCATTTTCTACAAACTGGTCATAATTTCCCTAATTTAGATAGCCTAATCATTTTACATAACCAAACCAGAGGTTTTAAATTCAGTACATTAGAATCAATAGAGTTTCATGAAGGTATCAAAAATTCTAATAACAATATCCTCAATGATCAGTTAGACCTATATCAAAGTGATCTTTTCATGTGTCTTTCAAACCGCTCTTAAAATAATTCTTAGAATATTAAATTATAATCACACTAATTCATAAATTGTTACCTTGTTCACTATGTAATACTGTACTGTCTTTCAAACCGCTCTTTAAATAATTCTTAGAATATTAAATTATAATCACACTAATTCACAAATTGTTGCTATGTTTACTATGTAATACTGTACTTTCCTAGGATCTACCTGTTTTTGGAATTTCCGTTGATCCCTTAATCTCAACCCTACTTTACTCTATTTATAGGGCATCTACGACTAGCGCGCACCTCATTAAAAATAATCCTCTTTTTATACCACTAGCGCGCGGGGTCGGTATACGACCAGCGCGCGAGTTTCCTGACGCATACTTGCACCCGTAACCTTCTTTCATGTGATCAAAACAAAATTAAAATGCACTTTTTTTTTGCAAATAATTTTTTTTTAATTCATCAAATAATAAAAAAATAGGATCTTATCCTTTTTTGATTTTTTTTCCAACTTGAACCAAACTCAATATAAATTGGTATTCAATATAAGCATAGACATGGTACGGCTGATAAATTCTTTTGTGTTTTTGGGGGATTATTTAGGTAATTATAGACAAACGATTTGTTTTAAAAAAGCCCATCATCATGATATGTTATGCAATCAATTACTATTTGGACTTATTTTCTCAATTTTCCGTCAACATTTTTTTATTTTATTCAGATTTAATTTTAATTTATCTATTCCAATTTTCAAACATGTTATCTATGTTAAGTGCAAAATGGAAAGGGTTACCTGTGATCGATAACTATAGATCCAGAAAAGACCGTGCAATTAATGCAGGCCAACGTAGGAGGTATGCATATATATTCACACAAGAAGATCCGAATTTCCAGCCATTCCAAGTGATTCCAACGATCTATATGGACGGCACATTTCAGTATTGTGTCCAACATTTCCAGCAACTTTTTATCATCCATGGAGTGAAAAACCACAATAAATACCGCTGTTGTTTTGTTTGTCAAAAACAACTTACGACATTTTATTTCGGTCAATAATTGATAAATGTTGGGAATATCCGTGGATATTTTTTCCATACAAGGTTATTGTGGATTTTGAATAGGCAATTCAAGATCAGTTGAGATCACGTTGGCCTGGGTTGATAAACCATGGCTGTATATTCCACCTCACCCAGGCGTGGTTCAGGAGAATTCATGAATTTGGTCTCGTTCGAGAATACAAGAATAACCAATCTGTAATTGGAATGTGGCTCAGATGGACATTTGGCATATCTTTTCTACGTCCAGACGAGGTACAAAAAACCTTTCGTATCATGGAACCGTACGTTGGTTATTTGTCACAATTGGAAAGATTTGACGGTTATTTGAAGACAAATTACATGTATAACGACGCAAAATATTCACCACAGATATGGGCAACAGACAATATTTGGAATTGCGAAACAACAAATGCATGCGAATCATTTCCTTGGCACTTTAGCGTATGCTTTTCTAAGAATTATTTAAAGAGCGGTTTGAAAGACAGTACAATATTACATAGTAAACAAGGTAATAATTTGTGAATTAGTGTGATTATAATTTAAAATTCTAAGAATTATTTTAAGAGCGGTTTGAAAGACACATGAAAAGATCACTTTGATTTTGGTCTAACTGATCATTGAGGATATTAGAATTTTTGACACCCTTATAAATCTCTATTGATTCTAATGTATCCAATTTGAAACCTCTGGTTTGGCTATCTAAATTAGGGAAATTATGACCAGTTTGTGAAAAATGATTAGCAAAGGTTGAGTCTGTTTTGCTGAGTCTACACGAGCGAAAATGTTCTTCGTATTTCAATTTGAAATTACGACAAGCTCTACCTATATAAAAGTAATCACAATCTGGGCAAATCATCTTATAGACTCCAGGTTTTCTATATTTATTGGTTATGTCTTCGGCGTTGTTTATAAGATGGCAAAGTTTATTTTGAGTTTTGAAACTGATTTTAAAATTATGGCGTGATGAAATGTTAGCAATATGTTCGCTCACTGTACCAAAATATGTCAAAGATATGATATTCGTGGTGGCATCTATGTGTTTTATATGCGGATAGATTTTATAGAAAGTTAATTGTTGTTGTTTGCGATTTATTAGTTTAATTATTTGATCTACCGGAAAACCATTATTGATGGCTATTCGTTTGATCGTGTTCAACTCAATAGTGAGGTGTGCTATTGACAATGATATCGAAAATGCTCTATGGATAATTGAGTGATATGCTGCTAATTTATGGCCACGAGGGCTAAACGATGAGTTCGGAATAGTGATGTCTGTACAAATGGGTTTCCTGTAGATGTTGAAGTTTATTTTATTATGGTCACGTATTAGTGTCAAATTCAAAAAGTTTATTATTCTATCTTCTTCTGTTTCTAACGTGAATTCAATTTTCGGGTGAAGTTGGTTTATAAATGATAGAAAGGAATTCCATTGTCTGGATGTGCCTTATAAGGAGGCAAGTACATCATCTGATGATGCATGTAGCATTTCCGCTCGTTTAGACTCAACAAAACTGACTCAACCTTTGCTAATCATTTTTTACAAACTGGTCATAATTTCCCTAATTTAGATAGCCTAAGCATTTTATATAACCAAACCAGAGGTTTCAAATTGAATACATTAGAATCAATAGAGATTTATAAAGGTGTCAAAAATTTTATTAAAAATATCCTCAATGATCAGTTAGACCTATATCAAAGTGACCTTTTCATGTGTCTTTCAAACCGCTCTTAAATTAATTCTTAGAATAGTAAATTATAATCACACTAATTCACAAATTGTTACCTTGTTTACTATGTAATACTGTACTGTCTTTAAAACCGCTCTTTGAATGATTCTTAGAATTATGACGAGTACCTTGCGACTTTTCGGTAAACTGCTTATTACAAATCCCCGGGCGCCAGATTTTTCTAAAGGTTTACTCCTTTTAGAAGACTTCTGCTAGGGTCTTCTCCACAAGGCTTGTCACTATGCTATCTATAGATAGCCTTATCCTTAGGGTAGCTAAAGTGAAGTAAAACCAGGGCCCATTGAGCAGAAAACAGTATCAAAATTGTAGGCTTTAATTACAATTGATACCTGGTTAAAACTTAGCTCGTTCGAAGATAGAGCAGAAATGATTCAATGAAACGGGGAATTCCAAATATTAAAATATATAATAATTATAACAAGTACACTTCCAGAATAATCAATATAAATGCAATTGAACGGTATTATTCACAAACATTATTCACCCAGACGGAAAATGTAATGAAGCTCAAACGTTATGTGAAAACTGTTTTGAACATATATACTTTACGATATGTTGGGTATTTAAATTCAATTCAACGGTACGGAATCGGTTGATAAATGATTCACAACTGTCATTTTCGGTCCTAGAGTAATAAGCGGTGTACGGTAGATCATTTAGATAGCAATAATACGTGAAATGTTCAAAACACCAAAAAGCAACTGTACTGATTGATAATCAAAATCACAAAAGAGGGTACAAAAGAGAGAGTCACAAAAGAGAGAGTCACAAAAGAGAGCGATCTTTCATCGGTCACTGCTTTTATATGTTTTCCGAGGTTCTGGTCAAGTCCGCTCCACCAATTCCTTATTTTGTGCCGAGGGTTTTTTACTTATGTCCCGAACAATGCTTAAAAGTGACGCTACTTTTTAGATCTAAAATTCGCGCACATGATGCTTCAGTAGTTCCTCCCGGCACAATAAACAAGTGTTATCGGAGTTTTTTGGTTGTTCGCCCTTTTTATACTGTAACGAAGCTTAAATTTTGAAATATTATTTAATTTAGATCAGGCAATAAATACGGATGTTACATGTAATTTCAGTTTGTACAGTTCATTATTTCAATAGATATGAATGAATTCCGAATGTGTATTCCGTGATTGTCACTTTTCTAAATCTCCGAAATTTCAAATAAGTATTATTATTCAAATAGATGAATCTAATGCATGCCCGTTCAAAATTACATTTCATTCCGATAAAATATGTTGCAAAAACAGGGGTCTGGCCAGTTGAGACACCAAACTTTGTGCAGCCTTATGTATAAAAAGGGCGAACAACCTGAAAACTCCGATAACACTTGTTTAGTCCGCCGGGAAGAACTGGTGTGATATCATGAGCGCGAATTTTACCTCTGAAGTGTGATTATAATCGAAGTAAATTAATTATCCGAGTTTGAGTCAGGTTTAAAACTGTGAATTAATAATAGTTTTCCGTGCAAGTGAATTGTTTCAGAAGGTAAATGATAGCAAATAAGTTTATATTTTTGAGCATTACGATATATTGATTTCCGTAATTTATGATTGTTATTGTAATTGGTGAACGTTTGTACGATACCTGAGTTTCGTAGTATTCAGTAATTTGAATTGGTGGATTTGAGTTTATCCTATAGTTTATCATAGGTCGAATCGCGCACGCTTTGAATTCGCGCGTGAATTGAAATATTCAAGTAATTGGGTAGTGTGTATAGAGTGTGTATGTTTGAACGACAGGGGCGTCTTTGGGGATATTAGTGCACGCCGTGCTGATACCGGAAGTATAAGTATATCATAGACGACCAAACCGCCAACAGTTTGTGCACGCCGTGCTGATACCGAAAGTATAAGCTGAGGATGGTTGTGTGATTGTGTGACGATTGAGAATCGTAATAATTCCCTTAATACTATGAGAAGTCCTCGGCCGTGGATATAGGGGTTATTGCAGATAATATAATTAGGGTTTGTGCACACTGTGTTGATACCGGAAGTATAAGCCCTAATTGTTTAGGTTCCGAATCTGTAAAGTGTATAAAATCTAACACTGTCACACAATTACCGGGTACTCCGTGAAAGTTAGTACAAATGTGGGTGAGCTGACAGAATAAACTCAATTAGAGTAATTAACCGAAAGAAGTAAAATCTGATATCGTACAATCGGAAAACTAGTGCAAACAATATTTTCCGAACCAACCGAATTAATAACCGAATATATCGTAGTGTGATTTGAACATTTCATTTATTAGTGCTGCTATCTAAAATTTACCGAATACCGCTCATTACGCTGAGACCTGTTTGATTCGTACTTTTCCGATCATTCTGAATCATTCATCAACCGATCCCGTACCGCTGAATGGAATTTAGTGACCGAACTTATCGTAGAGTTGATTTCTTGAAAGAGTTTTCATTTACCGTTTGAGCTTCATTACATTTTCCGTCTGGGTGTAATTTTGTGAAATAATACCGTTCAATTGCATTTAAATTGATTATTCTGAAAGTGTACTTGTTGAAATCATTATATAATAATAATAATAATAATAATAATTTATTTGCATCGGGAATACATAAACTAGATATAATAAACATAATAATGGGTTTAAACATAGTATTCCGAGACAAACAAATAAAGAGAGGAAACACAAAGCTTTCGCTGTCCGTGTCATATCTCAATTATTTATTCATGTTTGAGCTGCGAGTCTTAACACTAAATCTTGGAAAATTATTTTAATATTTGGAATTCCCTGTTTTATTAAATTATTTCTGCTCCATCTTTAACGAGCTAAGTTATAACCAGGTATCAATTGTAATTAGAGCCTACAATTTCGATACTGTTTTCTGCCCATTGGACTCTGGTTATACTTCACTGTAGCTACCCTAGGGACAAGGCTATCTTTAGATAGCATAGTGACAAGCCTTGTGGAGAGGACCCTAGCAGAAGTCCTCAAAAGGAGTTAACCTTTGGGAAAAATCTGGCGCCCGAGGATTCGAAGCTTACCGCAGTAAGCACTTTACCGAAAAGCGACAAGGTCACGTTATAATACATAAGGCTTTTCGAAGTTTGATGCGTTAACTTGCCAGACCCCTGTTTTTGCAACATATTTTATCGGAATGAATGCAATTTTTAAACGGACATGAATTCGATTCATTTATTTGAATAATTACACTCAAAATTGCGGAAATTTAGAAAAGTGACAATCACGGAATACACATTCGGAGTTCACGCATATCTATTGAAATAATGAACTGTTCAAACTGAGATTACATGTAGTATCCGTATTTACTGCCTGATCTAAATTAAATGATATTTCAAAATTTTAAGCTTCGTTACATCCCCCCCTAAGTTCGGTTAAAAATGAAAGAATATGATTCTTTCATTTTTCAATTCTCATCTGAGAATTCATACGAGAAAAAAAAATCTAATACGAAGGTAAGATACCCTAACCTGACGTTAAAACTTCGATTTCCTTCGTCGGGAACTTCGCGGAATAGCAATATCTTACTCGGAACATAAAATGAAAATTCTTCTGCAGAATGGAAAACTGCACTTTTTCTTCGGAACGGGAAACTGAAACTGCTTCTTCAAAACGGAAAACTCAAAACATCTTCGTCGGAACGGAAACACAAAAACTTCTTTTCCAAAACGGAAAAAAGTGACAATCACGGAAAATACATTCGGAGCTCACGCATATCTATTGGAATAATGAACTGTTCAAACTGAGATTACATATAATATCTGTATTTACTGCCTGATCTAAATTAAATGATATTTCAAAATTTTAAGCTTCGTTACAGAATGTTAAATTATAATCACACTGATTCGCAAATTGTTGCTATGTTTACTATGTAATACTGTACTTTCCTAGGATCTACCTGTTTTTGGAATTTCCGTTGATCCCTTAATCTCAACCCTACTTTTCTCTGCTCTATTTATACTTGAACTGTTTCATCGGTTTCTTCATAATTTCCTAATTGTTTGATAATGGCACTTCGGTGTTGAAACTATAGTTACGTTTTCACGTTATTATTAATAAAAGTGATATAAAAACAAAATAGTTATTCTTTCATATAATCAAAATGATAAATTACCATAGAGTAACGGCTTCCACCATCGATTTTTTAGAAATTTAAATTTGCTCAATAGCTTTTGAGAAATGTAAGTCTAAAATCTGTTCGATTTTAAGTGTAACCCCGTACTAACTCTTTCGTGGTATGAGGTAATTCTCAGCCACACCAATTTTATTTTTGATGAAGCACAATTTTAGTATAAAAATTTCACCCTAGATACCAATCTCTGAGCGGAGTAGCTACCCCCCTCAAAAACATTTGGAGCAAATTCAAATTTCTATGAATCATTGAATAGACAAAAGAAATCCCTATGAAATGAGCTATCAGTCGACTCATGTCAAGAGGGTAGCTACCCCGCACAGGGGTTAGAATCTGGGATAACATTTTTTTCAACACGAGTATCCCTATCAAAAATAAAAATCAAGGAATCTCTCAAATATTCTACAATACAGGTTTTAGTAGGGGAGGCACTTGAACTCGCACAAATTTTAGACTTACTTTACACAAAAACTGATTGATTTTACCAAACTGCTCTATAGAAAATGAAATTTCCTATAAAATAAGCTATCACTTGAGCCTTGTTGCATTTTGAAGGGGATAGCTACCCCGCGCATGGGTGATTTTTGAATAAAATATTTGAATCAAAATCATGCATTCAAAACATTTAAATCGACCTATTACACGATATTTTCAAACATTTGATCTCAAAGAAGTTAGTATGGAAGAAACACCTCAAAATTGCATTGTATAAATCAAATGAAACAAACTTATCACTTACAGAAATTGATACATCAGACATGCTTGGACTGTCAGGTATATATTCCCGACTACTGTCACTAAGCAAAATAATCTATGAAGTTTGATTTTAAGTTTAAATTGTACATACGTACTTTTTTAGAAATTGGATTATTTTCTGACATACTCGTTTCAGCATTATTTGTCACTGAGTTATCTGAAGGCGAAATGTCGTTTAGTATTGACTGATCTTGTTCCCTATTAATTATATATTCATTAACAACCTCAACTCTTTCTTCTGGGCGAAATCTATTACAAAACCACTGTTGTTAGCTCGTTGTAATTCGCAAGCCACTTTTATACTGAAAGAAGTGTAGGTTAGAGTTTCACTAGATTGTTCTTATGTGTATTTATTTACAAATTGATTTGAGAATTGGAGATTTGTTACCTCACTCGTTCTACACCATTAATGGTAAATAACTATTTAACTATCAAATGAGAAAATATTTATGACAATTTCTATTTCACTATCGGTACGCTTTTAATAATAAAGTAAATGACAATTCACGCCAGTATGTGTTTTCTGTTCAAAACATTCCTGAAGAGGCGAAAACCAGTACAGTGTTGAACGATTTATGGGCCTCTTATCATCGTTGGAATAAATATAAAATATACGATAATATACGCTCTCAGATGCAGCGCACCAGTTGTTACGGCGCACGGCTGAATTAAAGAATACAAAATCACACAAATTACGAATATGTGGGGCCCTCATGAAATTTTGTCTGGTACAGTGTTGTGACGAAACACATGATTTAGAATGGCAGGGCGATATGGAGCCCATATACGGACCTCATATAGCAGCCGGGTCCCATATCATCTGCAAATAGTCAATGTATGGGTTTCGTATGTATAGCAGGATATATATATATATATATATATATATATATATATATATATATATATATATATATATATATATATCTCTGGTATTTGTTAATAAATGTTCCTTCTGTCTCTCTTGGGTTTGGTGGTTGTCAAATAAATATAAGTTCCTTTGCTAAGATGTTTATTACTTACTACTACAATATGTACAAAATTATTTACAGACTTCTTCTTCCGAATTTTGTTACCAATGGTCGATAGATATTTTGTAACCTATTTCTGCCCCAAATGGTCAATTTAGGGTACAAAAGGTTATCACTTAATGTTCTCTTGAACAATTAATATATTCAGGTCTCTGGTATTTGTTAATAATTTTTTTTTGCCTCGGGTTTGGTGGTTGCCAAATAAATGGAAGTTCCTTTGCTAAGATGTTTATTACTTAATACTACAATATGTAAAAGATTATTTACAATTTTCATTATAATAAAATCATAAGATTCTGCAAAAATAATAACACAAATGTCTAATTCTTCAAACGGGGAATTTATTCATGGATATGAAATATTTGCCTTCGCCGGTATGTACCGTGAATCCCAACCGTATTCTTATTAGTAAACTACTTTTTACATCCTAACATCTATTGATTCAACTCGGACTAACTTGAAATCAGTTCAGTAATCATCGATCTACGTATGACTCTACGTCGCTCACTCCCTACTGTAATTTCTGACACGGTTTTTATGTATAGAAAAAAAAATTTGATCTTGTTCTCTCGAACTCTTCTAACAAAGAGGTTGACGATTCAGCTAGACAGGGTGTTTTTTCTTGTTTATGCTATCTCTGATGGAGACTCGTTGAGAATTCGGAATAAATATTCAAGTGGATTTACTCTTGGATACCTGGATTAATACTACCTTCTTCCTGATACAACCTATGCGTATCATTTCTAAATCTACTTCTACTGTTGTAGTTATTATAGTTAGGTTTATTAGTTCCCAGTAGAAGGATGATGAAATTCTAGAATTACCTTGGTAATTATGATATCGATTACCATTTTAGAAAGCCCACGAATTTAAAATAAGTTTTGGTTTCTCTGTGGCATCCCTTTATCTTTTGCCCCACAAATAGCTTCGTTCAATTTGCTTTGATAATAGTTCTACCTTCGATACTTTGTCCAAATTTTTCAATAGACCTACCCCTTTGTGTAGCATTATTTGATTGTACAACTAAAACTGTCGTTTTTAATATCCGCAATTAAATTCGTGTTAGTTGCATATGTTTAGGATAATCTAGGCTTTCCGGTTCTAGAAAGATACCTTTTTAGAACGTTGTCGATAAAGCTTGACCGTTGTTTTCAAGTAAAGCTTCATATTATAACTCTGAAAGTTGAGGTTTCGACGGAGTACTTCCACTTCTCCCAATAGGTAATACATTCGGTGGTAGCAGAAAAGGACTGGCGACAAATGTTATGTTACCTTTTCTTGTACTTGGTCTACACTGGCAGCTCGTCAACTTTTTAAGAGAGGAGGCTGGACATAAAACGTTTTTTAAAAAATATACTCTACTCAGCCAATTAATTTAACTTTTGCACAGCGACCGTACCAGCTACTTCAGTGACAAAATTAATTGTTGCCCAGCAAAAACCAACGTGGAGGTGTAGAGTTTAATTTTTTTTTTGGATTTTTGATATTTTTTTCTTTTTTTTTGGAATTTTTCACATTTTGTTTTTTTTTATTAATTTTATTAACTTTTTTTATATATTAACGGAATTCTACGGTCTTTAGTTTGCGAAAAATGATCAATAATATTATCATAAAATGTATCATTTTGTTTTAAGTGTCTTACTAAATCTTTTCCAAACTAACATTGTATAAACGATTTGGTTCATTGTATTTCGCATGTAAGTTTTAATTCGTTTGAGAGTAGAGAATGATCTCTCTACCGATGCCGACGTGACATGAATGGTGACTGTCAAACAGAGTAGTTTATAAAACTGAGGTAAAACTTGTTGTAAATCATTGTCTATCATATCGGCGTGACTGTCGTAGTGGCCTAAGATATTTTTATCCGAGTATATAACGCATAATTCATCGTGCAGTGCTATTTTATCAAAAAATTCATATTTTAGAAGTTATTTATCTAAAAGTGTATTGGGAAACTCTTTTGAAAAAGATTCGAAAAATCTTCTATTCGTCAAGTCGAATTCATGTAAATCGGAAAATCGAATCTCAATTTGACCTTTAATAGTATCTAAAATTTCATAAAAAAGTTGTTTATAGTGTAGTTTCTTGTCTACCAAATTATATGTTTTCCTCCTTTTCGCGGGAGGAGCCTCATCAGTTAAACATTTTCAAATAAAATATCAAAATGAAATTCTGTATAACGGAAACTTCAAATTTTATCAATGAAATATTTCAAACGATCTCTTGAATAAATTATATCAGTGAATTTATGTTGTAAAATTTGAAAAATAAGATCAGTTTGTTCAAATATCAATTTAAAAGTATCAAGAAAAAACAAAAATTCTTCATTTTCTAAATAAGATTTTAAACCAACAGCAGCATTTTATGAAACCTGATCTGTCGAAAAGTCATCATTGTTTAATATAAAATCGAATGTTTCAATTAATTTGTCTTCATTTTTGTGAATGGTAAACACTGCACGTGATGTAAAATTCCATCGAGTTGGAGCATTACAGGGAATTCTGTTTCCTACTATGTTATTCAGTTCGTTTGGTGGATTTGCTAAAAAAAATTTGAAAATATCGGTAAGTTCGAAAAAAATTTCTAACTTCCTTAGTGGAATTACATGCATTACTTAAAACCAAATTCATGTTGTAAGCGTAACAATAGGTGACAATAGCCTGAGGCGAAACTGATTTTATTTTTGTTTGAAGACTGTTTAGATGTCCCGCCATTACAGATGTGCCGTCGTAGGTTTGAGCAATTAATTTATTCGCAAAGTCAAATCGTTGAAATGTTTCCATTAAGAAATTAAATAAATTGATCGCTGTTCTTCCCGAACTAACATCGTAAAACCCTAAAAATCTTTCCACTAGTTGTCCATTTCTAAAATCTAAAAATTATTGATAATTGTGATTTACACGTTATATCAGTTGTTTCGTCACCCTGCCACAAAACAAAAGGGACATTCAATAATTCATCCTCTACGTGATTTCGGAGAACATAATTTATTGAATCAAGAATTTGGTTTTGTTTTGTTTTTGAGGTGCCTGCAAATACTGACGCGTTACTCATAAAATCGCGAAGCTTACTGTCGTATTTACAAAACAAATCTAACAATTCCCTAAAATTACCTTTATTAACTGAATTTTCAGTTTCATCATGCCCTTTAAAAGCCAAATCTTGAGATGATAAATACAATAAGAAATCAATGAATTTTCTTAAAACTTCGCGGTTTTCTTCAACTGTAATATTATGATTTTCTATTTCGCGTGTACGTGCAGAATAAATCACATTAACAATGTTCTGTTTACCGGTTAATTTAAACTTAATACTCGATGTAATATGTTCCTGCGATTTTTCATGTCTGTCTAGGCCACGAGCTAAATTTTTCAAATCATTATAACCCAAGTGCCCCCAACATGAAGTTGTATCTGATGTAAATAGCAAGCAATACCAGCAATATAATTTATTGTGTACCTCAGATCCCGTTAACCATACATATTTTTTATAATTATCAGTATTAAATTATATTCGATTTTGAAATTTACCTGTCATAACTAATCCTTTCAAATGCGGTAAAGGCCGTTTATTAAAAAAAAACACTTTTCTGTCATATGTTAATACAATAAATGGATTTTCTAAGAAATCAGCAACTAAATCACTGATTATTTTAACGTTTAATAATCACCGAACAGATGAATTATAACTTAACCTTACTTTGCGTCGCAAAACAAAAACAATAACTGACGGAACACGTGTCGCAGCGCAGCCTCGCAACGGCAGCAAGTAATCGTATTTCATACGTGACAGAGTGACCGAGTGCGAACGAAAGGTTAGCCTATAGAGGGTGTTGCCATATCCGCTGTTTTACCCTATTTGGCAATTGAACTGGTTGGAAAAACGGCAACTGTGTTGACCACACGTATTTAGCGTTTGAGATATAGAGAATCTAGCCTCTGGCCACTGTTGCCAGATTAAAAATAACTACTGAGAACGGGGAATTAATTGTGAAATTTAAAGAATTATCAGAGAAACAGGAAATAAAATGTAGAATGATCATTAAGATAAATTGGTGAGGAGGCTGAGCTGTCTTGAATAATAAAGCATTTTAAACGAAATAAAACACGGGCTATTCTCCTTGTTCAGAATGTCTTGTTTATGTTGAAAATCTTCCAACCCAATGTATCCTTGATATTTATTCAATTCGATTTTATGTTTGTAATAGTCGTTGATTATTTCTTCCCTAGATTTTTTCTTGACAATGGCGAAGCAATGACGAACTATAGGTAGCATCCTTCCTCTGGTGCCACCTTATTGGCGAACAATATTCGCGGCCAATACGAACCATCTCGTGACTCTTGCCAAGAGCAATGGAAAAATGTTGAACTTTGGATGGGATGCGGTGATGTTTTGTAGCTTCAACATTTCGTAAACTGCCCTTCGAAGTTTTGAAATGGAAGGAGAGAGAGGCTCATAGATATTTCTGAAATTATATTGGATTCTGAATCTAAGAAATCAGATTTTTTAATGAAATTCAAATTCAGCCTTTATTTTCGATATATTTGTTAAACTAGTTGTATACTTTTCAGATCTATATTGATTAGCTCCTTTATTATTCTCCATTTACATATTATCAAATTTTGATAATTTTCATGATTTTGTACTTCCAAATTCATTCTGTTATTGTTCTGGATATGCCAATTCACTGAGGAGGCATATAAAATAATATATTCTCAGAATATACTGTGTGAAAAAGATAAAACAATTTTAATATCACTTCGAATTGTAACTTCCGTTACTGGAGTCAGATGGTATTCAAATATTTGAATATTGAATGATAATTAATAACAATTAGTTTAATTTACAATGTGGGTAATATTTTTTGATTGATAATATTATTTGGAGCCCTCCTTCCTACACTGTGTAGTTCTCGAAACACACATATTTTATACTAATTTTAATGCAGTACATTTTTTAATTGCTCTTATAATTTTTTCTAAAATTAGGTTTACTTTTTTAGTCTCTTATTAAGTATCATATTATCAACATTTCAGTTCACTATTGAAAATGAAATTTCCTTGATGAAAAATTGTTTTAAACTACATAATATCATTATCGTGATTTTTTTCACCTTGAATCTGCTGGAATTTAATAGTTTCAATTCAAAAGGAATCTATCAATAATTTTTTCCAATTTCCTTTTTGCTTAAACCTTTTTCGTTCAATTTCATTTCCAAAATTTCAGTTCTGGCATAGATATTTTGATATAAATATTATTATATTTATTGATTTTACAGAAATTCTGTACTTTTGCTGCAATGTGAATTTCGATGGTTATCTCCTTTATATTCGAATCTTTCAGTCATATAGGTATCATTATTATTAAAATTCAATGTGCACAATCTCTGTTTCTTCAAAAACTAAATAAAATCTCAAACAGGAAATATTCAATTACCTTTTTATGAGTTATGACGTGTACCTTGTCACTTTTCGGTAAAATGCTCACTGCGGTAAACTTCAAATCCTCGGGCGCCAGATTTTTCTGAAGGTTTACTCCTTTTTGAGGACTTCTGCTAGGGTCCTCACCACAAGGCTTGTCATTATGCTATCTATAGATAGCCTTGTCCCTAGGGTAGCTGCAGTGAAGTAAAACCAGGGCCCATTGGGCAGAAAAAAACAGTATCAAAATTGTAGGCTTTAATTACAATTGATACCTAGTTAAAACTTAGCTCATTTACAGATGGAACAGAAATAACAGAATAAAACGGGGAATTCCAAATATTAAAATATATAATAATTATAAAAAGTACACTTTCAGAATAATTAGTGGAATGCAATTGAACGGTATAATTTACCAAAATCCACCCAGGTGGAAAATGTGAGGAAGCGGTAAAAGAAAACTGTTACAACATATCTATTTTTACGATATGTTCGGTTTTCAATTTCAATTCAACGGTACGGAATCGGTTGATAAATGATTTACATTTATCAATTTACGGGAAACACAAATCAAACAGGTCCTGAGTAATAAGTGGTGTACGGTAATCATTCAGATATCATTGTCACTTGAAATGTTGTTAAAACGCACTACGATATATCAAACGGTTAAAATTCGGTCGGATCGGAAAATATATCGTAATGCCCGAAAATAAAATATTAAGCTATCATTCACCTTATGTAAAATTCACTAACACGGAACACTTTATACAATTCAAATTTTAAATCGGACTGACTCGGATTCTGAATGATAATAATAATTCACTCTGAATTTATAGTAATAATCATCAATGATCCCGATCATTTGTCTGTCACTGCTTTTATATGTTTTCGAGGTTCCGATCAAGTCCGTACCACCAATTCCTTATTTTGTGCCGAGGCTTTTTTATTTGCGTTCCGAACAATGCTTGAAAGTGACGCTACTTTTTAGATCTAAAATTCGCGCTCATGATATATCGGTAGTTCCTCTTGGCATAGTAAACAAATGTTATCGGAGTTTTTTGGTTGTTCGCCCTTTTTATACATAAGGCTGTTCAAACTTTGATGCGTTAACTCACCATCAGATCCTTTTTCTTGTAACATTAGTTATTCGGAACGAATGCAATTTTTTAAGCTGGCATAAATTCGATTTATTCATTTGAATAATTACGATTATTCAAAATTACGGAGATTTAAAAAAGTGACAATCATGGAATACACATTCGGAGTTCACGCATATATGAACTGTTCAACCGGAATTTACGTGTAATATTCGTATTTACTGCCTGATCTGAAATAAATGATATTTCAAAATTTAAGCTTCGTTACATCCCCCCTAAGTTCGGTTAAAAATGAAAGAATATGATTCTTTCATTTTTCAATACTCATTTGAAAATTCATACGAAAAAGAAATCTAATATAAAGGTAATATACCCTAACCTGACGTTAAAACTTCCCTTTCCTCCGTCGGGAACTTCGTGGAATAAAATATCTTACTTGGAACATACAATGAAAATTCTTCTGCGGAACGGAAAACAAAAACTTCTTCTTCAAAACGGAAAACTTAAAACTTCTCCTTCAGAACGGGAAACCTAAAACTTCTTCTTCGGAACGGAAAAACTGAAACTGCTTCTTCAAAACAGAAAACTTAAAACTTGTTCTTCGGAACGGAAAACTTAAAACTTCTTCGGATTGGAAAACTGAACCTCTTCTTTGGAACGGAAACTGGAACTTCTTCTTCAAAACGGAAAACTTAAACTTATTTTTCGGAACGGAAAACTTAAAACCTCTTCGGATCGGAAAACTTGAAACTTCTTCAGAACGGAAAACTTCACTTCTTCGGATCGGAAAACTTGACCTTCTTCTCCGAAATGGAAACTTCTTCTTCTTCGGAATGGAAAACTGAAAATGCTCTTCCGGAACGGAAAACTTGACATCTTCATCGGATCGGAAACTTCTTCTTCAGTAACTTGAAGACTTCTTCTTCTTCGGAACGGAAAACTCAAAACTTGACTTCTTCTGCGGATCGAGAAATTTGACCTCTTCTTCGGGACGGACAAACTTAAGACCTCTTCGGATCGGAAACTTCTCTTTCGAAAGGGAAAATTTTTTTTCGGATGGAACTTCTTCTGTTCCGGAACGGAAAACTGAAACGTCTCTTTCGGAAGGGAAAACTGAAACTCCTTCGGAATGGGATATTTCTTCGGATCGGAACGGAACTTCTTCAGAATGGGAACTTGAAACATCTTCGGAATGGAACTTCTCACTATTTTCGGCAATGTGTGCACTGTGATCGGTGGTCCAACATTGGTTCAGGATTTGGAAGGGTCGGAAAATTCTATTCGGTCTCCACCGGAGCGGTAAAGGAACAGACTATCGAATTGGTTACTTCAAGTTCTCGGCCAAAATTTAAAAAGGCAGCTGAAAATCCGGTGGATTCATGTGGGGCGGAATTCAAGGGAATAGGGAATCGGGTAAAAATTTATCCCATTTACGGTGGTCTCCATTGCAAAATTGTGCAATCATGGTTTTTAAGGTTCGGTTTGTCCTCTCCACGGGCTTGCATTGTGAAGTTTATGTAGGAGTGAGGTGGTGCTTAATTCCAAACTCCTTCAGGAGTTTCTTGAAAATTTCACTTTCATACTCCGTCCCGTTGTCGCTGATAACGGTTTCCGGACAACCAAAACGAGTTATGATCTCTTCGTAGAAGGCTTGAGTTACAGACTGCGCGGTAGCTTTTCTCAACGGTTCACACTGTACCCACTTCGTAAAACGGTCCTGCATGACAAGCATAACACTGTTCCCCTTGGTGGATCTTGGTAGCGCTCCTACCAAATCGGTGCTCGCATATTTCCAAGGAAACTGATTTACGGTCGGCTGCATAAATCCGGGCTTTTGCTGTTGAGACACTTTGAATGCTTGGTACTGCTTACATCCACGCACGTACTTTTCTATATCGCGGAACATCCCCGGCCAATAATACTTGTGGGATATTCGCGCAATCGTCTTGGCAATACCTAAACGTCCTGCAGTCGGACTGTCATGGTTTCCTTTCAGAACGTTCAACCGGAGCGGTTTCGGAACACATAGCCTCCACGGATCTCTCATTTCCGGTTTGGACAAGTCATTCGAGTCTCAGAAGTGTCGGTACAACCGATTATCTTTAACACAATAATCCGGATACGCTGCTGGACTCTTTCCAACTTCGGCTTTCTTTGAATTGTACCAGTCACAATTCACGGGGTCATTCAGTACATATAACTCTCGATTGTCATTTATTCCCTCCTTGTTCGGCAATGGATCGCGTGACAAGGCGTCAGTGACACGATTCAATACTCCTTCACGATATTTTATCTCAAAATCGTACTGTTGTAGGAAAATGCTCCAACGAGCCAATCTCCCACTCGGACTCTTAATCGAGTGCAGCCATTCCAATGACTGGTGGTTACTCAATACGGTGAATCTGTATCCTTCCAAATATGGTCTCATTTCATCAATGCCCCACATAATAGCCAAACACTCTTTTCCGGTAACAGAGTAATTTTTTTCGGTGGCTGTTAATGTTCGGCTAGCGTGGGCAATGATCAGGTCAGCTCCCTCTAAATTATGGGTCAATGCCGCAGCAATTCCCACATCCGAAGCATCGGTTTGCAATATAAACGGCCGGTTGAAGTCTGGACAAGCCGACACGGGGGCACTGGTCAACATATCTTTCAATTTGTTGAACGCGACTTGCTGCTCCTCTCCCCAACTCCAACGTCGATGCTTCTTTAATAAGACGGTTAACGAACTGATAATTTTCGAAAACGACGGTATGAAACGGCGGTACCACGAAGCTATTCCTAAGAAACGACGGAGAGCCGTCACTGTAGACGGCTTTGGAATCTGCTTGATAGCTTCGATTTTCTCAGGGTCGGTATGAATTCCCACCATGTCTCCTGATCAGTGTCTGCATATCAACTACATATGCAGCGGCGGTCTGATTCATTCGTTGATGCCTGCGGCTGATCTGTACCTCCAGATCAATGTGGTGATTAGCATCCATGAAAAATAGGGTAAAGTCTCCTTGGAAATCGGCAAATGTAGCCCAGCGGCTACGATTATTCCGATACCATAATAGTGCAGTTCCATCTAAAACTTCCGATAACAATAAGGAATTTTTCGGTGTATTCAATTACATGGCTATCTCATCTAGCCGTTCCAGGAACGTAGCGGGATCTGACGTTCCATTAAATTGGATTCGGTACTGATTCAAACGCGGAGCACTACCCGGAGCTGAATAACTATATCCAGGCACATGCTGAACATGACTGAACGGAATATTGTACCCTTGCTGATCAAAAGTAACAGGAATAGTAGGTACTTGCGGAATCGTAGGGGCTTGCGGAACTGTCGGTATTTGCGGAATAGTCGGTATATGCGGAACGGTCGGTGCTTGCATCCACGGCGGTGTCACATTCGACGACGTGGTCCTATAACTCGGAATGTTCATAGGATTCGGCGAGGTAGAATAGATCGGCGTTTGCATCGGTGGTGTCGTCATTACTACAGTGTTCGTGTATGTCACTGTGTTCGTAGTGGACGTAGTTGCCCAAAATGACGGCTGTATCATCGGTCTGCTCCTTATTGCCGGTCTTGACTGAACACCAGAAGGACTAAACGTCGTTGTTGTGTTTAGTGCAACTTCGGTTGTCAATGCCTTGGTTAATGATGCCATGGTACTGGCAATCCTCTCCAACATTCCACGCGCAGGGCGTATTATTCCTTCACGGACACCCTTTACGCACCTCCGGCGTAAGTCTTCGGCGGATCCACTATGGTCAATATCATAATTGGCCAGCACTTTCTGCAGTTACACCTTCTTCAATAAATAAATCCAGTTGACTTTCAAATCAACTTCGGTATTTTCAGTCTGGCTTTCCTCGCCATTAGAGCAGAATTGCGCCATTTCGTCAAATCGAGCTAGCCGCTCCTCAATATGGGTAGACGTAGGCTCCAGCGCTTCAGGTATAGCACCGGTATACCAATAGAACTCCATCATATCCAATCAAATCGAAAATGAAAATTTTCAACCCCAAAAAAAATTTATTCGGTCGGGGGTAGGTAATAAGGTGGAAGCAATGAAATCATTTGCCACAATTTGGGCAACGTAACTTCGATCTGGGGAGGTAACTCCACAACGGTTCAGCCAATCTGCCCAAAAATGTTACCAACGGCTTTCTCGGTGTCGATTCAGTAGGAAAGGAGCTATGACTTGCCCAATCCGTGTTACGGTTGATTGTGAAAATCGAAGGGCAAAAATCACAATTTAGGCAAAACACTAAGGTGTAGTTAACAACTCCACACTTCACGGAACAATCAATTTTTCAGTCAGATTCACGGTTAAGAACTTGATATTTCCCCTGAAACGGGGAGGCGGATCGAAAAACAAATTTCACCAAACAACCCCGGTGAATACAGGGAACAAGTTTCCGCCGAAACTTTCTCAACTTTTAAAAATTCAAAAACAAACTTCTGGGGATGACTCGAAAACGTGTTCAAAACGTCGGGGTCTAGAAGCTTGTTTTCGATCTCACTATATCTAAGAATTTCATCAAAAACGGACCACCAGTTCAATTGCAATAACATTATTCAAATTTTCACTTTTCGGAATATAAAAGAACAAAATTCCCCCTCGGTCTATTTTATGACGTGTACCTTGTGACTTCTCAGGTGAACTGCTTACTGCGGTAATCTTCAAATCCTCGGGCGCCAGATTTTCTAAAGATTTACTCCTTTTTGAGGACTTCTGCTAGGGTCCTCACCACAGGGCTTGTCATTATGCTATCTACAGATAGCCTTGTCCCTAGGGTAGCTACGGTGAAGTAAAACCAGGGCCCATTTGGCAGAAAAAAAAACAGTATAAAAATTGTAGACTTTAATTACAATTGATACTTGGTTAAAACTTAGCTCATTTATAGATGCAACAGAAATAACAGAATAAAACGGGGAATTCCAAATATTAAAATATAAAATAATTATAAAAAGTACACTTTCAGAATGATTATTGGAATGCAATTGAACGGTATAATTCACCAAAATCCACCCAGGTGGAAAATGTAAGGAAGCCCTAGCGGTAAAAGAAAACTGTTACAACATATCTATTTTTACGATATGTTCGGTATTCAATTTCAATTCAACGGTACGGAATCGGTTGATAAATGATTTACATTTATCAATTTACGGGAAACACGAATCAAACAGGTCCTAAGTAATAAGCGGTGTACGGTAATCATTCAGGTTGCATTGTCACTTGAAATGTTGTTAAAACGCACTACGATGTATCAAACGGTTAAAATTCGGTCGAATCGTGAAATATATCGTAATGCCCGAATATAAAATATTAAGCTATCATTTACCTTATGTAAAATTCACTAACACGGAACAGTTTATACAATTCAAATTTCAAATCTGACTGACTCGGATTCTGAATGATAATAATAATTCACTCTGAATTTATAGTAATTATCATCAATGATCCCAATGTTTTGTCTGTCACTGCTTTTATATGATTTTCGAGGTTCAGGTCAAGTCCGTACCACCAATTCCTTATTTTGGGCCGAGGCTTTTTTATTTATGTCCCGAACAATGCTGGAAAATGACGCTACTTTTTAGATCTAAAATTCGCGCTCATGATATCTCGGTAGTTCCTCTTGGCACAGTAAACAAATGTTATCGGAGTTTTTGGGTTGTTCGCCTTTTTATACATAAGGCTGTTCAAACTTTGATGCGTTAATTTACCAGATCCCCGTTTTTGCATCATAAGTTAATCGGAATGAATGCAATTTTTTAAGCGGGCATGAATTCGATTCATTTATTTGAATAATTATACTTATTCTAAATTACGGAGATTAAGAAAAGTGACAATAACGGAATACACATTCGGAGTTCACGCATATCTGTTGAAATAATGAACTGTTCAACCGGAGTTTACGTGTAATATTCGTATTTACTGCCTGATCTAAAATAAATGATATTTCAAAATTTGAGCTTCGTTACAGAGTGAAGTAATTTATCTTTTTATGCTGGTGAAGAGAAAAATGATCGTCTAGAGCTAGATTTAGATGATGAGGAAAAGAAGCAATCTTCTAGGATTGTCTCGTATTCATTCTGGTCAAACGATGTCACTCGGAAACTACCTATTAAATAAAAGAATCAATATTGAAATATCAATATTCGTACAAATCTTACTTTGCTTCCATATCGAGGTTTGGGCTTTGCAATTTACTAATATTTGCCTTGCTCTCGAATTGGCATTCGATCAGCTTTCGAATTGAAGATTACCACTGGAAAATGTTATTCTCTTTCTAGCCAAATGAGTTTCTTCTTTTCGGGGGGGCGGTACTCCGTCTATGCTTGAGGGCTTTCCTTTCTGATGGGCTCACAAACTTAGACTCACACAGTACATGTAGAATGAGTTTACATACTGACAATTTTTTCCCAAACATAAAAAAATCGCTTTGATGCTCGCATTGGTAGTACCGTGAGGTATTTTGTATTGTATTATATTTGCACACTGCAACCTAATCAGATCTATTGTGTCTCCTTCTACTGCTGCGCCGTTCAGGATATCTCAACGGCTATAGCAGTTCTTCCAAGCCTGTAGCTTTAAGGAGGTTAAAGATGACGGATAGCTCTCATTAGGTAAATCTTCTTCGTGTTGTGCCCTTGTGTTTTTCAAGGTGGTGTATTCTGCGAGGATGTGGATAGGGCGCATTCCAGGTCATATTCGCACTTTATTCCAGGTGAGGTGTTTGGATTGCGCTAAAATTTCACAGGTAGCTTCTGCCTCAGGAGATATCAGTTTTCCCTAAAATTACTGCCATATACTTCAATAATGAGCCGCCTAAAATATTTTTTTTTGTAATTTTATTGATCGAAAATTTAAATACGGCATTTCTTCTGTAGAAACGCATAGCTTGGGCAAAATAATATTCCAAACCATGTATTTGATGGGAAATTTTCCAAGCAGTTCAATCCGCCTTCAGAATTGGGCTATCGTTTCGGGTATGCGCGCAAACTCAAAAAAACTGATTTTTTTTTAAATTCATATCTCCGGTGTTGCTACTCCGATCGAGCTGAAATTTTGTGTGAAGGCAGCTAAAAGTGAATACTTCAAAGTGGTATGAGTGATCATGCATAAATTATGGAACAGAATCGCTAGGGTGAATCACCTGTATTTTCAAAAATTCCTAGATCATTTCTTTCAAGTTCATGCTGATGAGTGAATATCAATCTCTAATCTGATCCCAGATTCGGATCCCTCGGAAAATTTTCGATCGATTATGTACCTACTTTTAAAAGTTTTTTCAAGTCGATTCAATCGATATTGCGAGCATGTTTTTTTCAATATTCAAATTTGATTGAAAGCGTAGTGTACATTTCTTAAAAAAACTCAATTTTATTATTATTATTATAAATCATTATATTTAATTATTGTTTTTTTTAAATTATTATTTGATAATAATTTTTATTATGTAACTCATTTTATTTAATTATTATTTTTTTTGTTACTATTATTTTTCTTAAAAAAATAATAATAAATTTTAGTATGAAAACTCATTTTAGATGATTATTTTTTTTTTGAAGAAGAAATTATATTTTCATCAAGAAATGTACACTGTCCTTTCAAACAAATTTGAATATTGAGAAAAACATGCTAGCCATATTGATTGAATCGACTTAAAAATCTTTAGAGAGTACATAATCAATCGAAAATTTTCCGAGGAATCCGAATCTGGAATCAGATTAGTGATTAATATTCTTCCATCAGCATGAACTTGGAAGAAGTGGCCTAGGAATTTTAGAAAATACAGATAATTGACCATTCATACACCACTTGAAGTATTCACTTTTAGCTGCCTTCACACAGCCCGATCGGAGTAGTAGCACTAGAGATATGAACTTTTGAAGAAAAAATGAGTTTTTTGAGTTTGCGCGCATGCGCGTTACGATATACAAATTCTGAAGGCGGCGTTGAATTCCTTGGAAAATTTCCCATAAAATCCATGATTTGAAAATTTTTTGTCGCAGTACAGGTTTTCTACAGAAGAAATGCCATGTTGAGAAACCTAATATTTCCTGAGGCAAAAACCACCACCCAAATTTCAGCGTTATCCAAAGACCTCACCTGGGATGAAGTGCGAATATGACCTGGAATGCGCCATAGAGGTTTTGTCTTCCTCTCTGTGAAACCTGCACTCCCCTTCTATTAATCTGAGTTTGTTAAGGTGTCATTTCAACTGGAACTTCCGTGTTAGGATTCTTGATTTTATTCTTTCTCAGGTTGATGCGGTCTTTAGATCTCTCCTGTTATAGTTTCTCAGAAGTATCTTTGCCTACCTCAGTTCCTGTAGTCCTAGCCAGTGATGAGATCTTCTGTTGTCTATTTTTTTTTAGTTCTTCCAGTATTATGGTGGAGCCTAATCACGCAGGAGCGAATTTAATCACAATTAAATGATAATTGCAAAGATATAAGACAGGTAGATATGATACAATAAACTCACGAACAAAAATATTGCATATTTTATTTTAGATGTTTTAATATTCACCTAATGAGGGGTACAGGCTATGAGATATTGCACGGAGATTGACTGCTATTTATCAATTGATTGTTTCTCGTATAGTAAGAGATTGAAGAATACAGACCTAAAAAATTATACTACGCCGTTGATTGAGATCTAGGGTAATTAATTATTAGCTCTTTATTTACAATTACTGGCATCTAAAATGTCCTGTACTTTTGAGAATGAATAAGGACTGTAAAGTATACTAAACAAAATGTTGCAGGGACCTTTCTAAAAAATAACACGATTTTATGAAATCGGGTTCATCTTCTCATAAATTTAGGATGAAAAACTTCCCAAAAAAGGAAATATTTCCTGATGCGTTGCAAATGGGAGAAATTGTTTCGATTCATGGAAATGGTTGAGTAGATATAGATTAAGGAAATATCGATAATATTTTTAATTGCTCGAGCAATTCTCTATGATTTCTTTTGAATTCTTGGAACGAAACAAAGGTGAAACTAGACCTAGTCACGAAGCCTTGTACAGCGCTCATTTTCTTTCACACGAGTACCTACTGTACGACCTGTTTCACCAATGTAGACTTTACCGCAAGAACAGGGGCAAGAACAGGGAATGCTATAAACACCTTCTAAGTGTAGAGAATGGAGGGGATCTTTGATAGGTTTGTAAAACTGAGATAATTTTGGAAGTGTGGAAAAACGGGTAGAAATATTACGTTTTTTGAGGATTTTGGAAATTCGATCTGTTATATTTTCAATATATCGAAGATAGGCCGTGGACAAATCAGGCGGGAGGGTTTCTGGTTCGGGTCGATTTGAAATTTTAGGTGGAGTATATTTCTTTATCGTATTTTGAATGTTGTAATGGGAGAAATTGTTTGATAATAAGGCAGATGAAAGATGTTTTAATTCTGATTTTAAGGATTGAGGTTGAGATAAGTTGACAGCTCTGTAGACCAGGGAGTTTATGACAGATTGCTTTTGGGCAGGGTGGTGGTGGGAATTCTTGACCATTCCAAGATTCCTAAATCAAATTGCCCTAAACCTTTAATTCAAGCTCTCAATTTACTCAGATCAAATCCTGATTGAGCTATTTTGAGGGCTGATAAAGGAAACTCCACTGTTGTCATGAATCGTTCAGATTATGATAATAAAATCCTGCAACATCTGCAAACTAATTCCTATAAGCTTCTACCAAAAGATCCCACTTCCTCTATAGAACGTTCAGTTTCACAAATTATCCGTCATTCTTCCCTTCCTGATTCAGATAAGAAATTTCTTATCCCCCATTATTCAGAATATCCCCGTTTATATGGTTTGCCTAAAATTCATAAGCTCTCAGTTCCCCTGAGACCAATTGTCAGCACTATCGGATCACCTACTTATAAACTCTCTCGATATCTGTCATCTATTCTCAAACCCCTTGTAGGTGATTCCAATAGTTTTATCCTGAATTCCTTTCATTTCGTTGAAAAACTCCAAACGCTAAAAGTTGATCCAGGCGATTTGCTCGTCAGCTTTGACGTCGAATCACTGTTTACCAATGTTCCCATTCCAGACACCCTTTCCATAATTTCTCAATTGTTACCTGCCAAAAACATTTCAACGGACTTGCTACCGTTAATTGATTTATGTCTATCCCTCAAATTTTTTATAAGATGGCAAGTTTTACGAGCAGTCCTCGGGAGCTGGCATGGGTTCCCCAATTTCTCCGATCATAGCTAATATCTTCATGGAAGCTTTTGAACAAGATGCCATTGACTCATCTGTTCTCAAACCGAAATGTTGGTTTAGATATATCGATGATACTTTTGTTATTTGGCAACATCGTCGCGAAAAGCTTGTTCCTTTCCTCAATCATTTAAATTCATTACATCCCAATATCCTTTTCACCATGGAAGTCGAATCGCAAGGTTCACTCCCGTTCCTAGATGTATTGGTTAGTCGACAGACTGACGGTACTTTAGGACATTCTGTGTATCGAAAACTCACTCATACCGATAGATACCTCAATGGTCTTTCCCACCACCACCCTGCCTAAAAGCAATCTGTCATAAACTCCTTGGTCCACAGAGCTGTCAACTTATCTCAACCTCAATCCTTAAAATCAGAATTAAAACATCTTTCATCTGCCTTATTATCAAACAATTTCTCCGATTACAATATTCAAAAAGCCATAAAGAAATACACTTCACCTAGAATTTCAAATCGACCCGAGCCAGAAACCCCCCCGCCTGATTTATCCACGGCCTATCTTTCATATATTGAAAATATAACAGATCGTATTTCCAAAATCTTCAAAAAACATAATATTTCTACCTGTTTTTCCACACTTCCAAAATTATCTCAGTTTTTCAGACCTATCAAATATCCCCTTCTTCCTCTACACTTAGAAGTTGTTTATAACATTCCCTGTTCTTGCAGTAAAGTCTACATTGGTGAAACAGATCGTACAGTAGCTACTCGTGTGAAAGAACATGAGCGCTGTACAAGGCTTCGTGACACCAGTAGATCTGCACTTGCGGAACACAAGTTTGACACTAATCATCAAATCTTCCTGTTTTTGAAGATACTAAAATCCTAGCCCGAGCCCCAAACTTCTATCAGCAAAAAATCCTTGAAGCTATAGAAATTCTAAAACATCCGAATAATCTGAACCGTGACTTCGCACATGATCACAAAACGGCAGGGTCAGGTGCCGGAACGGAGTTAACCACCGGAATAAAGGCAGTGAACTGTGTAGCGTGAAGGATTTTTCCTACAATAAATACAGCTACAGAAACCAGTATAACTAGTTTCAGTTCAAGCCTCAAGCCCGCCCTGAAGATGCCACCTGTAATGGTTGGCGAAACGTCGGCATCAAGTCGAGCTATTGTGACGCGGAATCCATCCAGAAGCCAAGAATTTTCAAGATTAGCTATCCGCGAAAGTCTACTATCCAAGATATTAGAAACGTTGTAGAACATGGGATTATCTATAAATTTGGTCTTTGCAATATTTTATACTATTAACCATTCTTGAGGTAGAGTGCTGAGTTTGGGGAGCGATTAGCCGTAGGTGTATTACCGCTAGGTCAACTGTGGAATCCAATACATATTACATATTATAAAGTTATTTACTAATTAATGTATTGTATTTATAGATACTTTTCATATATCAGACATCCGTTTAACAATATTTACTTAATTTATATTAATAAAATATTAAAATGTAATGGTTTAAATTCATTTTAATTATATTTTTATTTGTGAATAGTTTACCATAAATCTATTACAATTGAACTATAAGTGTGAGAGGAATCTTTTCTGTTATTTTCATTATTAATAGCATGCAAGCAGCTTAATATGCCTCTTGTCCGTCATCGTCTTCCTCTTCTGGTCGCGAACTTGAATTTCAAGTTCACTATCATCATCCTCGTTGTCTGTTATATTCGGCTCTGAAGCTTCAAGGATTTCAGATATATATTCACATTCTTCATCAATATCATTCTAATATGATGGAGCGTTGAGGCATTACACTGTCCATAAACTGAGAAGCATTGCAAACCTAATTTTCTATATCCGCAACTCGAACCACAGTCTTTCTTGTAATTGCAAAATATCGTATTGAGCGGTTCGTCTGGTGCTGGTGGTAATAATGTTGTTGTCGGTTTCAGGAGTTCATTTTGCAGAACCGACACCCATTCCTGGCGTTCTGAATCATTCTCTGACCAAGTGGATTTGAAGATTTGATGGTAAACACGATTGATATGGTGGCGAGCTGCTGCATTTGTTGGTAGAAGAGATGATTACTGTACCTGTTTATTGAGTCTTGCTGATTTGATGAATTGCGTATATCGAAAATTGTGAATATTAAATTTTGATTTTTCAACAAATCGGTGCAGTTATCATCACTTCTACCAACAAGTGCAGCAGCTTGATACCATATCAATCGTGTTTACTACCAAATCCAAACTTGGTTAGAGAATGATTCAGAACATCAGAAACGGAGGTGGGTATTGCAAAATGAAATCCTGGAACCGGACTAGTGGCACCAGAAGAACTGCTCAATAAGTCATTTTGCAATTGCGAGAAAGGCTCTGGTTCAAGTTGTGGATGTACAAAATTAGGGAATGCTCGTTAGTTTGTGGGCAGTGTAATGGATAATCACGCATCAACATATCCAAATAATGGAAGTGTATATGTACCTTGAAACTTTAGAGCCGAATATAACAGATAACGAGCACACACAAGATTTTATCAGACTTTTGAGCCAACTTATAAAATGTCAAAACCAAGATGTATACAAGTTTACAGCTCATTTATCTTTCATTATAAAATTCAATTCTTATTTGACTGCCCCATAGCCCGGTCACAGCTAGGCATCCATACCCTTTTCCACAGGTTTTCATTTCATTGTATTTGACATTACCGATGTATTCAACTTTTTAAATCTGAATTGATAACTAATTTTCGAGAACGTACCATGCTGAATTTAGTCTTAAATAAAGCAAAGTGTATTTGAAACATTTGTTTTAAAAGATGTTCGTCAATCAGACATCAATCAAGTAACATCAACCCTTCCAAAAAGATTTGTTATGCTCCTGCTTAATTAGAATCATGGTGCAACCTTTGAATTTCTCATACTCTTATATAAAATAATTGTTTCATTGAATTACTTAAAACACTTACATCAAACCGAAAAACTGTTATGACTAAGTCCAAATAAGTACGAAATAATTACCCCTATCATCTAAAAACACTAATAAAGTACTAAGGATCTTTCAACTACCAAGTAGCCATCATCAGAGTAAACTCAATTAGAGAACAAACTATGCCTGAGCTGTGAATAAATCTGAGCTTGATGAATTACTTTCTAATTCATTTCCATCCCTTATAATTACCTAGATATTAGTCGGTAGGTACTGTGTTTAGAAATGCAAACAAATTTTTTGAGCAATGGTGTGATCTGTTTCTAAAATATGTTCTGCTAATAGACGAATATCTAGGTAATTTAGAAGGGGTGGAAATGTATAAAGGAAAAACCAATTTATAAACTCATATTCATCTCCAGCTGAGGATAATCCCTCATTTTCATTATTATTATCAAAAAGTATTCAAATAGGAACATTTTAATTTCTAATTTAGTTTACTCTATGATGGGTATTTGGTAGCTGAAACGTCCTCAGTACTAACAGAATTTTTTGCGGATAAGGGTGATTATTTCTTACTTATAATTGTTATAGTGTATCCGCAGTTTTCAACTATTTTAGTTTATAAATAAGTAAGCCGCTTAGAGGACGATTTGGTACGATTGAGTAATATCAAAGAATATCTTGAAAGTCATGAATGTGATAATATGCTCCTTTTATTAGAGTGTTTTTAGCAGACTGGCTTTGATGCTGGATTTTGTATATTAGCTGGCACTTTGTTCAAGAAGCGCACATCATAATAATTAATAGCATTTCTACTATTCATTAATCTAGTATGACTATTTGTATAATTATCCTTTTTTCTAGTATCGTGTGTGGATATTGGTCGCTATATGTATATTTTTGAATAACTATTTGTTTTTACTTAGATTAGGAATATGTATATATACACTGATGATACTGTTATAAGTTGAACTGTTTTGAAATTTTCTTTCACTTCATCCTTATATCCTGCACTCTTAGGAGCCTGGTCAGAAGTTCTAAAAGGCTAGGGGCCCCAGAGAAGGAAGAAGTACGTATCAATAGATTCAATAAGAATATAACATGATAGAAGGAGTAGGTCCTTCTTGTGAACCTAACTTTATCAACAAGGTTTCATATGTCGTAGATGTTCCTTCAGCATTCATGAGGAAAGTAGTTTACGTGATCTTACCATGTTTGTAAGTTATCAAGAACCACACCTATAATCGAGGGAATGAAGCATTAGAATAGGTCCAACCTTCCATCACTGGCGTAGTTATGGATTGAAATGCGGTTTTCTGCATTTGATTCGAAACATAATTTAGAAGTTTTGTGGTGTGCTTGTTTTTTGTAGAAAAAAGTTATTGTATTTCAATAATAATACTGCAATACCTGGGGATACCCGGACCAGATATCTACGTCAACTAACAATACATGTTGTTATACTATATCTCAGGTTTTAACACAAAATACCTGGAAAATACAGTCTGTTGTCCTTTGCAACAAGCATCGAAATTGATGGAAATTATTTACTTAAGCAACAAATTCCATATCCGCGAATGATCTAAGAGGTTATTCTAGATTCTAGAAATTCATTTGATGCAAAATTGTGTAGTTACCTACATTTCAAAAATAATATCGGAAATAGAAGTAAATTATACATGTTTGGTATGAATAACCTCAACGATATTAAAAAGGAAATCAATTTGGAATCCTATTGCAAAATAAATTTCGCTGATGATTCATTTGATCAAAAAAGTAGCTAGCTTGAACATACGAGAACATCTCGTGAATGACGACTCTCTGTTATCTCTAGTATCCAGTATTCCCCGATTGGTGATGACATAATTAGTGAAATAAATAAAGCTATCCGTGAATATCAGACATCAGCTTCTTCAAATAGTAGAAATGTAGAAAATAATTTAAATATTTCGCGCACAAGTATAACACATTAATATATGAGCTTTCTGAGACACATGGATTAAAACCAATTGAAATGTTCAAAAATGACGATCTAAATATTATTTCGAAAGTAAGTCCAGAGACAGAAATCATATCACCTGAGATTATAAAATAATACGAAAAGGATATACAAGCCAAGGTAAGTACAAAGCTACTTCCTATCAATAATGAAAATATGAGGAATAAAAACTATAACAGACTTCCTTATAGCAGTTGTACAGTCAGGGAAGGTGAATTTTCCTTATGTAAACAGGAATTTGGAAGCATATACCAGGATATCAAAAATTATTATCTTGGTCAAGGGTGGTTGTGGAATCTAAAACGTGTGTCTTACTTTACGTTTGAAATAATTATGTCACTGTCACACTGACATCACCAATAACCTACAAATTTCATACCTATTTATTCCAGTTGTAAAACAATAATGAACTACAAATTGAAAATTATCTTGGTCAAGGGTGGTTGTGGAATGTAAAACGTGTGTCCTACCTTAAATTTTTGAATATGTTTTGTTGTGTCAGAATCTGTCAAGTCATTGTGCTGAAATTTACTAATCCAGTTTTTGAATCATGTCTCTTACCACACAGCACAAAATTTTCATGATTGAAGCCTATTTTTGAACAAGTGCGCTAGTTAATGGGAATTGGCAATACAGTCAACGTTTATGTTTGGACAATTTTCGAGAGCACTTCCCAAACGTGGCAATATTACCAAACAATTTTTATGTGTGCCTTACAAATTGTGTTGAAGAGTTTCGCGAAACTGGTTGTGTGACTCATAAAAAAGGTGCTGGTAGACCAAGAGTTCGTGCAGAAGAAGTTGTCAATGATGTTCGTCAACGTATGGAAGAGGAGCCTGCAAAACCTTTGAAACGTCTTTCTCAGGAAATTGGACTTTCTTATGGAACATGCCAGAAGATTTTAAAGAAAGACTTGAACATGCATCCATATAAGATGCGAACACATCAAGCTTTTCTGCCCGCAGACCACCCCAGACGCCTTGCTTACTGCCATTGGTTTGTCAATAATTTAATGAATGACGATCTTCTGGACTCAACTTTTTTTTCTGACGAAGCGTGGTTCCACCTTTCGGGATACATCAATTCTCAAAATATGCAAATGTGGAGCAATGACAACCCTCATGTTTTTACTGAATCGCCACTACATGCTCAAAAAATGTTTGGATGGCAGTTTCTAGCAGAAGAATAATTGGGCCAATTTTTTTCGATTTCACCGTCAACGCAGAAAGGTACAGACACAACTTTTTGGCTGAATTTGTGCAACAGTTAAACGATGATGAACTTCAATATGGTTATTTCCATTATAACGGTGCAACAGCACATACTACACGAGAAAATATTGCTTTTCTCCGCGAGTTTTTTGATGACCGGCTGATAAGTTTGCATACAGAAGTTGAGTTTCCTCCGAGATCACCTTGTTTGACAATTATGGACTATTTTATATTTCCTTACTTAAAAAAGAAAATTTTCGCAACTCCGGTAAATAATTTCCAAGAACTTCAACAAAGAATAGTTCAGCAATGTGGAACCATAACGCCAGAAATGCTGCAAAACGGTTTTCACAGCTTGAGGATGCGCGTCAACTTGTGCATCTAACAAAACAGGGGACATTTCCAACAATTACTGTAATTTAGTTTTTCTTGTTACTAAAACCGTTATTTCATAATTTGTAGTTCATTATTGTTTTACAACTGAAATAAATAGCTTGGATAGTAGACTTCCGCGGACAGCTAATCTTGAAAAATCTTGTCTTCCGGATGGATTCCGCGTCACAATAGCTCGACTTGATGCCGACGTTTCGCCAACCATTACAGGTGGCATCTTCAGGGCAGGCTTGAGGCTTGAACTGAAAGCCTCAAGCCTGCCCTGAAGATGCCACCTGTAATGGTTGGCGAAACGTCGGCATCAAGTCGAGCTATTGTGACGCGGAATCCATCCGGAAGAAAAGATTTTTCATGAAATAAATAGGTATGAAATTTGTAGGTTATTGATGATGTCAGTGTGACAGTGACATAATTATTTCGAACGTAAAGTAAGACACACGTTTTAGATTCCACAACTTCCCTTGACCAAGATAATTTTTGATATCCTGGTACATAAATGAAAGATTAATCAAGCGAAGGTATGCATTTGTTTTGAATAAGAAAATTGAAACTGTTCATAATAATTGTTCTTTGTATTTCAAAAACTATTGATACCTCAAGAAAACGGATAGTCTTCGTATATATGCATATTGCGGGCATATATGTAAGAGGCTTATATTATTACTCAAAAACGTTTATAGTCCGAAAGCATATTTGTATGTGGTAGAAGTTTTCAGTAGTTTCATAAAATACAAACATGTTAGTAGGTTATCTAAACAGTTGAGAGGGATAAGACGGAATATAGTTGAAAATAAGTTACTTTTCTGCAAACCTCTAGAACAACGCCGAAGCGATGTTATGCTTGTTCTGAAACGCTAGCCAAAAAAGATCGACATTCTGATGACATAGTAGATTTAGTGCTAATGAGGAAAGAACACCCAGAATTTATTCAGTTTGTTGGAGATCCTCTACATGTTCACTTATGTAGCAAAGAGCAGCTTGATTTACTCAATTTTGTTGAAAATCCAATATTGCATGTTGATGCGACTGGTTATCTTATACGCAGACCCAGTAATACTGGACAGAAGGCTTATTATTATGCAGGTATTATTCAATCACCAAACATCAAAAGACTATGTCCAATATTGGAACTGATTGCTAGTAAGCAAGATGCTGGAAACATTGGGGCTTGACTATTAAAGTTCCGATCGTACTGTTTAGCTCATTAGAAGAAATGGCCAATCTTTAGCTGTGTTGTATCAGATTTCTCTTTCGTTAATTTACATGCCATTTGCGTTGCTTGGAACTGAGAAGTTACGTAATCTATCATTCGATTGTTTAGTCATTTCAAAAAAAATTCCCAAATCAAAAATCGAATTATCGCAATTCAAATGATTGTGTAGAGCATATTGAAAACAAAAACTAGAGATCAGAGGAAATGTCATATTTGGAGATAGGAACGGAAAATACGTATCACATCATCTCTGTTCGGAAAAAAATTCGGGGCCTTAAGTCCATCTTATTCGAGAGGCTAGCGAAAGGAATCATCCCATCTGAACACTCCATCCGTGAACCACGGAATTGAATATGAGGAGAGAGAGAGAGAGAGAGAGAGAGAGAGAGAGAGAGAGAGAGAGAGAGAGAGAGAGAGAGCAATTTGGGATTATGGAAAAAAAATTAAGTCGAAGTACAAAAATCTAGCCTACAAATACATACCCTATTTCAATAATGTGGAGCATTCCCTGATGACCTCACGAACGCTGACGGTATAATTGAAGTGAAGTGTCCGTATAAGATTAGAGATCTTGAACCAGAAGCAGCTTGCAGAAAGGGTTTGTTGATGTACTGAAAAAAGGAGCCAAATTGAAAATTAATCACTTGTATTATTATCAAATCCAAGGTTTGTTACACTTAACCAATCGATCTTAGTGTGATTTTGTCATCTTCACATCCAGAGAATTTATAAAGATGGTCATTTGAGATATACTCTTCATGAAGATTCATAGTGCTGAATTCAGATATGTAAATGGAAAACAGAAAACCAATTGGTCATTTTACCGAATGCACTTACTTGTATCAGATCCTGTTTATTATAAAAATATCGGGAAGAATTATATTATTGAATACTATGATGATTTCAACGAGTGTGAGATGAAACGAGTTACATATGATGATTATGATATATTGTCAACAAACCGATGGATGACCAACTGGCTTGTTGGCATAATATTGAATATATTCAATAACATATCAAAATACCAAACAGTTCCCTGGACATTGGCAACGAGAATATTCCTTTCATCTGACGGCGAATACCAGATAGATTCTTTATCAAAAATGAAAAATAGTTCTGCCGATACTGTGAAATTTTTCAGATACTAATCCCTGTCCCAATAATCACCACTTCTGTTTAGCAGTTACAGATTTGAAAAACAAATGCTTCAGTTTAATTAATCCTTATGGCAGATCACAGACGAAATATAAACGTTATTTGACTAAATTTCTTTGTTATTTGGAATGTTATAATACCAGAAACAGCACCCATTTTCAGATAGATGATTGGAAAACTGGATTATTCGTGCATGATAAACAAGTAGATGGAAATAGTTGTGGGGTATACATCTTATATTTCTTCATACAATTGTGAAAAAAAATTCTTACAAACCAATGTCCCCAAAAAAGTAATTCTTTCGCCTTCCAATAATGATATCATGGGGTATGTTTATATTGTGGTCTGTCAGCGAACACTAATGACTTCAGAAATGTTTCGTCATCTATAGATTAGCTCATACTATATGCACCAAGTACATTGAGAATAAAAAAGAAAATGAATATGCTACTGGACTGTATGATCTATGCAGTAGATTTTGAGTTCCAAACATCACAACGTAATTGGTCTATCTACGGTAAAATTATTTTTTGTGTTGTGCCAATGAACATCTAAGATACCAATATTCGAATCTTTTCATTTCTGCCCAGATTTCTCTAACAGTAGGAAGCTGTTTTTTTAATATATGACAAAAAAGTTTGAGTATATTGAAAATATCCATCTTAATAAACCAGATTATTATTGTATTTCACCTTGGATGTTAATACAGCGGAACAAACAAATTTCAAATATGAGTATCTTTTTTGCGAACTATATCGAAAAAAAAAAATTCATCGATTAGATCGAAACTTACGTCAGGTTACCAACCAAAATTACTCTCTTAAGCCCCTCGTTGGGTCAAACAAATGAAATATGAGTTAGCTTCTTGTGATATTATCAATCTTTCAGTATAAAAAAAATTCAGCGATTAGATCAAACGTTATGATAGTTTACTCACCAAAATTACAGTATTACGCTTATCTACGTTTAGATTAGAAAATATATACATAATATAACAGTTTGATATCGTTTAGTTCAATTATTCGAAAAGGTCTTTCTTAGCAAATGCCCACGTCATATAAGGAACATACCCGCTAAATTTCAAGTTTCTCAGCTTCATCTCTCAGCTTCGCCATTTCTAATTTGCTTATAATAATAGATTACAGTAAGAAAACATAATAAACAAAGTGAAATGACGGCAAAACTTAACGATTCAAAGTTCTTAACCTTGGGATTTGCAGAATTATGTGACTACTGCATAGGTTATTTATAGATGCACTTACACATTGTGAAGAAGTTCAGTAAAACGGATCGTAGTGATGTCAAACATACAAACAATTGCACCTGAAGGAAAGCAGAGGAATTCATCCATTCCAAAGTGAGGTTCTTCTAAACCTGAAAGTATATTATTTTTTCACATAGCAACAGTTAAATAATCGTTATTGTAAACTGCAAAAAAATATTATTTATTGATATCATAAATTATTCTTCGATGTTATTGCCATTTATGAATAAATTATGCGTATTATTATGAATTCCAAGAAGTTTATTAACATTCTAATCAGTTTTGCTTTTAATGAAATGGTAAATCCCCAGTCATATGAATTATACACAACAAGTAGATATTTCTCAAGTAGAATTATGCAAATTTATTGCTTTGTGTTTTTTCACAGACCATGATTTTATCAATTTGTAATACTAAACCGTAGCAATACCAATTCAGATCTCGAATACATATTATTCGTTAAACAACTGGACGATGGAGGTAATGAATTCAAAATAATTAGATATTCCCATTTAAATTATTCTTAACACCTGAATAAAAATATATTATACCTTCAGCGGAAAGAACACATTTTTATAAAATGAAGAATGAGTATCTCTGGCCAGATAAGCATGTAGGCCTAATGTTCTTGGTGATACGAAGTACGTTCTCACCAGTCGAGCTCGGGAAGAAACTATTGTCAATCTTCACTTTCTTAAGAAATAATTTCGATTTGCAGCATTTATTAATGGTTACACTGGAAGTAGATACCAATTTCTCTTCATAAATTCCGAACCTTCAGTATTCAATTATTTTTCTATAGATTCTTTAACAATGTGAAGGTAATTTTATAGACATATCCTGTCTAATGCATCATTCGATGGGAATATTTGACACGTTCATAAACTCTAATCGACTATTGGTTGTATAATAATGTTATAATTGAAATGAGCCAAATAAAACATTCATTTCAGGAATAAGAAATACTAAGATACCAATAATACCTAGTGTTCAGGAGAATATCGAAATGTGTAGAGCATATCAAAAATACCAGATTGTAATGATGGCCCGGAAATACAATGTTTCATCTCAATTGAACATCTCCCAGTTTCTCAAATTCCACATTACAATTTGATTCCGTTATTTATGTAGCATTGGTTTATAAGAAAATTTTCGTAGAGTATATATTAGGAAAAGAAAACTAGTCAATTCTAGCGATTTATTTATTATGCAGTAAATAAAGTCGAAAACGAAATATCCACTAATGATACTATGCTATTTAATGAAATGCCGCGTGTATGCAGAAAGAATTGAACCATAATTATTCTAATAGTGATGTTTTCGATTTATTCTACATTCATGGAGGGTCATAAAATCAGTGGAATATTTTGTCGTGTTTTCAACGAAAGGTACCCAAACTTGTCCGAAATGAAGAAAATTCAAAAGAATATTAGATGCACAATTCTTGCAGCTTGAAATTACGACAAAAAATAAACATTACCGGAAACCTGTAATTGAAGATGAAAATCAATTCATGGGATTCAGAAAAAAAAATAAACCGGTTCCATCCTTCATCAAATTTTGTGAATTCATATATTGTTAGAAATGTCCACGTTCAAGATAGATTCGGGTTTAATGTTTTCGCTATGATAATGAATAATCAAGTGGAATTTGAGATTCACAACGAAAATTTTAATGCTCTTACTATAGGGGATGTCTGAAGATCATGCGTATAGGTATTTTAATAAATCGCTGGTATCAACTGGACGAAACACATGTACATGGAAGTACATCGCGAATTGTCGCCATGTTCGAAGCTAGTTGGAATAGGAATATTGGCCCATAGAAATGGTAACCTAGATCACCCGATCTACACCACCTGGACTTTTATTCCTAAGGACATAAGAAAACTAAGCCCATGATTATAGAAGATAATGCCAGCACAACTTTGTAATTACAAGACTTTCTTCATTTCTTTCGGAAACAGATTTTAAGCCATCAAATACAAGTATGATAACATCTGAATAATATGTTGGGTAAATCAATAATATATTTGAAGGAAACAAAAGTATTCCTTTTAAAAAGACGGTAGTACTATCTGGGTTGAGCGAAATAGATTCTGGGTTGATGAATGCGATGCGGGAAATTACGTCACTAATTATGTCATTTCCCACCATCATTGCTTTTATGATATTCCCGACCGTACAAATAACCTTATTGAGAGTAATTTATTTGTAGCGGAACTTATGCCAGAGCCTTGGTTAAGACTAGGAGAACAGCTCCCCCCACTTGTACAATCTCATCTCGACTGTTTTTGTCTTGTCTCGTCGACAAAATGGGACGAGACGCCAAATAAGGAGAGACCAGAAGAGACAAAACGAGATGCTAAATTTGTCACGGTCCGACGGCATCACTACTCGTGGAGAACTGGAACAATTACGTATTGATGAAATTTGAAAATCGTCAACTGAAGAAGGATCGGACAATATATTGAGCTCATAATCATATTCAAAACTCTCAACATGTGAAGATGAACAATTGAAATATATTTGGTCATAATTCCAAATTTTTGGAATTGTGCTTCTATTATTTTCAATTTGGTTTTATTCTTTTAAGACAAGTTCAGACACCTCTCGTTGAAAACTCTGCAAATTCTTTCAATCTTCTAGAATGTTAGATAAATTCAATATATCACTATTGGAATTAAGTATTGTTCATTTCGTTCTGCACACTGACATTTTCTTAATTTATGATACGAGTATAACTATTTTTCATTCCGTTTCTGAATGCTCGGCTCAGCCCATACTATGTTTGTACTATCAATCATATGATTAAACTCATCATGAACGTTTTTATGAAAACAACTTTTATTATTACTATTTTTAAAGTAGGGATGAACCGGTATTTTTTCATGCCTAGGCCGAGTGAAGACTGGGTGTTCTGAAGAGGTTTAACACCGTCCTCGTTTCGTGTTTCTGGATCTCTTCAAAAAGGTGAATTGCAGAGATTCATTTTATCAAAATGGTAGTTAAACGGTCCATGTCTCGTTAGTGCCTGTGCCAGTATTTTGGCATCGGTTTTAACTCCCCTCACTTGTTTGTACCAGTCTGCCATAATGTGCGGTCTAATCAGTGTTTTTTGGCTGTCTGCGACCTTTCACTCTTTCGAGTATTACAAGCTCTTTGGCTATTTCGTTTCCCATCATTTTAAAGTGCCTGGAGAAGATTATTGTGAACCTGCTTTCGACTCCGCTAAAGATGTTTAGCGTGTCAATGCAATTTTACACGAGCTTGATATTATTTTCATGTTACCCAGCGCAACCAGGGTAGCTTTGCTGTCTGTCCATATGCTGATGTGGTTTTGCATTTTTTCTGCAAGCGCTGTTGGGGCACAGCGCGTTATAGCCAGTATTTATGTTTGGAGAATAGTGGTGTATTTGCCCAGAAATATTTGCCTAGGCATTTGCGGTATATCCGTGCTCCCATCTGTCCATGGTTTCTGGGCTCATCAGTGAACTAGTTCCCACTACTGAAATATACTGCTGATTGATAGTTGAGCCAATATTCTTAGGTGGGTATACGTAATATCAAAAATAAGAATACATGATATGTGTTTTTCCACCAATTGGTAGTAAGGTGTAGCTACTTTTTGAATTCCACAGTCAATTTGACATAAGTATGTGGGAAACTATTGTTGCCGCTCCTTATATAATCAGGTGGAATAATTTTCCACCCTCATTACAGTTCTAAGTGAGGCCGTGGGAGTATTATTCATTTCTACCGTACCCGCTCCTAGGATGAGTTTTCTCAAATGCTTCAAGCCTGATTTGGTCGTTTTGACCTCTGTTCCTTTCCACCATATCAACCAGACCTGAGTTTTAGTATGCTTTAGAAGATCTAAATTATGGCCTGAGGCTCCACTTCTGCAGTGAACTTGCGACAATTATGCTTTCTTTAGTAGATGTTGTCTAAGATGACTCCTAAGTATTTGGCTTGGCCACTGATGTTAATCACCTGACCTGCTAGAGTTAATGCTCTGGTGGGTATTGTCTTACTTCACTAGTAGAAACTAATAAAACAGTCTCCAATAAACGAAAACTTCACTCTGCAAAACATCACATTATCTAGCAGTGGTGGAAATTTGAGATCATCAGTGTTGAAACTCTTGGAGATATGGATCTTAATTCTAGTGCTAACTAAAAACAATTGAAAATTAGTATAGGGACTTATGATACGAATTGTTCCAAAATGATTCTTGGAATTCGAGACTATAATGGAATATGTTCCCATTTGGAATGAGGACGATGGAAACAATTCTAATGTGACCAGAGATGATATGCCACTAACAATATTTTAAATCGATTGTTCATATTAACTCATGTCTCATTCGGAATTTTTGGAATTTTTCTCGAATGGGAACATCGAAATTTTCATTGGACATGTTAGTTTCCTCAAATGATTAATAGAATAAGCTACGGAGTCACACTTAGGCAACAATCAGTAATACGTTGTTATTGAAATTTGAATTGTATTTCATTCAAATTTACCTATTAAATTTGGATGACTTTATACGTACACGCCGGAGCTATGGAATTATTCTTTGGTTCTTCAGTTATCTGAACTGGAAGCTCCACAATAAATATTGGTACAAATTCATAACCGATATTAGAAGTTTTTTTTTTTCAAATAATGAGTTTTTTCAAATAATGTGTTAATCAGAAACATCTAGGCAGATTTTACTACATATCAAAAGTAAGCTACAAGTGTTCACGTGTAGAATTGTTTTTCTTCAATTAATGTTATTCCATACCAAATTTCGTACACTCTCGTACCACATTATGTTGGGAGTTCTACTAAACCTTCAGTGAATAACAAGGCTTTCCCCAGATTTTTCAATAATGATGTAATACTATTTGAGTACCTGTAATTAGGTGTTACGAAACAATCACATGCAGCTATGTTCAATTTATTGGTATGATTATGCTTAGCCTGAACTTATTCAGATGGGTCAAGAACATGTGTATACCACGCTGCTGAGGTTTTGTGGTAGAAAATCCCTTTCATGTCATCGTAAATTATATCAATTGTGTCTATAATATAGAGTATGAAAACTTTGAGCGGGATAAATTCCATAACCAACAGTTACATGTTGACTCAGGTTTTGAATTGGTTACCTCTCATAGTTTTTCAAAGCCATCCTAACTTGTTTTTCTTAAAAGTTATGGTATCTTTGAGGCCATTCTCTATGTTGAGTATGCTCTTCTAAGGTTCATTCATGTTCAATAATTACAATACATACTTCAGAAGTTGGAGAATAAAACTCAAATTTTACACAAAACTTTTAACATTTAATTTAAAAATGCTGACAAATTGTTTCACCACACTGTGGCATTATCAAAGCGAGGAGTTATCAACTAAAGCTAAATCTAAAAATATGTCCTTAAATATCAGGGATCAGAATGTGGTGCAAATTGAGGGATGGGGGTGGATAATGGTGGGAGTGTGTTTACAAAATTGTTAACAAGCGGTGAATTATATGTGTCGATTTGATCATTTAATATTACATTATTATTGTTTTTTGCGTGTTTCAAAATTTCTATGGATTCTAATATATTAAGTTTATGTCCTTTTTCCTGAATATGTAGAATATCAGGATTAAGGGTGAAATTGTGGTTATGTTCTAACAGGTGATTTGCGTAATTAGAGTCTTCTTTTTTGAGCCTGTAACTTCTCAAATGTTCATTGAACCTTACGCTGAAACTGCGTCCAGTTTGTCCTATGTACAAAGCACTACAGTCATCACATCTCAGTCTGTAAACTCCAGATTTCTTTAAGTTATCTTTTTTAGATTTCGAGTTATTAATATACGAGCATAGGTTATTTGTTGTTTTAAAGGCGCCTTTAAAACAACAAATAACCTATGCTCGTATATTAATAACTCGAAATCTAAAAAAGATAACTTAAAGAAATCTGGAGTTTACAGACTGAGATGTGATGACTGTAGTGCTTTGTACATAGGACAAACTGGACGCAGTTTCAGCGTAAGGTTCAATGAACATTTGAGAAGTTACAGGCTCAAAAAAGAAGACTCTAATTACGCAAATCACCTGTTAGAACATAACCACAATTTCACCCTTAATCCTGATATTCTACATATTCAGGAAAAAGGACATAAACTTAATATATTAGAATCCATAGAAATTTTGAAACACGCAAAAAACAATAATAATGTAATATTAAATGATCAAATCGACACATATAATTCACCGCTTGTTAACAATTTTGTAAACACACTCCCACCATTATCCACCCCCATCCCTCAATTTGCACCACATTCTGATCCCTGATATTTAAGGACATATTTTTAGATTTAGCTTTAGTTGATAACTCCTCGCTTTGATAATGCCACAGTGTGGTGAAACAATTTGTCAGCATTTTTAAATTAAATGTTAAAAGTTTTGTGTAAAATTTGAGTTTTATTCTCCAACTTCTGAAGTATTATGAATTTACACTACGTAAACGCCGAAACCATAGATATATTACAATACATATTTTCAGCTGATGTGGTGGTCAAGCCTTCGATTAAACGTGACTTCTATTGAATAAACTTGCCAGTATTCTATAATAATGAGCGCTTACTCGAATAATAATCGGAAGGAATGAAATCGTAGAATTGATTAACATTGACGTATAATTCTTCAGAAGTCGGTACGCCCATATCAATGACATTTTTAGAATCATCAGGCCATGGATTTTGAGGAGTATCCAATCCTTCATCACATACTTGGTAGATTTCTGAGAATGCTTTAAATTAGCGCAAACAACTTTTTTATGAAAATGCTTATATTGGATCCTATTCCCCGATTTTATGCTTACTTCAATATTCATCATTTTACCCAAACGTTCAGTTACCCGAATTTTTTTAAGGAAAGAACTAATAACAGCCGACTTTTCATAAAGTGGATTGCAACTAGGGTGATGTGTTATCCGTGTGTATTCAGCGCTTTAATATGGAGCCCCTTTATGTTATTCTTACGATTCATGGTTGATGTGTATATTTACGACTGATAGGATGAGATTTTACAATTATCATTAAATTCATCCATAATAATAATTACCTTTAAATAAATTCATTTCATTACAAATCTAGGAATGTGTGGATGCTTGGACATTCTATGAATAGTGTGCGTGGCAAAGTTACTCTTTGCGAATCGTTTGATTTGGTTACTGATTTTCATATAACTGTTTCGAATTTGTATATAATAATAATGAAATAAATTATTTATTTCATTATCTTTACACAACTAAATAATATTTAAACTAACAAAATGTATAAAGGCAAATATTCCGTTTCTGGGAATTCAACCCGAGTCTGTTACGTCGGGTGACCTAGCGGCCTTCATCCGAATAGAAGCCGTATCCGACAAAAGCCACGTCCGAAGAAACTCAACACTATAATTAATACACCACAAATAAGCATCGGACAGAAGCCCCCACCAGAAAGAAGACCGCACCCAAAGCAGCGCACAGCGTATCTGACCCCACAGCACCCAGACATCAGAGAGAAATTTATTTCTACAATACTCACTTTCCTTCCCACGTGATTATTTAACTATATTTCTCTCCAGGTAGTGAATTATCTTTTTCCAAATTTAACTTTTCTTCCGTAATGAGTGTTCAAGATAAAGTGGAACAGGTGGCAATAGCGTTAAAATTAACTTGTTTTGGCCAACAACACCAGACTCTTGGTTCATTCAAGCGGAAATTCATTTCCTTTTTGAGAAAAGCACTGATGAACATACGAAATATCAGTATGTCATGATGTCACGATGTCACTTCCGCAGGAGAGAATCATATCTGACTTAGATATTTTATAAAATTCTCCGGCCAAGAATCCATATTCCATTGTGAAAAGAGCATTGATTGAACGTCATTCGCAAAGTCAAGAAAATAAACTTGAAAAACTACTTTCAAATTCAGATCATGAAGATGAAAAACCATTCATGTGGATTTTTGAGAAGGTGAAAATATTAACCGGAACTTCTTCAGCACTTAATAACGATTATAAAAAAAGTTGTGGCTAAGACAATTTCACCAACCATGCAAGTTGCTTTAGTATCTTCCGATAAAAATGACATTAGGGAATTGATTGCTATCGCTGACAAAATTTGGGATGTTCCTCCTAGTATCTCCAGAATCGCTTCTACTTCTTCTATTTCAATAAACACCAGCCTCTTCGAAATTATTTCAGATTCAAGGTTGACAATTTATGATTTGAAAAATTAAAAATCAAATACGTCAAATACGTTTCAATAAACTACGGACGTCATCGAGTCGCCGTAGAGAAACAAATTCAAATCAAAATTTTCAAAATAATACATATTGTTGGTATCATTGGAAATTCAGACGTAAAGCAAAAAAATGCATCAAAACCTTGTTCTTACAACAATCAATATTTAAATTAGTGACGCCTGGTACTTTAACGACTGATATTAGGCCCGTTACAGCAAGTCGTTCATTCATTATGGATATATATCAGAAAATTAGATTTTTAGTTCACACTGGAGCTGACAGTTATTGCATTCCGCAGACTGTAGTTGAATCAGTCAACACCAAATCAGATTATAATTTATCCGCAGCCAATGGTCCTTCGATTTCAACTTATGGTTCTAAATTATTAAAATTGAATTTTAATTTGAGAAGAGATCTCACTTTTCCATTTATCATCGATTCTGTTGATAAACCATTTTTCGGTGCAGATTTCTTGTCATAATTTAATATAACAGTTGATATTAAAACCAAATAGTTAAAAGATTCAGTGACCAATTTTTAACTAAACTGTATTATTAATCCAACTGAATCACTAACCCCTAATAGAAAACGAATATGCTAATGTATTAAAGAAATTTCCTTCTTTAACTGCTAATCCAAATTGTAATCTTCCTTTGAAATATAATGTTATCCACCATATTCCTACTACAGCCACTCTACCTTCCTCTAAACCAAGAAGGTTAGTCCTCACTAAATTCAAAAGTGCAATAGTGGCATTCGAATTTATGGTATCTCAAGGAATATGTCAATCAGCTTTTTCTTCAGTCTCATCGCTATTACACATGGTTCTGAAATGAGATCCCTTCCCATAAGCCAGGAAATGCAGATGATTTTAAACCTAAATTAAAAATATAGCAGAGCGGAGAGGAAAAACCCGAGAACAATTTTTAAATAGAAATACCGGAACACCAGGGTCAGTAGTGAATTTGGCTTCAATTTTACGCTCGATTTCTGAACGTATTGTTAGCTCGTAGATACGTTATATTTATTGAAAGTGTTAAGAACTTCTGTATTAGATTCATTAACCGATGGAGAAACAGTTATATCGAAAAAGTTTACAAACAGATTCTCAATATGCTGGAAATCAGTAAAAGTGACTTCATTATTAGGAATGGAATCTGGAATAGAAGCCTTCTGCTTGTGTTGAAGGACTTGTCCACAATAATGTGAATATTCGGAACCATTCTCTAATCAAATTTGACATATGCCTCGCTAGTGTGGTGGAAAAGAACAGGCCTGCAGCATCTGAGAAAGCTCATCCTAAGTGCGGATATGGGAGCTATGAAAACTACTCCCACAGTTGCACTTGGAGCTCTAATGAAGGTGAAACCATTCCACCTGACTATAAAAGGAGCTGCAACAAAAACTGCCCACAGACTTATAGGACTGTGAAAGGCAAGAGTGGCTACCTCACTACTAATCAGTGGTGATATACAATATATCTGATCAATGAGAACGAATGGGATGATACCACAATACACCTTCGATAAGAAGTATCGTATAAGTATATCGTACAGAAAAGATTGGTTAAAGAACAATCAATCAGCCCTGCCAACCAATGGTGAAATCTGGTTCACTGATGGAGCCAGAAACCATGGACAGGTGGGAGCAGGATTATACCGCAAATGCACAGGTTAAAGAATTACTATACCTCTGAGCAAACACGCCACCATTTCTCAAACGGGGATACTGCCAATATCGGGCTGTACCCAAAACAACGAAGCGCATCTTGAAGAGTGACATCAACGAGACGGTCCACTGGTGAATCAGATTACAACACTCAGAAGAGTGGCAACTAGTGAACGATTACAGGTAATAGAGAGCACAGATTGAACCGCACGTTGGAGAAGACTGGTCAAGTGCGATGAGAAATTTTCCAGGATGGGTTTTCATATGTTGGGAAGGAAAGGTAAGGTTATAGCTTAGATTATTTGGATGCTTTAGGATCTCTATTGTTTCAAGAATTTTTCCCTGATAGAAATTTGGGACTCGGCTAGGTATTTTCGAAAATTAGTTGATGGTTGGTTTCAAGCTTATCTATAGTTATACTGATGTCATAAAATCTTGTTCAACGCTCATATTCATTTACACAAGTAGCTACCTTACGACCTGTTTGATTTATGTAGACTTTCCTATATAAGAACAGGGAATGATATGAATACCTTCTGAATAGAGCGGAGGAATGGGATATTCGATAGGTTTTTAAAACTATGACAGTTTTGGAAGTGTGGAAAAGCACGTAGAGCTATTTTGTTTCTTACGGATTTTAGAAATGCGATGTACTATATTTATTATATGGAAGATAGGCAGTGGAAAAAGGGTTAGTGGCTGAGGTCAATTTGGAATATTAGGTGTATTTATTTATTGCTTTTGGAATGTCATAATGGGAGAAATCATACAATAATAGTGCAGGTGAATGTTGTTTTGATTCTTGATTTGGGGTTGGGATAAGTTCTCTGGATCAGAGAACTTATGACATATTGTTTTTCGACAAGAAGATAGTGGGTGAAGCCATTGAGGTATATATCGGTGTGAGTGAGTTTTCTATATACAAGTAGTCCCAATTAACCGTCAGTTCATGGATTAACTAAAACATCTCGAAAAGAACAAGCACATTTCGATTCAACTTCCATGGTGAAGCGTATATTAGGATATGGTAAATTTAAATAATTAAGAAAGGGAACCAGATTTTCATGTTGCCAAATAACAAAAGTGTCGTCGATATTTCCACACCAACTTTTCGGGTTGAGAACAGAAGAGTCAATAGCATCTTGCTCAAAAGCCATGAAGATATTAGCTATGACCAGGGAAAGTGGGGAGCCCATGGCAGTTCCCGAAGATCGCTATCGTGGAAGGGACTCAAAAATCAATAAACGCGAGTAACTACATTGAAATATTTTTGTCGAGTAACAAAGGGGAAATTATGGAAATGGAACATTGGTAAGAAGTGATTCGAATTGCCTGGGTCAGAAGTTAGAGGTTTTCAACGGAATATCAGGAATTTAGGATAAAACTGTTGGAAACTCTTGTCCACTAATTCATGGTAACATCTCATGATTCTGCTTAAATAACTGGAATCTAATTCTAATAAAGTTTGACACATTTTCATTTTTCTTTGTTTTCCATTACAAATTTATCATCTTAATATCTGAATCTTCGTTGACGTTTCGGAAGTTTTGATTTTTTTAAAAATTAGTAAAGATAAAAAAGTAGGTCACGTGTGCCGTACGATGTCACCGCATGTTGAAGATCCCTACCTGCACTTGGAAATAGTCAAGATTCGGCGAAATTTCCAGGTCGGGGTGAGCTTGCCTCCCTACTTCGGCGATTAGCCACAATAGCAGAAATAGGATGACGTTAAATAAATAAATAGAATAGAAAAAAAACTTATCTTCTTGAATATCTTGACTAAGACCAGACCAACAATTATTATTCTAGGACGAGGATTCTTTATCTGATCAATACAAAAGTTAACGGATAGTGTATCACTAGCCAGATTATTAAACTTACGGGTTTCTCCTCCATTATTAGAACGATTGGCAATAAACGAAAAGACATGAAATTGCAAGTCGTCAACTAGTAGCACAGTCAAACATGTATTTCGTTTCGGAATATCTTTCTACAGGCGACTTTTGTCGAAACCTTTTGGGATACATCCACTCCGTACGGAAATCGGCTTATTAATTAACAATTGGCCAATTATTAACAACTATATATAACAAATATTTTGAAAACAACTTTCTGTTTTGATGCGAAACTGTTCACCTAGGAAGGTCGATGATTACGAATCAACGTTGAAAATTCAAATTTTAGAATGGTGGATCCAATGTGACCCTATCTTTTTATACTGGAAATGCACAAAATTAAAAAGTAGAGATTTATAGCCGAAACAAATTTTCAGAAAAATTGCACAATTGAAACATTGTATAAAATAGTGTTTTTCATGAGAAAATATAATTTTCAACCCCTATTTTTGATAATTTTGCTCATTACAAACCTTACGGTATTTAAAGATTGTATTAACTTGAATTCCTTATATAATCAAGATTAATATATTATATGAAAATAAAAATAAATTACATCAAAGCAATCCTTGAAATTTAAAATATTCCTTTTAATGCATCAATTTATTTTTCAAAGTCATGATGCGTTTGCGCTTTATATGTTTGCCGTATCTTGGTCAAATTTTAGGGAGAAAATACAAAACTAGTGCTCTCATCTGAATACAGGAATAAAATTTCCGAAATAGGTATCTTGGATATTCGTTCGGTCTAACTTATCAGATTCCTAACGAGGTAGAAAATTTGCTCCAACATGAACAATTACAGAAGTATTTTGATTACTAAAACGATAATTACGTAGCCAAAAATTGTCTTTTCCTATCTTCATTGACATAACTTTAAGAACAACAAATTCGTGTGAATCATTTCATGCAAAACTGAATACAGAATTTTTGAATCAAAGCCAACTTCTTCAAATTTAGCAGAAGTATTGGAAAGTTTTCGAACAGAAACCTGTATAAAAATACAAAGCCTACAAATCAAAAAAAGATATAATATGAAATCGAGAAAGAAAGGGAAAAATTGAATTGTTTGATATAATAAGCGGAAATAAGTAGAAAGAATTTTAATAAAATGTGTATCATATTTTAAGATGGTGTAGCGGTATTCAAGTTCGGAACTCATACACTCATATATTTATATCTATAACGCATGTTAAAAATTGTATAAGAAGGTTATATTTAGTATGTATTACATATATCTCTTATATAATTATATATTTCAGTCAACGATGATGTGTTTCATTCCTTTGATATACCTTCATTAGCACAGTTTAATGTTTGATGCAAATTCACTCACATAAAGCATATACTTAAATGGATTTCAAAGGCGCAAATTATACATTCAGATTTCACCTAAAAAGGAGCGGGGCGCGAAATATACATAACCGTGTTTCAGTCCTTTTTTTGAGGCGCATATCGTACATTCCGTTAACAGTACCCGAACAGTAATAAGTTAAAAGCATATTTAGAGCCAATATCATTATGTTAACGACCTCAATGCAATGTGGTAAACAGATTTCGGAGATTATCATGCTGGAAACGGAAACTTACATACCTTATACCCAAAAATCATCTGGTAAACCATTATTATTATTATTGAAAAGGAGGGGACTATTGTAGTTCCCTAATACCTATGCCAAGGCACTTGCTTGTGTCCATTGCAAAAACAGCTTACAGCTTCACAAAAACTATTCCGTGCGAATAATTACTTTTCATTCTGGCAGCTCCTCATAATCCACAAAGCACAGATTCTACCTGGAGTACTGTTCACATGTTTGGAGTTGAGCTCCCAAACATCTTAGATTCAAAAGAGAGATTTTCGTCTTATTGGTGATGTCAGACTTAGGAATTCATTGACCCCCTTGAACATCGCAGAAAAGTGGGCGATTTCACCCTTTTTTATATATATATTTTATATAAAAAATTCTCGGGAATTAGGTCACATTAACACTCCGTTGTTATAAATGTTCGTCTTTACGTACGTTTCGGTCTCACGACCATCATCAGAAAACTTATTTTGTCAAAGAGGGGGTTAACTAAAACTAATTAGCACAAACGTTCATATCGCACAATTTTCAATCAAAAAGCTCACGCCGTCGAAACGAACAGAACCACGAATAATCGAAAATTGTATCATTAATATCAAAGTATAGATTTTTTTGTAACAACTAACCACTGTTAAGTAATATTCTCATAATGTGCAAACGCATATTACTATGGTCTCAAAGCAACTGGAGTTCGAAACTATTTGTTTGTAATAACTCGACCCAAATGTAGATTTATGACGTACTTGAAAAGGTTTTAGACCTGCATTGAAATTTACTTTACTTTAAGCGTTCTTCCTGAAATATACTTTTAACATTATAAAGACGTATGTAGGGATTTGCAAGAGTTTTAATTAATCAAGTTAGTATAAATCTGACTCAATCCCTGAATATCATTCCTATGATTTACAGAATTTGAATCCCTTTTTATGTGAATCATCTCCAGGATAGATCTTTTATAATAATTGGTTTCTTTAGTTAAAATATTATTATTTTTGTAATCAAATTGATGGTTATAATCAAAACAGTGCTTAGCAAGGGCGGTGGAATTTTCTAAGTTATTATTTCTTGTGCCATACTTATGGCCGTACATTCTTTTTTGTAAATATTGTTTAGAGATTCCAGTATAAGTTCCATCACAATCTAAACAATTCAATTTATATACTGTGTGGGTTTGTTTATCTTTAGGTATTACAGGTTTTAGATTTGAGAAATATTTCCCAACACAGTTAGTAGGTTTATGCGCAAGATTAATATCGTACTTTTTCAAACATTTCTTAATTTTTTCTGAGGTCTCCGGAATGTATGGTAAAGTTATATAATTGTCTGTACCGCTGAAAATCTAATGAATTTATAACAGATTCCTCTAGGCATTCCATAACGAGATGCCTAGAGGAATCTGTTATAAATTCATTAGATTTTCAGCCTGTATTCTTTAAACGGTATGTAGATGATTGCGTTATGTGTGTTCCCAACGATAAAATTCATTATGTGATTAATAAATTTAATAATTTCCATTGTAAACTTCAATTCACTTGTGAAATAGAAATAAACAATAACATTAATTTTCTAGATATGACCATTAGGCATGATGCAGATGGAAAAATAAAAACTTCTTGGTTTACTAAAGAAGTCTGGTCTCAACGTTATCTTCATTTCAAATCCGTTGCACCAGCTTGTTATAAAAAAGTGTCATAAACATAAACGCGCGGTAAAATTATCCCACGCAGAGGACCGTCCCAAAAATTTAAAAATTGTTCGTAATGCATTGGAAATGAATGGCTACCCAAAAACTTTCTTCAATCCTATCATTAAAGAGAGAATAAACAAAATCTATAATGGTTCTTCTTATGAAAATAACATAACAGGTAATACAGACAATTATATAACTTTACCATACATTCCGAAGACCTCAGAAAAAATTAAGAAATGTTTGAAAAAGTACGATATTAATGTTGCGCATAAACCTACTAACTGTGTTGGGAAATATTTCTCAAATCTAAAACCTGTAATACCTAAAGATAAACAAACCCACACAGTATATAAATTGAATTGTTTAGATTGTGATGGAACTTATACTGGAATCTCTAAACAATATTTACAAAAAAGAATGTACGGCCATAAGTATAGCACAAGAAATAAAAACTTAGAAAATTCCACCGCCCTTGCTAAGCACTGTTTTGATTATAACCATCAATTTGATTACAAAAATGTTAATATTTTAACTAAAGAAACCAATTATTATAAAAGATCTATCCTGGAGATGATTCACATAAAAAGGGATTCAAATTCTGTAAATCATAGGAATGATATTCAGGGATTGAGTCAGATTTATACTAACTTGATTAATTAAAACTCTTGCAAATCCCTACATAAGTCTTCGTAATGTTAAAAGCATATTTTAGGAAGAACGCTTAAAGTAAAGTAAATTCCAATGCAGGTCTAAAACCTTTTCAAGTACGTCATAAATCTACATCTGGGTCGAGTTATTACTAACAAATAGCTTCGAACTCCAGTTGCTTTGAGACCATAGCAATATGCGTTTGTACATTATGAGAATATAACTTAACAGTAGTTTCTTGTTACAAAAAAATCTATACATTGATATTAATGATACAATTTTCGATTATTCGTGGTTCTGTTCGTTTCGACGGCGTTAGCTTTTTGATTGAAAATTGTGCGATATGGACGCTTGTGCTAATTAGTTTTAGTTAACCCCCTTTTTGACAAAATAAGTCTTCTGATGGGAAACCGAAACGTACGTAAAGACGAACATTTATAACAACAAAGTGTTAATGTGACCTAATTCCCGAGAATTTTTTATATAATTCATACTGGGTCAAGAATCTTATTATATTATATATATTTTATTCTCATTTTTATTTATATTTACTATTTAGAGTACCGTAAAGCAGGGTTATTTCGAACCGGGGGTTACATTGAAAAAAGCGATTTTGTTTTAAGGTCAGAATATACTTGATGAGGGTGTACTCGGAAAAGTCTGATTCCACTGTAGGTTTTACTCAGTTATACTCAAAAAATAGGTTGACAATGTTATGGTTGTATGTTAGATAATTAATTGACATGAAAAATATGACCTGTTGAAAGTAACCGGTATCGTGAATTTCAAGTCATTATTGGGGAGGAGAATATTTTGTAATTCTTTAGCTGACTCGTTCCCCCCTCCAATATTGAAATAAAAATATGGAAAAACAGTAATGATAGAGGAAAATATCGGCAATTATAGGGAAAACCGGCCAAAGCAATACTGGTTTATGATAATAAGATGTCTTATACTAATAAATATATATAAAATCTATATAACAACATATGGTATGAATAATAATTAAGAAAGAAAAAAGGTTACTTAATAACTTTAGAAACTAAAGACAAAACATCTACTCATATTGAAAAAGTACAGTCAATATTGATGTTTCGGTACTAGCGATATATTATTCCTTATTATCTTTCATGAAGATACTCCAATTCAGGAGAAAATATTCTATAGAATAATTAGAAGTTGCGCAAAGTTCGATGATATGGGTGACTTGTGTATCACAGCTGGTCATAGGAAATCACTCCACGCTGACGAATATTTTACAAAAACTTTATATACTTTCTGTATTCGAATTCTTCCATCTGAGAAACATCAAATTGTTTAAGAATTGCCTTCGATCATGCCCCTAATTGAAGGGTTTCCTATCAACAATTCATTCAACAAAATTAATGTTAATGTTAATTTCTTCATTAATTTATTCTATTTAATCGTTATGTTTCAGAGATAAAGGAAAAAACAATTTCTCATATTTACTTATCGTGTTTCTCATATTAACGAAAAATTTGATTCCATTTTCATTCTAGGAAGGGTTTCAAGAGTGAACAAAGCAGAATACTTCTTCCCCAAGTACATTGGATAAGATACAACATGAACTTCACTGATAATATAGGGTTCAAATTATAATCTAAATACCGAAACACGATTCGAAAAAAAACAATATTATCATCATCATTAGCATCAGTATTAAAAAATCTAAGATAGAAGCCGTAACTTATATCGTGACAACTTCAGAGTGATATATAAAATGGGATCTTGAGTATTGTATGTTCAAAATAAGATAAAACTAACAAATTGGGATGCAGTTATAATATGGAGGACTACAGAAGTATTTAAATTTCCTCTTTCTATTCTTAGATATACTACCTGCATCCTCATCTGCTGATTTTATCTTATTTGGACTTAAGATCCCTTATATTTATTCATACTTTTTGTATCCTGCTGAAGATTACACACTAGTTTTCGGAAATATATTCACAATAGTGTTCTATAATAAAAGTTATACAAAATAAAGTAATAGTGTTTTATTGATTATCACTCAAAGCAGAGTGACATTTTTTGCGACAAAACACTGGACATGCATTCTTCGAATGATGTAGCTCAAGGGGACGAGAGATACCTACTGCTGAATTTCAATAGAGCGAAAATACATAATCTAGTAAACATATATTGTACTTTCGTGACAGTTCAACTTTTCCATTCTCATTTAACTAAGAAATTAAAGAAGAAAAATTGTTACGGAAAAACCAAATATGTTTCTATGCTATCAGTACTTTATCATTAGCTCTTCAAATATTCTGATAAAATTGCTCGCCTTCAGTATATTATAAAAGCGAAGAAATGAAGAACATCATTCAGTCCGTTGACGACTTTCAAAGAACAAGTGTGCATGTCAAGGTGAAATGAAGTATCTGTTAGCACTGATCGTGTTAGCCGTATGTGCAGCTAATGCAAGAGTGGTTAGATATAGGAGGTCTGCCAGAAATGAATGTGAGTTCCTATCATTACTTACAACAAAGCCGAATGACCGTACGAAGCTAACTAATTTTGATAGCAGAACGTTAATATTTATTAATATGTGAGCATATATGTTAATCATATTTCGCAATAGTGCAATGCACCAAACTTATGCTCATTAGTTTGTTTTCGCGGAACTTTTTTATACATTTCGAATTGTGCCTATTTCACACACAAATAGTTTTATGATTATATAGGACCCGATTGAAATACAAATTCTGTAGAATTATCATTTTCCATGAATTATACAGCTCTCATAGCTTGCTTTGTGTACGTTGCAGATTATTTATTGACTAGATACATATATCCGTTCAATGCGCATACAAAAGTCGGTACAGTTGAAAAAAAAATAGAATGAAGTCCTTCAAGGTTCTCTGAGAATTTACTCATCATAAAAATCATATCAGTTACTAGTCTACTTCATATCAGCATTATTATAGAAAATGAGGAGCAGGTTCAAAGGATACCATTGTTGACGTAATAAAAAATATTTTTCCATTTATATTATTGAAATATCAACGTGACTATAGTTGCGACAATTAGGGTAAATTTTAATCATGTTACTGTTTCTATAATACGAAGTGTTTTATTATAGATACATTATTATGTATAATAAATAATCATCCTTATCCACTGAAAAAACTGTTGAAGTACTGAGGACCTTTCAGCTACCAAGTGTTCATCAACAGAGTGAACTAAATTAAAAATCCGAATGTGCCTGTTCAAATACTATTAACCCCAAATAGTATTTAAACCATTGTCCTACGGCATTTGCTGAACTTTCTCAACTTCGTTGTTAAAATTTTGCTGGCTCAAAGAAAAGTATAAAAATATATGAAAAAGACTATTGAATGGAGCTATCTTATAATTAATCGGTTTTACTGAATTCGCAGGAGTATATACCTATTTGTTTGAGTGGGTTTCCTGCATATGTTGAATTCTAAGTGATTAGCATCTTTCATAATATTAATATCAAGGGAAAGAAGCTGCTTATTTGTTTTGTATTTCGACAGTGAATTTCAGTGAATCAAATTGGCTATCCAGCTTGTACAAAAAGCCATATAAATCAATCTATCGAAAATATTATCGACATATCTATACCAAACTTATGGAATCTGATTTAATTTTGATTTTTAGCTGGTTTCAAGTTCATTTACAAAAATAATGGTCAAAAAAAGGAGAGAGTGGGTTGTCCATTGGAAATTCCCTTGTTCGTTTATAATGGTTTTTGTTAAAAGTGGAATAATTCTGATTCATTCATACAGACGTAAGGATCACGTTTTCTGGGAAATTTGTATGGGGGATATTAATATTATATATATAGTATTTGAAAGCGAATACTTCAGAATGCTTAACGTTATCGACTCAGGTATTGGGGTATTTGTAAATAGAGAGACAACTTCAAATGAAACCAGATATCACCAGTTTCAAGATTGAAATTTTCGATTTCGCAATTATATCGAAAGAATTTTTCACAGACAAACTTGGTACTGCTTGGAAGTTGCTTAATTCCTTAACTATCCATTTTGCTGTGTTATACATTATACACAATTCGGTAAATACCTTATTGAATGATGATCTCTATGAACAGATTTCCAGGAACCCATCTAAATACGTTGAATTAGAAAATCAGTCATTACAATCATGTAACCCTGTAATCTCCGATAATTTATCATCCTTCAGTAATCAATAAATTTCATAATTTGTTCTTTAAATTTGCAATACAACCCGCTTATAATTCTTGACTTTCGGATGGATTCCCTGTCACAATAGGATGACTTGATGACGCCGTTTCGCCAACAATTAGAGGTGGTATCTCCACACTTGAGGCTTGAACTGAAACTGATTCTTCTGGTTTCTATAGCGGTATTTATTATGTGGGGAAAAACTTTCACGCTACACAGTTCATTACCTTTATTCCGGCGGTTAACTCTGTTCTGGTACCTGATCTTGCCACCGTATGATTATGTACGAAGTCCAATTTTCTAGCATGGTTTTCCAAATGTTGGGAAGGGAATATACTGAGTCACTTTTTAGATTAATTAGATGTTTTAGGATTTCCATCGCTCCAAGAATTTCTCGCTTGTAGAAGTTTGGGGCTTGGGCTAGGATTTTAGTATTTTCGAAAAGAATTTGATGAATAGTGTTAAACTTATGTTCCGCAAGTGCAGATCTACTGGTGTCACGAAGCCTTGAACAGTGCTCATGTTCTTTTACACAGGTAGCTACTGTATGACCTGTTTCACCAATGTAAACTGTACCACAAAAACAGGGAAGGACGATACTTTGGGACATTCTGTGTATCGAAACCCACTCACACCGATAGATACCTCAGTGGTAATTCCCACCCCTACCCTCCCAAAAGCAATCTGTCATAAACTCCTTGGTTCACAGAGCTCTTAACTCATCCTAATCCCAATCCTTGAACTAAAACACCTCTCATCTGTCTTATTATCAAATAATTTCTCTCATTATAACATTCAAAAGACCATAAAGAAATACACTTCGTCTAAAATTACGGATCAACCTGAGCCACAAACCCCCACATCTCCTTTATCCACTGCCAATCTTCCATATATTTAAAATATAACGAATCGAATTTTCAAAATCCTTAAGGAACCTGATATTTCTACTCGTTTTTCCACACTTTCAAACCTATCTCAGTTTTACAAACCAATCAAAGATCCCCTTCTTCCTCTTCATTTAGAAGGTGTTTACAGCATTCCATGTTCTTGCGGTAAAGTCTACATATGCGAAACTGTAGCTAGCCGTGTGAAAGAACATGAGCGCTGTACAAGGCTTCGTGACACCAGTATATCTGGACTTGCGGAACATAAGTTCATCAAATTCTTGTCGAAAATAGTAAAATCCTAGCCCGAGCCCCAAACTTCTATCAGCAAAAACTTCTTGGAGCGATAGTAATCCCAAAGCATCCAAATAATCCAAACTGTGATTCAGGATATTACCTTCTCAACATTTTGAAACCCATCTTCGAAAATTCCACTTCGCACATGATCACACGACGGCAGGATCAGGTACCAGAACGGAGGTAACTACCGGAATAAAGGCAGTGAAATGTGTAGAGTGAAGGTTTTTTCCTCATAATGAATATTGCTACAAAAGCCAGAAGAATCAGCTTAAGTTCAAGCCTCAAGCCTGATCTGAAGATGCCTCATATACTGGTTGGCGAAACGTCGGCATTGAATCGTGCTTTAGTGTCGCAGAATTCATCTTGAAGCCAAGACTTTTCAAGATTAGCTATCCGCGGAGTCTACTATTCAAGATAACCCGTTCATACAAGCTAAAAACCCCTTAAGGCAACACATTTCATAAATTCGACGAATACGGGATTTATAAAAAATCGTTAGTCGTGTTCAAAGACGTTATGTGGGTCAAAGAAGATGAAACATTTTAACTCGGTATAAAGAACATTTTTCTCATATAAAGAAAAATAATGGTGGAAAATCAGCTTTAGCCGAACATAATTTAAATACAGGTCACACCATTTTTCGAGAAAGCTTATCACTTTTGAAACACAGTATGGGTAGATATCTGGGTAATTTAGAAAGGATTGAATAGTATAAGCTGAGCGTAATCCCTTGTTTGCATTATTAACCTCAAATAGTATTTAAACAGTCAGATTTTGATTTATAATTTAAATTACTCTGATGATGGCTATTTGGTAACTGAAAGGTCCTCGGTACTTTAACAGTATTTTCAGTAGATAAGGGTGATTGTTTCTTATTTATCGTATTATGGTGTATCCACAGTGTGGAACCCCTTTATAGTTTATTTTTATCAACGATAGTTATCACAGTTACGCTTTCCCTATCGATTTTTTAATACCATTGTTAGTTATAAAGCTACCGTGAAGATCAAATTGACGGAAATCCTACCCAGAAGCTGCATCAGTTGCTTAACAATATTTGGTCATATTGTTGCGGGACATTGATCTGTTTTTCATCTTCAATTTGAATTCAAATATTGTTCAGTATTACCAATTCGGTAGGAAAATGTAGACAGATGGCGAATTTAAAATATTTCGAAATATTAGTTTCTCTCGTCTATTGTTTTCGTCCAAATTAAATTAAACAGTAGAGTTGTGTGACTTTACACTGGTTTTGACATTTTTTTGGTTATAATTTATTTAATTGGATTTTGCGATAAGCTTTTTCAAATAAATGGTGTGACCTATATTTGAAATATGTTCTGCAAATGCTAATTTTCACTATTACTGTTTTTTATATGGGTGAAATGTTCTTTCCACAGACTATGCTCGCTGTTATTTAAAACAGTGATAATAAAATAAATTAATAATTTGAAAATTTGAGATTGAACTGGTCTTACTTGTTGGAAATTCAGTATTTCACAAATGAAAACTACACTGAATAAAACAATGAAGAAAAATTCCAAAATGAACTTTTATTATTAAAGTAACTATTAAAGTAATCACGACATGTTTCACCACACAATGACTTTCTTCAGGTAAATAAGGGCGCACAAAAAATTCCAAACTGATAAATTGATAATCATCAAAGTTCAATATCGCATTTTTTTGTATACAATAAAACCCTATGTTTATCTGAAATAATATGCATGTATCATCGGAAACCACTTGTTGTGGTAAATTTTTACAAAGAAGTATGATGAAATTATAATGCTTACGGTTTGTGGTTCATCATCTTGTAACATTCATATGGAATACCCAATTTTCCGCACTAGTTGCACAATCTATTATTATCGAGCATAATGTTTTAAATTATATTCATTACGTATTCCCATATACAAAAGACAGATAGGCCATGCATTTGCAGTGATCTTGAGGACTATCAATAACATCTCTCATTTCAATTCTAATACGTTTTTTATTTCCAGATAAAATGTGTGTGCCGGAAGAACTTATGCCATTGTGTGTCGAAATGTCAAACCAAGAAACTAAAAGCACAGCAAAAATTATTTGTATTTCTGCGAGAGACAGGTATGCATATCTAAAAATATTTAAAGCAGTTCTGTAATAACTTTCTAAACTTGGAGAATAAAACTGAAATTACACAAAATCTTGGATATTTGAAATCTAATTGATGCTTACAATTTTTCAAGTTATTAGATGTATACGTAATAACCATAGCTTATCCGGTTAACAAATACCTAAGTGTACAGAAGAATCCATGAGATATCGTAACGCGACAGTTAGTAACCCCACAAATGGTAATGGAAAATTCGTAACGGCGATAATTCGTAACGACGACACTTCGTAACATCGACAGTTCGTAACCACAACTCATCGTAACGGTATAATTCGTAACGCAAATATTTTTTTTTTTTAGCAAGTTTAGCATTACTGGACTTAGACAAAAATGCATTTTGCATACTTCGTATACTTTCCTACACTAAAAATAGTGGTATTTTTTTCAAGACAACTTATTGCATATATATTTGTTAATATGACAACTAAAGAATATTCACGTTTTTCTGCAAATTTTTTATTCTAAATTATCACTTTAAAGTAGTAAAACTAAGTCTGAATAATAATAATGAAAAAATCAAAACCACTCCAATAACAATGTATTTATCATGATAATTAATACAATATATATTTCTAACATCGATAAAGTATAACCAGGCATACAATTTTAAAAGTATATGTATTTATTCAATGTAAAAATTGAAACATGTGCGCTATATTTCTTAGAAATGTCAATCGCCGTTCATCATCATAATCTTGGACGACTCTAACTATGCGCACTTTTATTTGTTTATATTTCAAACGTTGCGGCATTCTTTGACCACTTTCATATTGCAAATAATATGTGTGTTGTAAAGTAACTTCTGCAAAAAGTCCATCAAGAAATTTCTACATTGTGGGATGGCCACTGATATAAAGATTGAAGTGAATAGTGAAAGCTTTCCACGCTGTTGGTAGTCCTGGCCAAACCATCTGCCGCACTTTGACGATGATTCCATATGTATGGAGGAAATGCTGGATCTCGCCTTCAGCCATTTCTCAATTCACGACCTCTAATATACGTATTTTCAAAGTACTGCAAAAACTCTTCAGTTCTGCCATCAAATTCAGGAAAAATTCCTGCGACCTGTAAATATGCATCAGTTGTGTCTTATATAGGGAGTAATGATATTGAAGTTAGTATCTTAATGCATACTGCAAAATTGTCTACGTTAGAATTAAATTCATGTTTCAAACCAATTTCCCCTAGCTTCCGGATCACTGATTGATTTTAATGGAAAAAAAACATCATTTTGTTTTAATTACAGGACATTCAGCTTGACAAGCATTGATTGCTGCCTTTTCAAAATCAAATAGGCAAGAATCGGGATTTAAAGTTGGTAGTCGGGTTTTTAACATACATAACAATCTCCGATAACTTTCTTCAGTGTTATTTGGCAGTAACGGAAAAACACAAGGAAATACTATACCATCAAGTTGAACGTGGATAGTATAAAGTTGGAAAAATATTTCAGGTACAACTTTGAAAGTTCCATCAGATCGGATTGCCAATTCTGATGTGTCAGTAACAAGTATAATAACTGTTCATGTCCAAATATTAATATTCTATTAGGATTATCAGATTCACTGTCATGTAATTGCGAATTGTTGTATTTTTCAGGAAGTACAAAATTCATGTTGTTGGGAGTAGCAGGTACAACATATGTTTCTCTGTGTTTGGCCGGCTGAAGTGTTCTTGAAATTCAAGTGTTTTTGGAAGAAGTAATTTAACGCTCTCATTTGTTTCAAGGAGTTTTGTACTATAGACAAGTTTAGGTGTTGCTCCAGAATTTTTCATATTTGCTTCCATCTCATTTACCATCTTTCTTGCATCTACTGCGAAAGGTTGTAGAATATGTGAATGTTCTTCGTTGCATTTGATGATATCGTCACCTTTTATAAGCACAATTGCTTTGCACTTGTAATTATAACTGTTCCCACACTTCCAATGCACAATTCCAGATTCGGTTACCCGATTTTGAACAAACTCGAAATTTTGGTATATGAGAGTACGTTTTCCACCCGAACTAAGACCATACGTAAGTTCATTTGCCATATTAAATTTCTTACAACTATTATTCAGAAAACTCTAGACACTAGTTAGGAGATCATTAATGTTTCTCAATGTATTTGTTTGAAGACGCTCCTGTTATTATCTATAACCAATCACAAGGCTTATGATAATAATTGGTAAACAAAATGTTTACTTAGAAAGTTGGGAATTTCTAAAGATGGTAATCGGCTTAAAGATTCTACTAATTATTTTTATTATTACATTAAAAGGGACAAACTTTAATTATATTCCCTGTTACAGGTACATTATATTTATTTTAAGACACAATTTTCAAAATTTATTTTTCCACAAAATACGAAATGAGTTAATAATGTTTATACTGATGTTGGTCCGTTAATGATAAACGTAATTTCGATTGCAACTAGAATAAAAATTGTTTTCCACGTTAATAAAAGTAAACAAAATAATTCAATTTTGGCGTTACGAATTATACCGTTACGAATAGTTGTAGTTACGAACTGTCGATGTTACGAAGTGTCGCCGTTACGAATTGACGGAGTTACGGATTGTGCGTTACCATTTGTGGGGTTCCTCAATACATACCTATTATATTTTTCTTGATCTATTGAATGAATACTATGGGAGTCTTTTTTCACTTGAATTCCAAGATAGTTATCAATGTTTCCCAAACAAGTTATCCTGAAATTGTTCTCTAGCTTTTTAGCTGTTTCCTCAATTATTTGTATCTTTGCACATGCGATAAGAATGTCGCCAACATATATGAACAAATATATGAGTTTCCCTTTATTATTTGTATATGTACAGGCATTGATCATAATCGCTTCTTCTGAATTCTATATCAATGAGGAATCTATTAATTGTCTAATCCCACATTCTGGCATCTTATTTTAACCCATATATAGATACATGTAATGTGCAAACCAAGTTTTCATTTCATTCTTCGACATACTTTTGGGGTTGCTTTAAATAAATATCTTCTCCCAATTCAGCATTTAGGAAACTCGTTTTGAAATCATAATGATAAACAGTCATTTTCTCTTTTCTAGCAATAGTTGGAAAAAGATGTAACGTACACTGTTTTACAATTGGAGCAAATACGTCATCATAATCATATCCCAACTTCTTTGAAAACCCTTGAACTTCTATCCTGCCGTTGCATCTGTTTAGTTTTTCCTGATTATCAGTTTTCATCTTAAAAGGCCACTTACTTTCAATTGCTGTGTTTTGGGGTGGTAGTTATTTAATTTCATTGCCAATATTTCTTCGTCCATAGCATCACCCCATTTATTGGCATCTGTTCTTTGAAGTGCTTCATTTCTCGCCTTTGGTTCACTAATAATTGCTTCTACTTCTTTTTGTTCAGAAAATTCCTTCGGGGTACCTTTGTTGCTTTTTTATATTCTTCAACAGTAGATATTTATATTCTCCTCAATATCTGAAGACTATTCTTCTCAGAAGCTCCATGAATCTGTTTGATAGACACAACTCATTCAAATTATTATTGTATTTCAACATTTTGTTTTACGTAACAACTAACCAACATTTATAGTACAATGTTAAGGAAAAATTAATATTTTGTCATCTCTAACAGTATGACCCTATATTGTGATAGTTAATAATGTTGTGTTGATGTGAAGTATGTTGTCAATAATGTAAATTGAATATCAAACGACGATGATATTCAGAAACTTGAATATTTATTCAAGCAACTAAGTTGCCACCCTTTGTTGATTGAGATTGATTATTAGATTCTGTGGTACCTTTCAAATTTCCTTCAGAAATGTAGGTGGATTCTTTTTTAGTATGCTCCATTATATGTACCTTCCCATAGCACAAATTTCCTTCAGAAATGTAGGTGGATTCTTTTTTAGTATGCTTCATTATATGTACCTTCCCATAGCACATACTTAATGTGTTAATTTCTTATTTTTGTCACAAGGGAGGGACGTATGATACAATATAATATTTGACAGTTGGATTCTTGGTTAATCATGATTGATATAAATAATACTTTCTAACACTGTTTAACACCACATTGCTTCCAAGTTCACATTGTTGCATTCAAGAATTTGACAACCCTTTCAAAAAGAGGACATTTGAAAAATCTAATTTTTTCTTATAGTTCTTGATACATGTCACCGTAAGTATGGTGTCTCAAACCATACTTTGAAGAAGTTTGAAGAGTATTTATGGTGATCATTTTAAATATCGACATATTGAAATTCTTGAATGTAAGGATTATATGTAAGGTATTTTATTGTACCAAAAGAACGTCATGCTACAAAGGATGTTAAGTAATTACCAGATCAATAAAATAACACAGGGGGGGGGGGTGTTTATTAAAAATATATTTTGTCGTTTTCGGAAGGAGAAAAAGGTTTTTTGACAATAACAAATAAGATATTTGTAAAACTATTAATGAGGCCTAATAAAGACTAAGACTTACTGCTACTTGAAGATCGTTTTCAACATCAATTTACATTAAAGTTTCGGATGAAAAATCGGATGATTGGTGATGTAATTGAATAAGAAATGCCATTGGTTTTATCGAAAGAGTTTGATAGTCAATCAGAAGATTGGATTCTTACATATGTACTAGCTGCAGTCATTTTCAACAGTTCTTGTAGATTGAGAAGGTTGAAATGTACCTAATATTAATAAATCTCCTAAGCAAAGCGACTTCCGAAAATCATCATCGGATAGTTTTTCATGTTCCAACTTATATTCCTTTGTATATATGTAATTCACTACAAATAGTCAAACCAAATTTGGCATACTAATTTATTTTTCTACATTTTCTTCAAGTTTGTTTTATTATTGTTCTAAATTCATATTAATTTTTCAATAATTAATTATTAATAAATCCGATATGCGGGTGTAGCAATCACAATTAACGGAATTGAATCATTACAATCTATCACAATGAGATTATTCATAGTCAAATAATGTGTTAACGAATAAGAAACAAATCTACTACTATATCATTTTCTCGTAATTACTCTCTGCTACTGTAGAGTGATTGGCTTGTTAATATAAAATATGTTTTAATAGTGAAGTTATCCTACCATTTTTCTGCGATTTCCAGCTCATTAAACTTCGAATACCTTCAGAGTTAATAATAGAGGTAAAACTAATCGAGTCGACAAATTATGTACATATACACGATTTAGTTTCATTCGTTCATTGGATAATAATTCATGACGAGCTCCGTCTTTCTTGTGATATAATGAAGACCTTATTCAAATATTAATAATACTTGTGTCCAATTATCGACACTTTTGTGGTATATCTCCGTTATTTTCAAAAATGGAAAAATGTTGTTTTCGCCACTTTGTGCATGCTACTTTTTCGAGAAACATGAGATGCCGTAAATTTTTACAGTCCACTTCGTTTTTAAGATACACTTTTAATTTGAAAATTGTCAATTTTCAGACTCTCCTCGTATCTCAATTAACCATACGATACCATAAATATTGGAGTTGATCAAATAATAGCGGAACATCTTTGTCGCAAAGTACAATAATTCCAAGGTTTTATTTTTCAGTTATCACGTTTAATCACGTTTTTACAGTTTTATTCTCTTGATGACAAATTCACTTAGATTCCTATGGGCAAAACATTTTTTAATAAACTTGCAAATTCTGAGTATCAATTCATTTATTTCACGATTTGTATAAGAAATAGCCCTAAAGTGTATGCACTTCAAAATATCAGAGAAAATTTTAACATATTAGGCACCACGGTCTAGATTCAATCCTGTTCATTTCAATAGAGTGCTAATATTTCAAATGAGTCATTTGCGTGTTATTAATAATTCCATTAACATAATGTTTTTTATTGTATTTGAATTGAAATCATATTGAGTTTTGAATTGTTCAAATTCAATCAATTACCTTTGTAATACTGTTATTTCAGGCTAGAATGTATTGAAAAAATATCACAAAGGATAGCTGACTTCGGCCCTGTGGATCCAGAAGACATGTACCTTGCATCGAAAGTGCCAGACGAAGATTTTGCAGTATTTGAAGAGATAAGATCATTCCAAGAGCCTGAAGGTATGTTCAAAAGCATTCGTTAGCATTGCAACAAGTTCAAGGTTGCAGACAGAATCCATAAGAGGTTGATGAAATTTGAACAACTGAGTATATAAATGTAAATTTAGAATGATATGCCGATTACCGAGATGTTCTGGATAAAATTAGTTTCTTTATTTGTGAAAAAATACAAGACACGTGAATTAATTCGTATCTATAGTGTTTCTTTTTTGTTTGTATATATTGAGGTATTTCATTTCAATCCTCTAAACAGCTATTACATTTTCTAATAGCTTTATCAGAGGCCCAAAAATGATTCTAACTGAACCAATATCTCGTTTATAATAATTATTTGGTTTCAAGGAATAATAGTTAAATGAAGATACAGTTTTGTATCGAGGCTTAAATTATTGTTCTGATTTACATGCTCCAGTATGATAATCTCATCTATTATTCTTCCTCATTGAACTGCACCTCTCTCACGAATGCAACAATTTGTAAACATTGAATCTGAATATCTTCGAACATTAACCCCAGAATGTGGATGAATTATATCTATCCTTAAATGATTATGCACGTATCAAATCGAATGTTGGAAAATCAAGCAGTGTTCAGCTGGAATGTATTCTTCAAAAAATGTTATCGCTTGTTTCACATATTCAATGTTAAGGTACCTACAATATAGTTTCTCCCGGAATTCAATCAATCAATCAATTTATCAAAAGGTATATTGTTCAAACAGAAACAAGTTCCAATTATAAAACAAATCAAGAACAAATAAAATTGAATATTATTAAAATAGACCATAAACAAGTCTAAAATAGTATAATTGAAAATGTCACATAGGAGACTAATGTTATTAAATTTTTAATTAAAACGTCATTATACCTTCCTATTTTTTTTTACTGTCCTAAAGATGCATGTTTTTGCCGTCTTACAATGCTTATTATACATTTATTGTATATTCTCTGTACTCCTAGATCCTAGATCTTTGAATGTATCAACACGAAACAACTGGAAGCATCTAGGACTGTGGTATCTATTGCAGTGGAGATAACCCTATGCATTGATTAATATACATTAATCAATGTCCTATGCTAAGTTTTTTATTTCTATTCCACGCTAGTGATCAAGCATTTTGAGTTAGGCAAATTAGCGTACCGTGTACTTCAAAATTATGAAAAACCTTACCAAATATGATTTTCGGCTTATATTTATTGAAAAATATAACCCAGATTGACTTACTTTGTCCACACATTGAAGTAACCACAACATTTCAGTACTCCTCCTCTTGGACAAAATCATTTTCATTCAACAGTAGTGTTATAAAATTCAATATCAAAGCAACTCATATCCAACAAAATAAATAAGAAACATTCACCCTTATCTTCTCAGTTTACTCTGATAATGGTTACTTCGTAGCTGAACGGTCCTCAGTACTTCAACAGTACTTTTAAATTAAGGGTGACTGTTTCTTATTTATAGTGTTATGGTGTAACCACAGTGTGCATCTCTCATATTTTATTACTTATGTTCAACTCAAGAAAATAAAAAAGCAGAAAAAATACTCATATAATAAAGTATCGTTTATGAACATCTTGTAACGAAAACTACACAACATTCTATTGATTTTCGTGAATACTATTCATTACTTTTAGACAAATATCTCACCACTCACAAGTATTTTGTACTGCTCTATGAAAATAAAATACGAAGGTAGTTTGGACTGGATGTCCCGTGATGAAAGTACACGGCTGAACACAAAAACAATTCATGGGTTTAAGGGTTTTATTCACAAATAATGTATCACCGAGAATGAATTATCTGCGGGACTCTCTGGTAACCATCAGGTATGAAACAAGGTGTAATATACGTCAGTATATTTACAAAGTGCAAGTTACTCAATTTATATGGAACATGAAATATTTACTCAGATTCAAATTTTAGTACATTATAATATATGTATATATTGTCCATTGGTTTTGCGAACGAGTTCATGGTTGTTTGTACTGTAATAACTTCATATAGAAATCCCCGCATAACAGGTTCTAGAGAGCTGGTGAACTCTTTAAGCTTCAGAATAAAACGCATAATATATAGACGTGGTTAATATAATGTAGTAACTAACTCATTCACCTATATCTTAATGATTTACGGAAACTAAATTACCGAATGATACATATTAATTATTTCATATGGGTCGATAAAAAAATATGTTTTCAACTTCAAAATGGCAGTAGATAAAAAAGTTTCCATTTGATGCATTAATTTTGATTACAAAAAAATTTATTTGAGAATGTCAAAACCCTCAAAAAGGAAAATAAAAATCAAAAATGTCTCTACCACAATGTTATGCTATTTGGCGTAAAAATATTATCAGTTTGACCGACCCCATAAATTTAATAATAAATTCAATATTTCCTGATTTTCCAACTTAACATCAGCTCTCCGATTTTTTTCACCATAAGATATACAAAATGACTCAGAACTCATCACGGGGAGGTGGCTGCCATCGAACTCCATCCCTGCCCACTCATCCAACCCAACCATAGGAGCTTTTTTTAATTTTATGCTTTAAAACCAAATTTTGTATTAAAATTTGGCTTGGTGTTTCTGGATGCTACAGTTTCACGTATCCAACCATCTCTGTTACTGAAACCACATACTGCCAAAGACGCTTCTGTCACTAATTGGGCACCTCTTCCAACAGCCTGCGTGTGGCAAGGTAGCTTTCATAGATTTCCATCTGGAACATTACCTGTTTTAATTGATTGTTCAATTTCTCTATCAGTTAATAGTTTTGTCATTGGAGGTTCCGTAAATCCTATTCGAAATTAAACTTAGGAATTTCGAATTCTCTAATGGTGTTCCTTAATTTAACATCATCATTCTCTTTCGGCCTAAGGAAATACTCAGTCAGAATTTTCAGACTGGACGATGATTTTTCCATTGCAATGTAAGTTCACAAAATAAGGTTTGCCGGTCATCTCGCATAGAACATCTTGCTAGGAGACTTATTCGCTCAGTTAGCTGGACAGTTTCCAATAGATATGGTAGTATATGTCAGGTATAAATAATTTTATTCATGCTAAGTCCTTTTGAATTAACCTTGGGTAACTAAACTTCGATTCTTCCATAGCACAGAACAGTTGACTGCCTACAAGATTCAATAAGTTTGCTTGTAGGACCTGAAAATGATAGAGGTCCTGTATTATTTACATTCAGATATCGAGCCAAATGTCGCAGTGGCAATTCGTTTGGGTGTAGTTGACACATTAGCCATTGCAACGGTCTTTAAGATACAATTCTATCAAATTTTATGTAAATATTGCCCACAGCGTTCTCCTGCTCCTCTTATGGCTTCTGTCGGCGAGGTGCAGTGGCTCTAACCTCAACAGCCTTTTCATCGCAGCCGTTAAGGTGATCGACATTGCACCTGTCATCCTCAAGCACGCCAGCCTCTGAACTCTGTTCAGGGAATGCTGGGATACTTTGGTTTTCGTTTTTGGTCGCTACACGATTGCGGCATATATTACAATGGTTCTCACTATAGTGGTATACCCCTAGTGAATCATCCGTGGTGTGAGTCCCCAGGTTCTTCCGACTGTACTACAATAGGTTCACAGGATCCTTATCGCTTTATTAGTGGTTTTCTGCAGATGCTTTCCAAAAGTTAGCCTTTTATCTAGGCTTACCCCAAGGTACATATGTATGTTTTCCCCATACAAAACTATGTCTTGTATGTCTCCAATGTCGTTTCTCCTCGTGACGAGTACAATGGTTATTTTCGAGGGATTCACTTTGAGTCCCTCCTTATTGCACCATTTTTTCACGATGTTCAGTGTCTGCTGCATCAGTGATGCTATTGTACTCCCGAACTCCCCTTGTTAAAATATAATTCTTCCACTGAATGTCATATAAATAATCACACTCATCCATTAAAAGTATTGTTAAAGTACTGAGGAGGTTTTGGCTACCAAGTGGCCATCATTAGAGTAAACTAAATTAGAAACCGAAATGTGACTGTAGAAATAAAATTTGGGTTAATAATGCTAAAGTAGTTACCTTCAGCTGTAGATAAATCGGAATTTAATAAATTGCTTTTTCGTTTATACATTTTCATTCTTTATAAATTACATAGATAGTTGTCCGTACTGTGTTTTAAAAGTGATACATTTTCTTGATTGAAGGGTGTGACCCGTATTCAAAACATGTGCGTCTAACTCTGATTTTTTACCATTATTTTTCTTTATAAAGGCAAAATGTTCTTTATATCGAGTTAAAATGTTCCTTCTAGTTTGACCCACATATCATTTTGAACATGCCGGATCTGTCGAAGTTGGAAACTTTATCAAAGGTGTTGCCCAAACGATTTCTTAGCTTATTATTACATCTATAAGTTGGTTCTATTACAAATTTAGAGAACAAACTATAGAATTTATTAATTACTCAAGTATGATGAGTGAAACTTTGAATTTTATTGAACTATTTGAAGGTTTTGGCTCTAATTTGGTAAGTTGATTGTATTTCAATTTACTTTCTTGTTTAGAAATTAAATTATTGATCAAAGATTTGTCGTACCTATTTGTTTGAGTAGGTTTCTGTATATGTCGAAATCTAAGTGATTACCATCTTTTATAATGGCCAATATAAAGGAAAGGAGACTGATTATCTGTTTCTATTTCGACAGTGAATTTCAGTGAATCAAATTGGACATTAAGCGTATTAAAAAGGCCAGAATCTTTACTCATAATCGCGAAAACATCATCCTTAAATAGTATTCAAACAGCCACATTTCAATTTTTAATTTAGTTTACTCTGATGATGACTACTGGGTAGCTGAAAGGTCCTCAGTACTTTAACAGTATTTTCAGTGGATAAGGGTGATTGTTTCTTATTTATAGTGTTATAGTGTATCCAACAATGTGAACTGTTTTATAGTTTATTTCTAACAAACGTATTACTCCATGGTTTACGACCGTACCATCGCAGCCAACAGCAATAAGCTCTGTAGTTGACAATCCAGCTATTGTAATAACATTTTAAATGGTTGATGTTATTGTCTTAGCAGTATCATTTTCAAGTGTTACATGCCCTATATAGTCGCGACCTGGTTTATTCAATAACACTATATGTTCTTCTATAATAGTTTTCTAGATCATGTATCTCCATCTCTATGTTTTTCGATGTGAAGGGTTCGATCCTTGTGACCATCAAAATAGAGTGCTTAAAATGTAGCACCATTTTTATTATGTTCCTTTGTAAATCAAGTCGTTCCCTGTTTCTTTGACGCTCTATTTTACACTTGTCTAAAAATATAAAACATGTTCGTTCTTAACAAATTCACCTGGTGGGGGATTTAAACGTTTAAATTAACAATTTTTGTAGTTTCTTTTCGAAGCTATTGTTAAGATTTTGGCGTATCAGGCTTCATTGAAATAAAAGAAAATCAAAAATACTCTATTTAACATAAACCATTACTCAACATGTTTTACTACAGGCATCCACCCTGATATTCAATAAGCAAACTCACATTAGGAGGTTAAAAATACTATAGAGGTCGATTTATACAGAATGGCCATTAGAATACTAATTCACCCAATGTGATTACTGATATTGACTAGAGCTCATGAAAAATTTACTGAATAAATTCTAACCGTTCTTAAAAGATCGTAATGTATGTAGAATCCGGTTACTATTATATGTGAATTGGATATGACAGGTTTGCGTCCTTTGAAAATTTCGTGAAGGCACAATATTTTCGAATTATTTGGTTTTACATCTTATCTAAATCCTTGGAAGTTTGAAGGTTGAATAAGAAGTTTCAATTTCTTTAGAAATTCTTGTCACTATCGGTTCTTATTGTATACAATGTAACGAGAATAGACCGGAACATTAAATGCATTCATAATAATATTAATGATGCATTAGATGAATACATTTTCGTGTTAATAGTATATAGGAAGAGTTAACGTTGTTCGAGGTTGAATGGTGATGACAACACGTCTAACAGTCCCAGGCAGCTGTTTCGCACTTCTCATAAGCTCATCAGTGAAACGAGTAGGACGATGAAGTCACTATTCGACCATCTCCGTCTGAGTTATAGAAAACATCATTTGAGGATGCTGAAGCACTAAGTGATCAAAATGCCATCTATCAGAAGATAGATGTCCCACTGAAAGAATTATTTACAATGCAACGCATTGATTCAATGCTTTCACGTGTTTCAAATAAACGACGTGGATAGTGTTAAACACTGGCCGAATAGTGACTTCATGGTCCTATTCGATCCACTGATAAGCTTATGAGTAAAGCGAAAAAGCTGTCTGGTACTGATAGACGTGTTATCACTGTTTGACCTAGAGCAATTTGAACTCTGTCTATTACATTCACAAGATCGACTTTTGAATTTAGTAAATTTTCAAATAGTTTTAAAGTCTCTTGGGCTAACGGGCATCAAGTACGTGTATGTATAGAGAGATTTAGGTATATATTAAATTCTCCAAATCGTACTATGTTTGATATTTCAAATGTTCTAGAATCTGGGATTCAATTTGCAAATACGTTGGTCATAGAACATGAGAGAGTTTCACCTAAGAAACTCTGGGGATTCCAAAACTTTTCTAAGGGGGAGAATGTATATTTCTAAAAAGTCTTAGTAACAACGTTTTCTGGGAATATTTGTACAGCTCCTTCCATATTCATTTTTTTATAGATTATATGCTTTGGGACATTTGGGGAAGAAAAGCAAATACCTGAAACGTATCAGACAATTGTTATGGTAGCTCGAAACCAATTGAAACTCCACAGTTCTCTAGATTGCTACTCTCCGCTGATCGTTACTTTATTATGTTCATGACTTATGAAGGTTGCTGCTTTCATCATCTCTATGATGAGCTTAACATTACATTAACTCAGAATATCAAAGCTAACAGTGATAATCTTGAGGGAATGTTCAGTATAATTGAACTTTACTAATATACATACGTGAGCTAGTAATTCCACTAATCTGTCCTAACATAGGAACTTTGAATAATTCTTAAACAAATACCTCTCACCCTAATACTTCGTCAGATATTCAATTGCAACGAATATCCAACAATGGAGATGAGGAACTATAGTTCCCATAGCTCTGAAGAGACCTAGAACCTAGAAGGACGGAAAAACCTGTTAACTTTTAGAAGCGGCCATTCTCATCTGTGTGTGATTTGCGTTTTACATGATTGGAAATATTATTGTTCGTTTATGAATATTAGTCGGAGAAGTGGTTGCTTGAATATTATTCATAGTTTCTATGTTAGGACAGGTTCTTATAGAATTACCTTACATATGTATGTATATAATATAGATATGAATTGTACCTACCATTTTATTCTTGGACTGTAAATCTGCAGCGACTCTGTAGTGATAGTAAGATATAGCCCTTTTCAGTTTCCTCTTCAAAGTAATTTTTGTTTGGCAATACAGTTTTCGCAGTTTACACAGCACACAATGTGAATGTAGGTATAATCACGGTTCTTGAAAGAGCGACTTCTGTAGTTCTGAAGTTTTTTGAATATAAGAATTGTCAAGTCAATTGAATAAAATCGACTGAATTAACTGACAACCTTGGAAAATATTGCTAACTGTTAAAATGAGATATTCTTGGTTTGGCGAAGATAGCGCGGCACTTATTAAGGAAAATCGTTCAAATAAATTGGTGACACTAAATTACTAACTGTAACGTAATTTTTTCTTTATTGTGATTAGGGTATACCTACCTACTTACCCAGACATGCATAAATACTGGTCATATACATTTTATAAAATTGCCGCATACTCTATAATATACATATAGCATTCTATCCTTCTCAGATTATACTTTCTAATGATATGTGAATAATTATGAAAACAAAAAATAAAGGTGACATTTAGGAATTGATTAATAACTAGATATATGAAAAACCACAGTACGAACGCCATATTTGAGCCTTTCTACATTTTCAAAATATTCAATAGACGATATATCTATTCGGAGAATATTCAAGTATTGAAGTATTATGCCATTACAATAAATTTCAAATATGTCAGATCGTTCAGAAACTTTTGGGGTCCATAGCTTACACCCAGTGAGATGAATAAGCTATAGTAATCAAAGAAGTGTTGTTATTACGAGTCCTTTCCATGGTCTGAATTTTCCTGACAAAATCTATTTTTGTTTTCTTGATCAATATTCTTTTATTCATTCCAGCTGAATACAGATATGAAGCAGTCGCCGTTATTCATAAGAATTTAAACGTCACCAAAATACCACAAATCGCCGGATTGAAATCCTGCCACACTGGAGTTGGAAGAAATGTTGGATATAAAATTCCAATAACGAAGCTGAAAAGAATGGGAGTTATAGGAAATTTGGCTGATCCTGAATTATCACCAAGAGAAAATGAATTGAAAGCTTTCTCGAATTTGTTCTCGAAAGCTTGCATTGTTGGGAAATGGTCACCTGATCCGAAAATTAATCTCAATTTAAGTAAGTAGTGAGTTGATGTTGATGTGTTATACTGAAATTGAGCGTTTAAAACCAGTATTACACGTAAATTGAATATAAGGAAATATTTTCATTGACCTGATCGAATTTAAAAACTGAATTTAAATTTTTTCGTTCTCAGAATATGTTTTGATAATCAATTCCTTCGATGGATATAAGCTTTATATATTATTATATAAGAGTCGTAAATCCTAAAATTATCATCTTGAATTACAGACTGGGATCTTATGAATTTTGTGAATTCTTTATATTATCTCATTACACAGCATCATTCACTATACACTATATATTATTTAAAACTTATCATCTGCACAACAACACAACAAGTAAAATAAAAAAACATAATGGCAGCGCGACTAACATTTTACAATACAGATTGTCTTATTATTATGATATTGTTTTCTGTTTAGATTAATGTCATTTCCAGAAAGAGTATATGCCATTTTATTTAAAATTGTAAGCAAATTATTTTGAAGATCTACTTCAGCTCTATACATATGAATATTAAAATAGACGGAGTGAGCGTTAACGTAGACATAAACCAGATCTGATACTCGAAATTTACTGGTATAAAAATTGAGCCGTCTTCGAGTTATTGAGCAGAGGGGGCAGTCAGAATAGCCGATGCTATTCGCTTTGTTTCACGCTACGTTCGGTCTGGCCCGTTATAGAGAGAAATATAACTGCTGGTGCGACATCCGACAAAGTACGTTTCGTCGCGGCACACGACAAAGGGCCCTTTTCACTTATTAAATTAAGACGCAGTATTGCTGAGCAAAGTAATTTTCTGGAAAATGTACTAGATTGGGAAGAAATTTACTGAAGTTGAAATTTATTCAAAATTTCGGAACTTTTACTATATATAGTAGGATGGCCGAGGTTTTATCAATAAGACATATCTGATTAATAATTCGATAATTGACAATAATATTGATATTAGAGCATAACACACAACACATATGTGTCTATAACACCTTCTTACATTCATGATTATATACCTACTTGAGTCCCAGAACCATGGACTTATCATTCATAAAACAGTTAACTCACCAATATCTTTACATTTATAATAACAATTTGGTTTTTCATATTTTTTGAATACGTTCTGAAGTAGAAGTCCGAGGAGATTCAGATGAAACTGTGATTTCACTTTTAGGCTTAGGAGTTAATGCACATTTTTCAGCTTTTCTCGATTTTTTTTAGAACAAAGCAACACGTTCTAAATATAAAGAATTTCTTACCTATCTATTTTATTCAACATAAAGACGAATATATCTATTTTAAACAAAGGCTTGTCAGTTCCAACTTTCACCCTTCATATGGCGCAATTGTATCTACTGGAAATCCCCTGTGTAGTTTGGTATCTTGTGGTTACCCGAAATATACCATTATTGTCAAGTTTAAATTTTAGTAGTATCTGTATCTGCTTAAACTTTCATCAATAGATAATTATATCAGCAAATACTAAATTTAGGATAATTATAAATAAGATAATTTCTATCAAAATGGTCAAAATTTTGTTTACTTTCCTAATACTCATTTCTTACTGAATTTCAATGTTTTTACAGAAAGTTGTACCGGAGTACCAAATGTAATTATTTATACTGAATTCAGTACATTTGTACGAAACGACAACACTGTTAAGACAAATGTTAGCATAGCGAACAGTAAAATGAGCTACATGTTATTAAATATATGAATTGGATTTTCACTAATTTAATTAAGACGGAGTGAGCATGGCGAACGAAGTCTTTCCTCGTTTCGCCTTAGTCACTCACTCCGTCTTAACTCTTTGGGCATATGCGAAGCGTATTGACCGACCTCCTAGTATACAAAGCCTTTTAGTCGAACGAAATTAGCTAAGAATATGTTAAGAATAAGCGTGGACCATATGGATTCCAACGTCGTTTACGTTCCTCTTTATACCTTACTCAAGCGATATTGTGTTTAATAACATTACACAATATTATGAACATACAATCTTGAACAAAATATTGATGCGTTTACTATTTTAATTCATTTAATGATTTACAACACATTACAATTCATCAGTTATTCTTCTATGCTGTTAATTTTCTCAACATGTCACTGTCCTTCTACATATCTCTCATACAGAATAAACTTAACCCATATGTTCACTCAATCAAAGACATGATCAATGGCATATACCAGACAAAATGAATAATGGTTTGTACTTGAGACTGAAACTAAATATATAACAAAGATCCTCCCTTAAGTATCTAATAGTAATAGTTACAGTTCTGGACAGCTATTTAGCCGTCTAACGACCCATCAGCAGAACGAGCAGGTTTTGCTGCCACTATCTACGAATAGGTAGATGCCCTTCAGAGAAATCTTTGTAACACAACGCATTCGCTACAGAATTTGTTGTATCTACTTATTGGTTGCCACCTTCCGAACTAGTTATTTAACACTCCCTCGTCACATCATCGAAGTGCGAAAAATCTGTGTCAATGCGTTGCATTGCAAAGATTTATTAGTGACACATCTATCTTTTCGTAGATAGATGGCGTTGGAACATTTATGTTACTCTAGACAATTCCATCTACGGTATTTTATACCGCGGATGGAACAAGCGATGAGTGGTAGCACAACCTGCTCGTTCTGTTGATTAGCCATGAGACGGTGAAACAACGGTTCAGAACTGTTCGATTGTGTTATCACTGGTCATTCTAGAGTAATGTTACTACTATTATATTAAATAAAGAACAGGATGTTCAAAATAATAGATTTGTAGAATAAAATAAAAATGGTAAGGTTTATTTAGTCTGGATCTATCAGTAACAAATACAAACTACAAACCACAAACTAAAATATTTGATGTGCCGATTACTTGAACAAGGACAAGGACTTCTTATTCGGAACGGGTATTTGGTAGGTCGAGTAAATAGTGAAGTAGATACAAGTTGCTTTGATCACATTTACTGACATACAGGTATAATTGAGTCCTTCCTGGCGTCATGACACTTTTGTGAAAGCTTGATTTCAAATTTTCCACCAACTGAAATTGTTGGTAAATAGTGTCATATGTACTATGTAGCTCCTTAATGCTGAATTGAAAGCAATTATCACAATGCGTTGCTATAACAAAGCTTTCTGATCGTATTACGTATCTTCATTGAGTCCAAATAAGTGACCCCCGGATAGGTCAAGGACTGCACCAAACAAATGTTACATCACAGCTCTCATTCTTTGGCACACAAAAAGAAAATCCATTATAAACAGTAGTACTATTTAATCCTTCATCAAATATGCGTAGGTGGTAACTGATGATACAAAATATCTATTTTGCATAATAAACTCACCAGGTTAGGAAGTTTCAATTTTATTTTTCCTTCCAGAAAAGAAGTATCCTAATCTCTGTCAACTCTGTGAATTCCCTGAAAAATGCGATTATCCTGATAATTTCTCTGGTTATGAAGGAGCATTGAGATGTCTTGCACATAATGGTGGTGAGATAGCATGGACAAAGGTTATATACGTCAAGAAATTTTTCGGAGTAAGTGTCTATCAACCTGGCGAAGGCCTTCGATACAGTTTATCATGAAACATTTTTAATCAAACTTGAAAAACATGTCATTAGATGGACAGCTTTTCATATAATAAAGAATCACTATCAGATAGTAGTTAACTATCAATTAATCAAATCACACACTATAATATTTATAAAATAGAAGTGAAATTCTTATGAGAACTTGTAATTTTCAGAAGCAATAGCATATTTAAATTATTTGATATTAACAATAAGACAACTACAACATTGAAAATTTTCAGTTATTTGTATCTTAACCAAAACATTGTTACACATTTCAAGCATAATAATTATGAAACAAGAACTGTACAAAATCATTGGTACAACGTACGAATAAAATAAATAGGGAAAATATTTTCACTTTTCCAAATTATAAAATCATATTCCTATAAAATTAACATTTCAAGACAGACTCAATATGAAATTAAAATACTATGTGATCACAAATATGTTGGGAATGTACTTATGATTCTAGAAATTCGAGATGAATTATTCTTTTACTAAGAAACGCATCAACGAAAAAAATCAGCTCGATCTCTAAAATTAATATATTTCCATAGCTACCTATTGGTGTCACACCAGCACAATCAACTAAAGAAAATCCAAATGAATTTGCTTATTTGTGTCCAGATGGTACACATATACCAGTAACTGAAAAACCCTGCACATGGGCAGCTCGGCCATGGCAAGGCTACATGACTAACGCAAATGTTGTAAAAACTGTAGATGAGTTGCGTCGTAAAATTGAAAATCTTAGTGCGGTTGGAAGAAAAACACATGCACCATGGTTACAGAAAGTATTGGAATTGAATGATGAAACCCAACCGATAGAAAACAAAATCATCTCACCGCGAGATTATTTAGACAAAGCAAATTACACTGAAGTTATTGAACGCGATTATGGTCCACCTTTCAAAACTGTCCGATTTTGTGTTTTGAATAAGGACGAAGCAGAGAAATGTAGAGCTTTCAGTCGTGCAGCCTTCACAAGAGAAGTGAGACCGAGGTTTGATTGCGTAGAAGAAAAAAGTGTCTTGGATTGCCTAAAAACGATAAGAGATAATGGGGCAGATATTATAACTTTGGATGGTGGTTTGGTAGACATTGCAAAAAAAGATTACAATTTGGTTCCAATTGTGCAAGAACAGAACCATGATACAGGCTCGACGTACTACACCATCGCTGTTGTCAAGAAAACTTCTTCATTCAAAAGTTTCGCTGATTTGAAAGGTGCCAAGTCGTGTCATGGTAAAATAGATGGTACTGCGGGATATAATGCTCCTTTATATACTTTACTCAAACTCGACTTGATTAAGAAAACGCAATGTCCTTATGCTAGCGCAATTGCAGAATATTTCTCAGGTGGAAGCTGCTTACCAGGAGTGAAAAACGGAATTCAGAATTTGCCTCAAAAGTCAATTGATAGTTTGTGTAAGCTTTGTGCAGGTGATCTCGAAAAACATGACAAAACTACAAAATGTAATTCAGATTCTTCTGAATCTTACAGTGGTTGTACTGGAGCTTTCAGATGTCTCGTTGAAGGCGGAGGAGATGTAGCATTTGTTAAACACGTGACCGTTTCAAGAAATACTGGTAAGTACTACAAATTCACAGATAAGTTTATCTTCGTTTATGCAGTGTTTTGAAAACTAACCTGTCTGAATTTTCCCGATTCTTCAAGCTTATGTTTCAACAAACTATACAAACTCGTCACAAAATGTAGCTTATTTTTGTCAAACATAGAATAATGATCAAATTTTGCCAATTGACGTAGTATTATTGAAGAAGCATGCTCCCAAGATAAATCTAGTCAATACATTACTTAAACACATGATTCATTTGTTTGTAATTGAAAGATTGACGCTTCCTATCCCCGTTACAGATGGACACAACAAGGAGTCATGGGCAGTTAATTTGAAATCTTCTGATTATGAATTGTTATGCGTTGATGGTAGTAGAGTACCAGTGGATCAGTATGAAAAATGCCATTTGATAGAAGCACCCTCGCATATGGTGAGTATATGGCATGTTATTCCAAACTATTAGATCTTCTCATTATGTACCAAAATACCATCTAGTATCAATAATATACTTGAAGTTGATATGGTTTATATATAACATTTGGCGACCATATTCCTTGAGGAATATGTTAATCAATGATACTTTTAAGGGACAAGTACAATGCTCAATCTACAGTATTAAATACATGTTAGCAGATTTCACAATTCAACATTTCCATTATTATTTTGAAGAAACTGGTTGCATAAAATCTGAATACGTATATCAGCAACTAAGTTACCATATAAGAGGTCAGCACTCTTTGAATATTAACTAGATATCACTAGTGAAATTGTATATCCATTAATGAACGCTCCAAATGTATATTGTATTTGTTCACCACCAGTATAGATCGACGTCACACTAGGTACACTTGTAGTCTACAATATATTATACAATATTGAATAGATTAAAGATCTTATTTTTATTAATATTGTCCATGGGCTACGCTGAAGGCGTCGGCTCCGACAAGGTGTCATTCCTCACGTTTCAAGACTTAAAAGCATATTTCAAAATTCTAATGGGTAGCTAGGCTAAAGCTAAAGGCGTCAAATTATACTCTATATCATGTAGAACTTCAATTGAATTGGAATAGATATCTAAGTTGTGTGATGGTCTATTACAGACATTGTGTAACTGCCAATATATCAGCTGTCTGTCATGTAAACGTTTCCTGTCATGAAAACCTTATGCGTTATTTTTAGCTGTTACAAACATCAAAATAAATATATTTTATCCCTTTCGCCCGCTTTGAGATTGAGTTTCGGAAAATCCGTTCTTAGTCGTATAAGAAAATGCAAAATCGGTCGGCTTCATAGTTTCGGAGATTTCGTGATGGCTGAGTAGGTGAGTCAATATTTTTGACGTTTTTGAAAGGTAATACAGCAACGTCAATATTTAATCACAGACTGTTCTAAGCTTGATGGATCATCATAACAGTTCACACTGTCTATGATAGACAACACATAACCCCTCAACAACACATTTAACCTGGATCACGACCTGGAATAAAGCCATGTTGCTTACTACGTAGTTGACATTTTACACGATTAAGAACTATTTTGTGGAGAACCTTTTCAAAAGCTTTAGAGAAATTATTGATTATTGTTATATGTTCATAATTTTTGAATTGTTTGTTGGCCTCCGTCTCTACTCTTACCTGGTTGGTGGTAGGACGATCAGTTTATGTCAGATCTCTAAGATAGTCTTGTTGAGAGGTAATCATGTAAGATGCTAAAGCATTTATGGCTGCTTGACTGTCCATCATTACAACTATTATAGTATGTATTCTATAAATTCCCGCCTAATCACACACATTGACGTTATCTTTTGTTTTATTCAACAAACCTCGGATGATATTTTCCGTTTATGCAAACTTTGGAAACTAGAATAGAATTATAAAAAATCTCACCTTGTGACGTAACGGTCTTAAATATACTAATTCAAATTTGGACCTTATTAGTATTTTTTATGAGAATTTGATAGTTTTATGTTGTTCAATACCGGTTCGATCAGAATTTATTTTTTCAATTTAAAATTGACCTACACAGAAAATCCATATATTCGTCACTATTTCAGGTTGTTACAAGCAATTCAAAATCAGAGGGCGAGATAGATGTTATTCGAAATGGTCTACTATCTGCAAGTACTCAATATTCCAGTAGGCCTGACTATTTCAAACTTTTTGGTTCTTTCAATGGTAAACCAGATCTTCTGTTCAAGGTGAGTGATTATTACCAATTTGATGAATAAGAAAGGTATTTATGAAACTATTCTATTTGGAATTTCAAACTCGGAATATTGTGAATTATATATTTAGGAGTAACTTAACATAATTTTATTATCTTTAATGAATTTCAAATTATCATACCTAATAGTATAAGAATATATGTGATAATAAATCCGCAATCATTGTTTTTTATCAAAACTATTATTTTCTCTTGGATTTCTGAAAATAACTAACTGATTCAACTCAAGTACAAGGTCCCTGGGGTTTTGATTCGATGCTGATAGGATGTGATGATCACAAAAAACTTAAGATCATTTTTTTCTCCAGTCTTTTCATAATTTTGGTATTCGTATATCAGACAACAATATTCAATCACTTCTTCGTTTTCGGTTAGAATATTGAAAACAGAATGGAACATGCAAATAAAAGTACTCGTTCTCAATAGAACAGTAATCAGAAACAATAGTGGAGGAAATGTAATGTCCAATGAAGTAGTAAAATTGACTTAATTACGTCCAACACGACGAATAATTTCTTGATGGAACCATCATCCCATAATGTATTGAATAATTTGAGTCTATCACAACCAATTTATGGTCCTGATTATTATTCTTATGTTTTGGCGAAGCAAGAATTTTTAACAAAGTCTATTGAACTTTTCCTGCAGTGGCAAGCGGCATCATCGTTGTCAAGAACGTCGATATCTTGGCAACCATTACCCTTCTTTGCTGATCTCTTTGAACGACAGAACAATGGGCTAATTGTGATTGCCAATTGACTCCTGATCAATCTTCAGTTAACTTCGAAGAAATAGATATAATACTATTTACCAAGAGAAAAATGCTGAGCTCATTATCTAGAGTCACTATTATGGAGAATTTTTAATTGCAAAAATTGAGTCTTCTATATATCATATCAGTGTCAAAAATGGCAAGGCCTGCAGCTCAAAAGTTTTGGCTGGTGCATTTGCAGCTTGTACTCGTACTTGTTTCTGTGTCCATTCAAGGAATGGGTAGGAAGCAGATCGTAGTGACCTGCATTGCTCCAGTTGGTCAAAGTGTCCAGAATGCATACACTAGTAAATCATTGCACATCTGGAACTGAAAAGCACATATTGATTATTCTGTGTTATACACGTGTAGTATACATGCTTCAGGAAGTATTTCCTTAGTTTCCTCCTAACATTCATATCCGTTGCTGCTTATTTAAAGATGAAAATTACAAATAATTGAAACCTATTATGAATCATTTCAGAATTCCGCTACTGGGCTTAAATCCATCACAGGAGAGTCAGAAATACAGAAAGAATACGGAAAGGTACTATCGGTCATCAAATCCTGCAAAAAATGAATAAAAGGTGTTTCATCAACATAATTTTTTATTGAAAATCATACATTTAGGCACAATGCTGAACTAAATATAAACAGTTATAAAAATATCTTCTATTTTAACATAATTCTAATGTCTAAATATCTATACATTTTTTGTACAATAAAATTTGAAATCTCACAGACTGTTATTTGTAATGATCATTCAAACGCCAAAAGCTGAATTAAAATATTCATGGAAATTTCGATTACTTTTCTATATCATGATGTAACCAAACCCAAACCAAGTGGGTACTTTGATTCGATTATTCCTGTAGCTAGCTCCAAATTTGGTTAAATGAGCAACATATTCAGAATTACTATTATAGAACCAGGATTCCGAATCAAATTATTCACCAGAATGGTAGATGGGAAATAGGTATAGGGAGTTTCACAGACCGTTTTTTTCGAAACTTTCGGAAAAAGTATTACCATTGTCTTTAGCCTAGTTCCTGAATTGTGGTTCACTGGCTTGGAAATGGCTATAAATGTAATGCAAATGATATTTTTTCAATAATTGCGTACCTTAATGCAGTCAAATGGGTATAAAAATAGACCAAATCCGAAAATCCTTGGGAAACGGATCGATTTTGATGGGACAAAGTAAGAATATCATCAGAAAAAAAGTTGACCACAGATAAAGTTTATGAACAATGAATAACCAATTTAATTAGCTCATTTTTGAGATTATTCTATTTTTTGTTATGAACAATGTATTTATCAACAAAATAGATGAATTCGACTTTAGGATAGTTTTTGGATAATGTTGGTATTCTGAGTTCGATTTTATCGTCAATATCGTCGAATGTATACCCACAAATTTGCTAATTTGTACTAAACAAATTATATTTATTATTAAATATAAGAATTTGACCAAAATGTCGAGTTTATAGTCGTTGTCGGATAATTTTGCCTCCTGAGTACGATTTTATTGATTTTATGGTCTATTTTGTTATTAAATAAATTGTTTATAACAACAAATAGTATTTATCCGATCAAAAGCGGTCAAATTTTGCATTTTTTTAGAAATGTTTATGTAATCTCAAAAATAAGCTAATTAAATTGTTTATTTATTGTTTATAAACATTATTAACAATTTGCGCAGCCTTATTTATTGTCAACTTTTTTTCTCATGACATTTTGAAAAGAATGATCTTCGCTCCATCAAAATCGATCCATTTTCCAAGGATTAACGGGTCCAATACCCATTTGACTGCACTACCTGGAGAATTTGTCATGTTCAAGAGTTTTAGATTCAGACTGTGGAATATTTAAAAATATTTAAAGTTGTTTTGGAAAACCAGTTACTGATGTGAGAATCGCCATGAAGTTCGTTACCTTGTGCTGTTCCTTATTAGAAAATTCATATTTTTGAGTGAACGACCAATTTGATTTGCAGCCTACTGGATAATCAGGATTTTTGAAATTGTCAATTGTCTGGACTGAACGACTTTTTTCCATTACAACATCATTACAAGCAAAAGAGCTAAATTGAAGTGACAGCACTCAAATTTATACACTTTATACCAAGTCATTTTCTAACATTACTTCTAAATGAAAATCAAGAGAATAACGATTCATGAATAGTTAAGTATATCTAATTATTCATGGCTGACCTGTGAGTATAACAATATAGGTAGAGTTAACTGCTCAAAATTAGAATCTAAATGCGAACAAAAAACTCAGTTGGTAATAGAAAGTTCCAGACCATGTGAAGAAAAGAATTTAATTATAAAGTATAACACCTCGAAAATCATAACTCATTGAGTCATTTCGGAAAATTCTTCACTAGTTGAATTAACCAATATAGCGAGCGATTCATTTGGCTTAAGCTGTAGTAAAACATCTACACTATTTTATATCACATTCATAATATTTCTTGAGAAAAGGAGGAACAAATCAATTTTTTATAAAAAAGTATAAAATATTCGGTATTAATATCTACATTTTTGTAGTTAATTGGAATAACTTCTGTATATATATAAGTAAATAAATATAAACGACTGAGATCATTTTATTGAACATTCTAGGTGAGATGAAACCTACGACGATTTAATATCAATAGAAGGCACGAATTTGCAAAAACATACTGGCCTTGCCTAGATAAGTCACCATTGCCACGTCGCATGAACTTTTTTTCAATCGAAATTTATGAAAATACAGAACATTACCAGTTGATTGGTTCTTAGAATTTTATAATGAAATTCATATCTTGATTTTTCGTGGTACAAGATTGTCCTTAATAAGAATAACAATTTGTCTTCTTTTTATTATTTGATAATATGATGACATTATTCTCATTATATTGATAAACTAATCGAATAAAGTCACGACTTCATCTATATCTTTTAGATCGAAAAGTCAATTTGATTACTATTCCTAAGAATAAAAAATCACAAAGGCTGGACGCTATGTAGAATCGCTGCAGACATTGCCCTCGCCTAAAACTGAGGAACAGTTAAAGGAATATCGTTTTCAGTAAGACAGCACAGTTAGCCAGCGAAAGTCGTTTTTAAATTATCTGATCCTAAGGAATGGATGTCAAATACTCAAAGGTTCAAATGCCTTCCATTATCCTCTCGGGAGAGTGGGATGTTTGAGGTTCTCAAGGCTCCTTCAGCCACACTGTAAGGGTAAAGGAGGAGGCAAGGGGATGGAGGAGGAAAATAGAAACTGAGATATAGATCATTCCACAGCTTCATATGGCAAGTATTTAAAGAAGAATGTAAGCCGTGAGCAAATCTTGAAAAAAACTCACGGCAAGTCATCCGGAACTGGCAATCGAACCCAGCCACCAGCTTGATATCGATGGACCCTCAAGCTATGTTGCTATTATACCATAACTGGTAAGATAAGCTAACGTGCATTATTTACATCTCTCTCCTCCCGCTGCCGTCAGCCCGTGACTAACTCGACACGGCGACGGCGGCGCTAGGTTAATGGCTAGCTGAGTTGTCCGTTACTTTGTGATATTCCATTATAACAATGAGACAAATATCCAATTTGAAAAAAATCAATCAATTCATTTGATAAACGTCGATTGCAATTTCGAACTTAAAAAGTTCATTTTCAAAACATGCAATGAGATAAAATTAGAATATGAATGAATAATTTTAAGTAATTAATTATAAAGATATTCCTCAAAATATAGAGGCCTATTCCACTGAATAAATAAAACAAACCTTTTGAAAGAATTAGATACAATAACAGGTACAATGGCTACTCAGCATATTTATATTAACAAATTGATACTCAAAATACATCTAGATGCACCATGAAACCGCATTTAATCACGTAATGGAAAAATTACACACACAATTTGTATCTGGAGCAATTTTTGCTAAAACATCCAATATTATTTCCAAACAAAATTCAAATGTATCTTTTAGATAATGTGAAATACTTTCTCATATACTTCATTCTAAACTCAAAACCGACAGTCTTAGAAAATCAGAAGTTTATTAGGTTAACTTGTTAAGAGTGCAATGCCTTATACGTACGATATAAAGAGCATTTGATTCATTCAAACACAAGAAACCATATAAATTTCGAGAATAATTTTTTAGAAAGTTAACATTGCATACCACCCATAAAAAATATAGCATTCAACAAGCAAAGGTGGAAAACTTGATTTATCAGAATCAATAGAGATTCAAATACAATAAATCTTCAAACAATCTACTGAAGATCTAGAAATATCCAGCATATCCTCAGTTTTGAATTAAACCTTTATTTAATTCAATATTCATTCTATTTAAGAATTCTATACTGATCTAATTATTCCGAATACTTTCTTTATGAATACTAACGTTCAATACTTGCAGCTTTTTGTCTTATATATCTGCATCCTGTACATATTATTCTAACTAAATAGCCCGAAATATATGGTTACGTCCTCCATATCGCCTATCATAACGACATATATTTTTGTCGATCCATAACTTACCAGTCCTAGTATTATACTGTATTTGTTGCTGTTGGTTGTTGATAATACTACGATTTCCATTGATTCACTTGTGAGTTGTGAGGCATAATGATATTTGAAATGTTTAAAACAATTAATATATTTTGAATAAAACACTATGACTCTCATAACAACTTATGTATAAGGATATGCTAAGGGAAAACAGCGCATCTTAAAATTTTCAATATTTAATTGTATTTTGGCTGTTTTTAAAAATCTGTGTAAATTTCAGCCTGTGTATTACGTTACGTTCAATTCCTTCTAGAAAAACAAATTAATCTTTTTCTTATGAATATTAGAAATAATAAATAAATACTAACTAAACTACTACGAAATGCATGGTGAACATTAGATATAAAGATAGATCTATATTACCGTTGTTCATAGATCTATGTACTTCAGAAATATCTTCGTGAACATCAATTTATTAACGTCACTCTGGTTCAGGATAGTGCGTACAAGTGCATATTACTGATTAAGGATGTCAAATCTCCTAGAAATTTATCACTCATTCAATTTGAAAACCGTGAAAACCAGTAGGTATTTGGATAGTACAATCACTGTCTTCCTTAATTAAAAGAATGCCTTCGTTATGTCTGATAAAATGAAATAATTGAGAATCTTAGATCCAATCAACAATTTTTTTTAATCTGCGGATTGAATTTGTGTAATTTAAGTTAGAGGGAAACTGTAAGCTTGAATATGATGATGACCTATACACCAATCAGACTTCCGTTCAAGACTTCAAGAACGAGTCAGAAGTTTTCAAATTAAAAGTGTAAACACGGCGAAGGTATATAACAAATTTGTTTTATGAAATTTAGTAGTCATTATTAACTGATCGAACATAATGTATCTATAAGATGAGAAACATAAAGAAAATGGTTCAAACGTATTTACCAGATTAAGGGAAAACAATATCAGAGGGAGCGTCCAATTTTCCATCATTTTCAATGACATACTGAATATTTATTATTACAGTCGACTAACTTTGAAGATGCGCTGTTTTCTCTTGTTCGCAACTTTAGGAAGTGGATTTACATAGATAAGATAAAGCCAAAAAAATGCTATTTATAGACTGTTGCATGAACTCGGCGGTACATTTGAATTACTAAAAATGTACTCCAGATACGCTGTTTTCCCCTCATACGTCGTTGCAAATTAGAAGTTCAGGTTATGAGAATTTGTCCGTCTCTATTTATCATTTTATCATATGATTTAAAATTCGCTCTCGTAGAAATGGTTGAATACTTTTCATGATGTTATTCCTATTTTTCAGGATGGGGATGTTGCAAACCACTCTCAACTTCAAACGGTAAATCGGTAGATTGAAAGTATTTCCAATTTCAATACTACGTTTAGTTTTGCGCCGCTTATACTGAACTGAGGAATTAATCCACTTCAAACAATCTACCATCTTTCACTTTAATCACGAATGTATCAATCCCCAAACTTCGATCGACGATTGATACCCAATCAGTTTATATGTTCTCATTCTGATTCTCACTTACTGAATTCATGAAACTCTGTTTGCGGGAAGTTTTTGTACCGTCATTAAGCCTTCCACTTGATGGGGTTTGCTCCCTTTCTATTTTGAGTTTATCGCCAGCATGGCCACACCACATTTTTATCAAACATGCTCTGAAATTATCAGAAAGTACTCCATATAAGACGGGATTTATCAGAGTATTCAGAAAAGCTACAATCAGGGCGACTATGAAATGATGCGACCGTAAGAAGTAATGTTTGTCTTCATTAGGCCTACTGCCGTCTATATAAATGAGTATCATTACTAAGGTTATTGGAAGCCACATAAGTAATACTACAATTACGTTCAAAAACAAAACTCTCACCACTTTAATGTGTTTGTTGAATCGTATTTCTTCGTGCTGGGATAATGAACTTAGTCGGCCATTAGGAGAGCGGGTCACAGATGTGGACAACTTTCTTGGCCAAGGAACAAATATATCTGATACACTCAATTCACTTTGTCTCCTACTCTGGATCCTACTACAATTTTTGACCTCTGCTATACTTGCCGTAACACAGGAAGATGCCCACGCGTGTCTTGTCGAGATGATTTTTTGGAATATTCTTTGATAATTGTAAACCAGAACAATCATAGGAAGTAGACATGCAATAACTGTTACGGGAATCACGAAACAAAGTGAGTAGTGTATTGTTTCAGATTTGGGAAAAATTAATGTGCAAATGGTTTTTTCATCAGTTCCAAGAACTTCCCGGAACCAAAGTGTTACAGGAATGAATATAAGGGCACTAAATATCCAAATTAAGATCGAGAAGTAGCACGCCTGCTTCGTTGACATCTTTGACCTATAGGGTGGTACAACAATGCATTTGTGCCGGTCCATGCTTATGAAGGCCAGAGTCCAAAGCAGCACTATCCCGGAGACAAACTGGAATAAAAATATGTGTTATTAATTATCAATTAGTCTGGGACACAAATGATGATAATGATTGCCCAAAGATTTCACAATCTGCAACGAAAACATAATAATAATAATAATAAAGTAGTTATACTGATTTACAAAATATGAAATGCAATGTTGTTAACGTAAGTAAAGTTATTAGTAAAAATATTCATGAAAAATACAATTCAATAGAGATTAAAAACAATATACATTATTCAACATCACTATCTCCAAGATATTCATCATCACTATAAGCTTTCATATGCAAAAAACTTAATTAGCCTTTTATTTTAAACACATTCCATATTTTTAAAGGCAATTTATTGAACAGCTTAGTAATTTAAAGTTGAACATTTTTTCAGGGTATGTAGGAATAATTTAGCTTATTGCATAACAAATTATAATAATAATATATTCTTCCCTATCGATTCATATATGTATATGGCTCAAATTCATCTTTAGATTATCGGAAATGATAAAAGGTACAGGGTCAGTTGAATTATCGTAAGGTTGCACAATTTGATGCTCAACAAAATGCCGAATTGGGATATGGAGAATGTCGAATACTTTAGGAAATATTCGGAAAAATCAAAATTTCATAGATTCATTATTGTTTCTGATGTTATCGCGAAAGATATTTCGGAACAAATGACATTGTGTCATTGCCACACTTCATGGTCTACCAGATGGCGCTATCAAAGTGTAAATGCGATGTCGTCTTTCATAAACTATCATAAGTTAATTTTTTTTAAATACAGTCCTGAATTTTTATTTAATTTTTTGTTAGTTTTGGGCCCCCTAAAATCTATGGCTCATCACAACTTTTGATTCTCAAATGCTTCGAAATCAAAAGCTGTCATTTCCTGCAGTTTTTGGAAACATTATCATACAACCCTGTTTTCAAAACAAATCAGTTTTTAATACTATGATGTTTTAAATTCGATTAATAATAGACAACTAAATCTAAAATTCTGATGGCAATCTATATGAAGAGTGAGTGCAAAATAACTATAACTAAAGTACTTTTATATTTTAATAAATTCCCTTCTAAATTATTAGGAAAGGTATTAACAATTAATCAATTAATAACAAACTAAAAACTTGAAGTAAAGGCTCCCTCCCATCTCTATGCTTTTTCTGAGTCACCGAATTTTTATTATAGGGTGGTGCTCCATCTTGTTGTCACCACAGATGCCGGAGCATATTTTCGTCTAGAAGCTCATCTCATATATAATTTTTAACTAAATTAAGGTAACTTTCAATATTTAAGTTCCCATCATAAATAATAGGTCCGAAATTTTGTTTCGATTCAGTCTACCCCAAACATTGAATTGATGAAGATTTTCTACATCATAATAATGCTCATTGTTCCTGTTAAAAAGGCCGCATGTAGAAAAATTACGTCAGTCCAGAGAATTTTACTTAATAAATCGTCATCTTGCTGCAATTTTCATCAAGCCAATAGAAAAATGTATGCTTTCTTTCACTATCGCTTAGTCTTAATTCTAAGCTGACATGTAGTTTATAGGGATGATACCTATGTTTCTTGAGCATCCTCTTAATTGTTCTAGGCATATTTAATTCTAAAGCAGATTGTAACCGCACAAAACGTTGGGATGTCAATTTGTAACCAACCCAAGACGTTGGGCAATTACTCTTCTAAAGGATAAACTAATAAGCTCTATTTTATCACTTGGTTGCAGACAGCTTCAGTGGAAATGGTCGTAGGTTATATTTTAGGTATTAAAAATTTGGGTGCCAGAGTATTTTTAACCAACCAATGAATTCGTCTATAACTAGGGGATGCAAATTCTCAATACCCCAGGTTAAAATTACCCTGAAAGGAAGAGAATAAAAGACTTGTATCCAGAATGATTGAAATTTACTTGACACACTGATACTGATTCGATGTTTAACAGATCTTATACTAATGAGCGAGTGATACAAGTATATGAATGGAATTAGTTACTTTAAATCATCTAACACAAGTGAACAGTTGATTGACTTGACATAATATATAATCCTCAGTACTTTTTAAAATTGTCTGACCTGGTGAGAGTTAATATTACTAAAAATTGTTATACAAAACACAATCGATAATCTGACCTGGTGAGAGTTGATGTTATTGTTTGCTTAGTGAGGATTTAATAATTTACTTGCGTGGGGTCCCTGTCACACTCATGATAATGGTATCATATATATAATACCGTGACACGATTGTATAGCACAGACAAACAGCGACTCCTAGTGATCTTTCCACAGTAGATGCAAGCCAAATCCCTAACCGCTTTCTTGCTGAATTTTCCACAACGTACACAAAAGGAAAAAGAACTACAAGTAGAACTTGAAGTGAAACTAAAACTCGAAATTGAAAACCCTGAAATTACGAAATATTCAAACTCTGTCGTTCTATTGTCGTCAACAGGCAGACATGAACAAATACACAACAATGGTTAACGAATTAGAACTAGGTTATGTTCTGTCAGATACCACCTATGAAGGCAATTAATTCCTGGATTTAGTGAGTAAATCAAATGGAATTACAAAGATATTTACCTCTAACACGATAGGGTTTTTTACTTCCAAAAGACAATTTTCCTATCGTTCCCCAAACAGATACGTCGAAACTAGGTTCAAATCCCGTGAGGTATATCAATTATCCCATTAATCACAATGATTCCAATCCAAATCGAAAACTGATGTTTTTGTATTCAACAGAAGAATATTCCCATAAATGGTTCCAAGCCACGCTTAGTATCTCCTTCCTGTTGAATAACCTGAAAACGACTTTACACTCCAACGAACGGAATAGAAATAAGTGTCTTTTTCCGCGTTTTCGGCACCCTCGTTATCTCACAGAACACCCTCGAAGAGAAGCGGTAACCGACACCGAGCAACCAGGACCCTTAGAATATCGGTACGGTCCATGTCTTTTAGAATCTACAGATCATGACTCTTAGAATATACCAAATATACGGTCTAGTATAGCCACGGTGTAAGAGAAGAAAGGTGTGTCAACCCACGAATATAGGGACTTCTTGTGTCGTTAGTACTGCCGGGCGCCGTGCGGGGCGCTGTTACCGTTAGAGGGTAAAATGGCGGCGATCAGCTTGTCGCAATGAAGTGTCAAATTTAACGTTGCTTTGAATTAACACTTTCAATTTAAAGCGACGTAAAATCACAATACAGCAGTATTACATAAAAGTTGATGCCGATTAGATTAATTATTGTGACTTACAGTTTGGTACGTTATATAAATGTAAACTTAAAACTAAGAAACAGCTTGAACAATGTAAGCTGTTGTTTACAGATTCTATGTAAGCAATCAAACTTTAATTTTACAGGTTTTGTGTACTGCAAAATTCGTTACAAGTTTCTTATTTCGGAATTTTTTATATTTGGTTTTTTTTATATAATTGCGTGTCTAAATCCTAGTTTCAAGTCTTATCTTTATATATAATTTTCAATGTCTACAGCATAATATAATTTAATTACTCGCTTTTTGACATTGTCTTTAATGACAGGGTAGGAAATTGAGAAGACATCTATGGTTCGCAAAATATGTATTTAATACATTGTTAGTTGTGTTTATTACTTACCGTCTGTGTGATGTAGTTTGTTGCAAAGTGTAATTCGCAAACGTAATCGCTGGCACACAACTTTGGTTTTTTTGCCGGGACATGTTCGATCCATTTTTCAAGCTCTTGTTGATTCGATGGAGCTTTGAAGATGGAAATATGCCCACTGGTGTAACTGTCACTCGAACAATTCGCGACAAAACACTTTCGCCCCATTATTCCGTTTATCCGACGATTTAAAGGCCTGTAAACATAGACCAGGCAGTGGCCGCCATTTTACCCTCTATTGGGCGATCGCAGCGCCTGTGGAGAATCACGAAACTAACCACTTACGATTTGCTCGGTGCGACGGATTACCATAGAGTCGACACACCTTTCTTCTTACACCGTGGTATAGCTGACGACACAGGAGTTAACCAATTGTTCTACATCGGCCATTTCTAAGCCATAAGGTGGAATTTACACGTTAGAAGATTTTTCTGTGGAAACGCGAGGATTTTCCGTAATCTTCAACAACACATTCCTATGAAATATTATCAAAAAGTATTATCTATAATAAAATGCATAATATTAGTTTATTACAAAACTTACAGCATTTATGAAAGCTTCTTCAGTCTTACCTTCTACTCGTCTTGCATATGAATTTCCGGCTTTAAAGCTACCAAAAATACTCAAATTTCTTTTCAAAATAGGAATATTGTGTTGATGACGCTCGGGGTATTGTTCTGAATATCATTCACATGAAATTTTCAAGTTTCTATCAACACTATAATAAAACTGAAGCACATCACCTGTGTTAATTTTACAAATTTCTTAAGAAGTCAAAGTGCCATTTTTGACGAGCGGAGGCGATTTTTTGTTTAATATCAGAGTCGCCTTTTACATATTCCATTAATATTACAAAATAAGTTTAATATAAACGGCCGATACATTGCATTCAAATAAATAATGTAATCTTGTTTTTTCATATCATATTTATTTATTCAATATCAAGTGTTCCAGTTATAATTCCTTTTATTAATGTTTAATATAGAATTTCGTCAGCATCATAATTTTTGACATTTATTTTACAGAAAATGTCATTTTTGGCATCGAGCTTTTGAAAATCAAAGTTGTGATGGGAACTTTCAGGAAGCCCAATAATAACAAAATATGGAATAAAAAATCAGGTCCGTATTTAAAGAAAAAAGTCGATGATGGTTTCTGAAAGACGAAAAATCGCGCTTTTAAAGTTTGATAGCGTCGTCTTGAAGACCATAAAAAGTGGCAACGACAAAATATCATTTGTTTTAAAATATCTTTTCCAATAACTTAAGAAAAAATAATAAAGTAGTGTCTCCGAATATATTTGACATTCTTCATATCCCAATACGGCTGATTGTTGAGCATCATTGTGCCATGATTTAACCGACCCTGTTTCTCTTACATTTTGCGAGATCTTAATGATAATAGTGCTTGAATCTGAGCCACCTAGTGTATACTATCAAAGGTTAGTAAAATAAATGAAATAACGCTTTCCTTCTTCCTTAGACAGAAAATGATTCAATAATAATCAATAACCTTTGAGAGCATATTTTATGGAAATTATTCACAATCAAAAACTTTGTCATACTCATCCTACCCCTAATACGCACCTCTAACATAATTTTCAAGAAATTACATCTGCATTGTTTGTATTTAACAACTCATTCTAACGATGTTACCGTTGTTAAACCTACAATGATGTAATACTTTGATTACTTCACGGATTTGAGATCTTTGGTGCATGAACTCGATGAATTTGTCCGACATGAAATAATTGTCAATCTCTCCCAATATATATATATATATATATATATATATATATATATATATATATACATGTTTCTTCTTAGGTTCTCGCGGACGTAATGTGTAGAACTGGATTCTCGGGTATTGATCCGCGTTGTGTGGTTTCGGTCCTCAGAAGGACCAATTTCACGACGTTTCGGCAAAGTCGCATTTGCCATCTTCAGGTGATTCGACCGTAGAGTCTGGAAAATCTAGGCGAACTGACGCTTACTTGGAGGGACAGGTATTTATATCCCCCGTTATGTTTGACCTTTGGACTTTCGAACTATTTCACGCTTGGTTGATTTCTTACTCGGAGCCAAACACGTAGAAATCAACCAAGCGTGAAATAGTTCGAAAGTCCAAAGGTCAAACATAACGGGGGATATAAATACCTGTCCCTCCAAGTAAGCGTCAGTTCGCCTAGATTTTCCAGACTCTACGGTCGAATCACCTGAAGATGGCAAATGCGACTTTGCCGAAACGTCGTGAAATTGGTCCTTCTGAGGACCGAAACCACACAACGCGGATCAATACCCGAGAATCCAGTTCTACATATATATATATATGTATATATATATATATATATATATATACATATATATATATATATATATATATACTTGTATGTTTTCTTGGTATATTGGTTCGTATATATACTGATAATGAAATAAAAATTCTGTTTTGAAGTTTCGACAATGTTTATTGCCTTTATCAAAATTGTTAATTATATAATTATCAGTATATATACGAACCAATATACCAAGAAAACATACAAATATTACAAATGGTTCAAGAATATCAACAAAAGAATATATATATATATATATATATATATACATATATATATATATATATATAACTTAAGAGATATAGAATTAAATTTTCTGAATTATGAAGATAACTTAGATAATTTAACATAGGATTATAAAGATGAATAAACGTAAAAGATTGAACCATAGGCGGGATTCGAACCCACATTTCTGGATTTCTAGTCCAGGGTGTTTACCAATTACACCACTTCGGTCCTGTTAGATTTTTATATTTTTGTAAATATAAACCTCCGAAAGGATAGTAGATCATTGATGAACACAATGCGATTCGATGCCCTACCATCGATCAACTATTCACGCACATTCATCTGAAGTTCAGTCGTTTTTTGAAGTAAGGATTGTAGGTTAGTACTGCTATGGTTGGCAGTTACTTGACAGTTCTTATTCAAATGACAGCATCCCGGTTCTTATATATTTCAATAGAACTGACTGAGAATTGTTCTGGTTAATTATAAACAAGTTTAAAGTTTCTTTGCCTAATTGGCCACTATCGTGTATGTAACTTAAGAGATATAGAATTAAATTTTCTGAATTATGAAGATAACTTAGATAATTTAACATAGGATTATAAAGATGAATAAACGTAAAAGATTGAACCATAGGCGGGATTCGAACCCACATTTCTGGATTTCTAGTCCAGGGTGTTTACCAATTACACCACTTCGGTCCTGTTAGATTTTTATATTTTTGTAAATATAAACCTCCGAAAGGATAGTAGATCATTGATGAACACAATGCGATTCGATGCCCTACCATCGATCAACTATTCACGCACATTCATCTGAAGTTCAGTCGTTTTTTGAAGTAAGGATTGTAGGTTAGTACTGCTATGGGCATCGAATCGCATTGTGTTCATCAATGATCTACTATCCTTTCGGAGGTTTATATTTACAAAAATATAAAAATCTAACAGGACCGAAGTGGTGTAATTGGTAAACACCCTGGACTAGAAATCCAGAAATGTGGGTTCGAATCCCGCCTATGGTTCAATCTTTTACGTTTATTCATCTTTATAATCCTATGTTAAATTATCTAAGTTATCTTCATAATTCAGAAAATTTAATTCTATATCTCTTAAGTTACATACACGATAGTGGCCAATTAGGCAAAGAAACTTTAAACTTGTTTATAATTAACCAGAACAATTCTCAGTCAGTTCTATTGAAATATATAAGAACCGGGATGCTGTCATTTGAATAAGAACTGTCAAGTAACTGCCAACCATAGCAGTACTAACCTACAATCCTTACTTCAAAAAACGACTGAACTTCAGATGAATGTGCGTGAATAGTTGATCGATGGTAGGGCATCGAATCGCATTGTGTTCATCAATGATCTACTATCCTTTCGGAGGTTTATATTTACAAAAATATAAAAATCTAACAGGACCGAAGTGGTGTAATTGGTAAACACCCTGGACTAGAAATCCAGAAATGTGGGTTCGAATCCCGCCTATGGTTCAATCTTTTACGTTTATTCATCTTTATAATCCTATGTTAAATTATCTAAGTTATCTTCATAATTCAGAAAATTTAATTCTATATCTCTTAAGTTACATACACGATAGTGGCCAATTAGGCAAAGAAACTTTAAACTTGTTTATATATATATATATATATATATATATATATATATATATATATATATATATATATATATATATATATATATATATATATATATATATATATATATATATATATATATATATATCACATATATATATCACATCACATTGAGTGGCTAGTGATCACTAGTAGCCAGTAGCTGGTTTCCGCTCAGAACGGCCGACTATACCTAGACTACGCAACATACACTCAATATGCGACAAAGCCTTCTACATGCAAGCATCATTTCAGTTCACATTAGGACCATGCATCTAGGATTATATGTTTAATGCTAGATGAGTTTGCTAACATATCATCAAGAGCTGTAATACAACGAAAATCTCTCACATCAGGACCATGCTCCGTTAGTATGCTAACGTTCTAGTTAAATTATAGATTCGTATTGATTCACATTCAACTATTCATACTTTGACTTACTGCTATTGTACATTCTATCTTCTATACAAACAGAAGAGCCATGATACAAAGTTACTCGACTTAACTTGACTTCTAGTCAAGTAAAATCAAGTAGTAACTTGAAAATCAACTCAAGTAGTGAATCCCTAGAAAATCTGGTGTACCTATAAAAGGTAGGAATAAATATGAGATCTTCATACCATAACAAAATAAAGGTAAAAAAGAAAAAATCAAATATCAAATATGTTTCCATGTTAAAGAAACAATGATATAATATCATTATTCAACAAGCAAACTATTTTGTCTCACTTTCTTTTTTTCATTAAATGAATTTCGTGGATGTTAATCACATCAACATTGTAAAGAACCTCAGGTACATCTTTAATCTAGTAGAAAAAATAACGTTCTACAGTACATGTTGTTATTGATCAAATACTTGCATATATTTGCCCTATAGGTGTCTTCCAAAATATGGAGGAAAATGAGGAGCGGATTAGAGTGCTTGCCACCTCCCCCTTCAATACCGCCAGATTGCCTCATGGGGAATAATACTCAACAGTTCCACAGGGGAAGAAAGATTATTTTCCTCTCAAGTTCTGACATTTTAACAGAGGCAGTTTCCAGAAAAGTAAAGTATATTCTAGAAGGAAATCTGTCGTCAATATCAGCTTGTTATTTCTTTGACTAGTTAGCTGATTTCACAATGAAGATTTATTGACTGTCTATGCTCCTAGATTTCGCCAATTTATTAAGTGTTTTCTAAGTTATAACACGAGTGTATGCCTCCGCCACTGTAGGATATTCTTCAGGACAGTACAAGTCATATCAAGGAAACTTATGCAACTTATCATGCTGTTAGCCTTTCCGTTGCCACCACTTCCACAACCGCTTAAATGTTACATTGTGGTTTTCGCCAAGGTCCTTCTTTCCTTTTAGTTTTCTGGCAACAGACTATCGCATATAGTGAGTCTAGAGATTCTAATACCGTTTGACTTTCCGATAGAATACAAGTATGTCCATGTGAATATTACCACCTACAACATCGTAGTTTATTCATCTATATTAATAGGTTTCCGTTACTGGGTTCACGTTTCTTCATTTCTGTTTCTGAATTTTTATTTTTATTCCACTCTTGTCTCTCCATTCTATTCGACCTAAGCTTTGTACCATTAATGATTAGTGACGCAGTGCTAGGACATTTTGCTTTTTGGCTCCAGAGTCTTGTACAGATCTCTTCAAATGACGCACTGAATGATATCGATATTCTGAATAACGATCAATTCAAAAATATTTTATTGATTGAGAAATTGAGTCTTCTATATACACGGAATAGCAGTAACTGAAAGTTGGAAACTAGAAATAAACTGAATTTATCTTTTCGTTATATACCAGAGCAAGGTGAAAAGTTCCTGAAAAATAAAACAAGAAATAATTTATTTGATCAAAACTTTTTTATTTCTCAACATAATCTCCTTGTAGCCCGATACACTTCGTCCAACGTTTTTCAAATTTTTGGATCCCTTTTAAATGATACGATTTCGGCAATCCTTCAAAATAGACGTTTGTTTTAGCAATGACCTCATCGTTGGAGCTAAATCTCTTTCCACCGAGCCATTTCTTCACGTTTGGAAATAGATAAAATCGCAGGGGGGCAAATTTGGAGAATATGGTGGATAACGAACCAATTCGTAGCGCCATTCAGGCAATTTTGTCATTGCGACTGAAAACCCTACGTCGGTGCGTTGTCCTGGTGGAAGATCACTTTTTTCTTCAAATGCTTTCAAATGCGGCCACTTACGCTTCAAATCGCCGTCGAATCGATCCAACAGCTCTGCACAATATACGCGGGTGATCGTTTTGCTCTTTTCAAGATAATCTATATTGACGATACCGTGTGCAACCCAAAAAACTGTCGCCATGACTTTGTTGGCCGATAAACCCACTTTGGCTTTTCTCGGTTTCGATTCGCCAGGACGAGTCCAATGTTTCGACTGTTCTTTGGTCTCTGGTATATTGTGGTGGATCCATGTTTCGTCCACGGTTACGAAACGTCGCAAAAACTCCTTCTTATCGCGCCTAAGCTTTGTTGAACACTCCTTTGGAGTTGTTACACGGTCGCACTTGTTGTCAACAGAGAGGAAATGCGGCACACATCTGGCAGATAACTTTCTCAAATTCAAAAATGTATGCAAAATGTTCCGTATCTACCCGTTCGGTTGGGATGCCTATAGCCTCAGTAATATTATGCACTTTAACTCGTCGAAAGTCCAATATCATACCGTGGATTTTATAGATGATTTCTGGTGTTGTAACCTCAATTGGACGACCAGAACGATCGGCGTTCTTTGTTGTCATATTACCACAACGAAAATCTGTAAATCTGTTCCAATCGATGGTAAGGTGTCCCCATAATGTTTAACAAGCGTTGCTTTGGTTTGCGTAATGTTTTTTCCACGCAGGAAGTAATGTTTAATCAAGACGCGGAATTCATTTTTTTCCATGTTTATAAAAATCTTCAATCTTGCTTTCGATGGGAGCAAAACAGAATTGAATGAAATATTGTCTGCAAATTTTAATGCGTTTTAGTTGAAGATCACGAATTTTTATTGTGGCGCCATAGTTTCCACTATGTTAATCGGCCAATGTACATCATTTTGCTAGTAAAGTGTTTTTCCATTAGCGCGTCAGAACTTTAATGCCAAGAACAAAATTGTTTTGTGAAGTAAATGTTAAATCTCGATGATGAATGCGTTCAGTGTCTACATTGTTTCAAGTTAATATGATTATATGATTCCACAGCGCTTGGAGTTGATTCACATTCACCATTTAGAGTTGATTCATATTTACCATCAAAATGCGCGTTCGATTCGCCGGTCATTTCGCGCTTTACCAGAAGCTTATGGTCAATATAATAGAGAAAAATAACGATCCCTTTATCATTTGGTTAAAAATTGTGAACAAACTGGCTCAGTTACAGCAAAGTCTCTTTATCGTTTAGTTGGAAAGTCTGAACAAACTGGCTCAGTTACAGTAAAGTCAATATTTGTGCCACGTCGGGGTGCCGATCGGAGGTCTATATTACTTTTGTGAACATAATGTAAGAACCGAATCGTTTGGGTCGTAATTTTGGGAACTAGGCTCTTGAGCAATTGAAAACCGACTGATATTTTGCAGAAAAAATAATCTTTTCCTATGAAATTCATTTCTGAATCAATGGGTTTCAAACAAGTATAAATGTAGAATTTGGGTTGTTCAACGGCCTCAATGATCGAAGAATCGCTTTTTTATCCTGAGAAGGTCACCGTTTGGTGCGGTCTTTGGGCTCAATGCAAGTTCGAATCTTATTTTATGACGATGATGAAAATCGTGTTACTGTTAACAGTGAGGAATCTTCTAAAGGAATATGATTCATATCGACAAGACGGTACGACTCGTCACACATCTCTTGAGACAATTATTTTATTGCAGTTTCCTGGATGCGTTATTTCGAAGAATACTGATGTTAACCGGTCATCTAGATCTCCTACTCTGAGACTTTTTCTTATGGGGTCATGTGAAATCTCAGACTTACAAAAATAAGCCACGAACAATTCACGACTTTAAACGGAATATTCAACGTACCATTAGAAATAAGCCACGCCATATGTGTGCAAAAGTAGTCACAAATTGGACCTCCGGAATGCATTCACAAATAAGTTGAAGATGACATTCAAACGATATTAGTTTGAAAACATGATGCTATCGAAAAAAACATGATTAAACGATTGTCACTCGTAGTCATTATTTCATCTTATTTGGAAGTTTTGACGTGGAGAACGTATAATAGAAATCTATAATGCCCATTTTCCATTGAGATAATAAGGTATAGTGATATTTATTATCATCATTCGCGATTGTTAATGATTAATTATCATATATATGAGTGTATGGACATTTTCAATTTTGAAATGCTTTCTCAACAACTATATCATAAAATTAATTAATATTAGCCATGTAAAAATGAAAGTATCAACTTTAGGTTTGGAAGAAACAGACAATACATCTTCTATAATTGAACCATAGGAAATATTTTCCTAGCATTATCTCTTTGTTGAAATCAAAAGTGATCCAATTGAAATAACTGTCACTATTTTACAGCGAAAAATACTTAACTTAAATAAAATAACTTCTCCAAACAAATATTACAAAGTGTAGTTACATTCAAACATTAAATTAGTAAAAATCAAACTTTTATTTTATTTACAGGTGAAGAACGCAGGAAAACTGGTATTGAAACAAAGCCAGAACGACTTTCGTATGCAAGATGATACGAATAATTGGTAAATTCTGTGTCACCTACCTGAATATAAGGTATTATTTTACATGCTAAAGAGCCGAACTTCCAGATCGGTACAATTCTCGTAAATGCCACTGCCGGAATAGTAAACGCAAAGAGTAGATCTGCGATTGCTAAATTCATCACAAAGCAATTGGTTACTGTCAACATGTTTGGAAACCTGTAACAACAAAAATATTACTCGTCATAAATTTCTAACTTAGAGACATATTAGCAGCATATGATAATTATGCTTTCATTTTTATTTTTTGCTACCATTTAATTTTTATCGAAGTCTTTAGCAACACGCAATAGTGTCTTAGGTAAAGCCAGTCTGTAAAATAGTGACACTCCTTTTTCTATTTCTCCGATTTTAAGTATCGGAATAGGCTTCTGACCACGGGGTGCATGATGGGCCAAGCTAAGTGGCCTGAGTGTATCTAGGGGTTAGGCCACTTATCTAGAAGTTAAGACCCCACCCCTCAACTGATGATGTTGATGATTGGTATCAATTGGACCAAATTTGATACTCAGAACGATACATACTAAGAACGCGTTCCATCTGCAAGATGCTAGCTCATATACGCCTCGTAATTTGGCACAGTGAACTTCCTGTGACTACAATCGGTAGAGAAAAAATTTAAAATTTCAATGTTAAATAAGTAGTTACGTTTATGGTTCTGAACTATTATTAACAGTTTTTGTAAGTTTGTTGTATATTCACTATTTTCGAATGACTTTAAATTACGTGGACAAACCAGATAAATTGTAGCCAGATTAAAATCTTGCGGTAAGGTAAGAATAGTATTTTAAAAATATGTAAAACAGTAGCACATTCTTTGAATTTATAGAAAAAATTCGCATAGGTAACGGGGGTTTGCGTTAGAAGCATGATAAAAATTGATTTCGAGATGGAAAAAATAGAAACAGGTGAACAGAAAATTTCATCATTTTCAAAAAAAAATAGAACCAACAAATGCATGAAAAAGGTTGGATAATATCACGGAGTATATTATAATTTTTTTAATAAAAGGCAATATCTGATCATAATACTTTCAGGTGGTGAAAATGGATTTGTGCCTAATGTTTACATAAGATGAAAATCAAATTGTAACACATGTGATTATCACAACGAAATGAATTTTTATAATCATAAGAAATGGGTGTTGGAATGATTAATTAAATTAAACGCGAAGAAGCGTTGGGGGTAACCCATAATGCCCCACATCATTATAAACAAATTGACAAAATGCCAACATCCACGACGAAAAAATCCGAAATGCAATCTAAAATACAAGTGGTTTGCGATTGATCAGATTTTTGTAGCAGCTAATCATATTCTTGTACGATTACCGTTACCTCTATAAAATACCCGGATTTCCATACAATCGAGTTAATGTAGGCAGAACTGGAGGTTATGTGGCAAATAAGAATGTTACTTTAATTTCAAAGATGACTAAGAAGTCAAAAAACTGCTTTGGAAATCTTAACAATATGATAGTTCTGAAAAGAACAGTTTCCGACAGCAAGTTAAAATTTGAAAAATTCTAGAAAGGAAAAAAAATAAAACGAATAATCTCTGAAAAGTGTCAACGTATGTAAAAGAATAAAATGTGATAACCAAAAACCAACAACTTCCATATACTATCACCAGTAAATAACATCATGTAAGCATTCTATTGAAGTTATTCATTTGTTTGGTGATATTACTGAACTCACGTGATAGCGCCATCGTGTAAGGTTTTTACTTTTTAAATTCTATGAACCAGCACCGGACTGGCCAAGGCAGCGATTGCAGGATAGGCCGGTTTCCAAGAAACCAAACACTAAATAAGAACAAAGCACAAGATTTCCGAATCTGCAATGTCAACCACGAACCAAGCCGGAAACTACCCAGTTTCGACGGGCTGATGCGAGATATATTTCTCGGCTTGCTTTCTTCAATGTTATTCTTTTCGCGTGAATGTCCAAAGAGTGTATTGCATTTACTCAAGCTATTTCTAAAATCATTAAAAAATCCTAGGGCAAAAATTCCTTTTAAATCAAATTTTAAGCATCTTTGAAAAAATTCTTCCGTCTGTTCTTCTGTCTGGATGTATGTCAAGAATATCTCGTCTCAAAAAGGTCCTAATATATTCAAATTTTGACATAATGACTTTTTCTGTTAAATGACGAACACTATTGTTTTTCAGGGAAATCGCTTAAAAAACACACCCTTTCTGAATGGTAGGAAAAACTCCCAAAAATTTGAGTTAACTTACAACTGCTTTCACCAAAATTTCAACAGAATCGTTCATCAACAAAAACAACAAATACAATTATTGAAGTAAACTCCCACAGAGTAGACGCGGGTTCGATTCCCAGAAACGGAAAATGTGTTCTTGTACATTTTCTTAAAGACATTACCAATTAGAATATTATTTAGCTCGGGTGAATGGCTATTCAAGAAAGCAGATTTATAACTCTTCTTTTTAATTTGAATACATTCTAATATCAAACGTTTGTTGTCATTCTTTTCAATATCTAAAATTTTTGTATTGTTGTAGTCGAATGTATGGTTGGTGTCTTTTTACAAAACTAAAAAGCAGCGTACCTTTTAACAAGATAACCCATACCGTATATTCCATCCATTGCAAAGATTGCGAAAAGGTATACATTGACCAATCTTCACAATACCTCGAAAAAAGATTGAATGGGCACAAATATACCAAAAATTCATCAACTGCGCTCAATAAACATGTAAAAGACACTAACCATACATTCGACTACAACAATAGAAAAATTTTAAATATTGAAAAGAATGACAACAAACGTTTGATATTAGAATGTATTCAAATTAAAAAGAACAATTGTGTAAATGACAAAATGGATTCCAATCTTTCGAAACTTTACAATAATCTAATTCAAACTTAACAAAATTCTATTAGTTTGAAGTACCACTTTCCATTTGTCTGTTTAAAATTCAACCTAAAAAAACAGATAACGTATTATTTAACTATGACGATATAAGTAACAATTTTCAGGTTAAATTCCATAGAATTATCGTAAACTTGATTAGTTGTTTATGATGTGAAGTGTTCATCATAGAATAACTAATTCATTCAATAATCATAGATATTTAGAATTGTATAATCTTAAAACGTCTTATGTTTAACTAGATTCAATCCATTTCCAATTGTAATTAGCCATACATTACTCTTTCACACACAACCGATCCAATGTTTCCTGCAGTTTTAATTGGATCTTAAAACACAAGAAAGCATGAATATATACGCCCTGATGTTGTTCTCCTCGATAAACTAATCAAGCCTATGTATGTCATCGAATTCTCCGCTCCGGCAGAGAAGAACATAGTCTTGAAAGAGGAGGAAAAATGGACGTTCGAGCTCCGCACGCTATACCCAGGCCACAAGGTATTAGTGGTTCTGACCATCGGTGTTTTGGGACGAATTCGGTCTTCGCTGCGTTCAAACTTCAACATCATTCCGGCCTGTAAGAACTCGGCGCAGATCTTGATAGACCGGATGCAAAGGCAGTCATTCTGGGTTCAACTAGAATACTTAGGGCACACGATTTAGGAACCTGAAGCTACTTACCGACCGGTACTAATTAATAATATTTCCGAACGCATCCTATCTGTCAGTTAACAACAATCGAATCTGGTGAGTTGACCAAAAAATGCAAAGAATTTGCAGAATTTTATCATGAAGACATTAATGCAGATGAGCTCAAAACAGAATGTTTTCATTTAAGCCAATATTTAAAAAACATAGCAAAGCAATCAGCGGATTTAAATATCTCAACCTTACATAACCTACATAACCTAATAAAATCAGATAAATTGGAAGAAACTTTTCCAAACGTAGAAATTGCTACAAGAATATTCCTTTGCCTAATTGTAGTGGAGAGCGGTCATTTTCGCAGCTTAAGAGAATAAAAAATGAATTACGAACAACAACGACTGAGTAATTTGTCAATTATGTGCATAGATAGTGATATCCCTCAAAAAATTGACTTTAAGGATATAACAGAAGATTTTGCTCAACAGAAATCCCGAAAGATCCCGTTATCATAATCGTAACCAAAAAACCAGCAGCATTCTAATATCATTAATGACATACTATATCATATTGTATTTGATTACCTTTATAGGATTATAGGTAATAGATGGTCATACTTAGTAAAAATTCTATTATAATTCGCTTTCTTTACTTTCCAAAAGGGGCCCAAATTCTTGTGTGCCCAAGGGCCCCAGCCTATTTTAAGACGGCCCTGGTCGAAGCTCATAAATATATGCTGTGTTGGGTTGCCGGGATATACTCCGCGTTGTTGTAGATTGGTTTCGACCAATGTTTATATATATAATTCGACCGAAATGTTGCCACCTTTAAATATTTTACTTTTATTTATCTCTCAACAGTGGAGTGTGATTCAATAAGTAATATCTTTTATCGTATCTACATTCATTACAATAAATCCTTCAAGATTCGAAACAGGTAGATACATCTCATTTGGTGGTGGGCCGATTCTTAGAACCGTCCGGGGCTGGAATAAACATTCGAGTAAAAACAAAGCTATGCTTGACTGAGAAATTCCAGGTATCAAAATATATTCCGCATTCAAAAATATCAATGTACAAACCGAGTTTTATCGAGTCTTATAAACATTGAATGCCCTAGTTTTCAAAAGTACATTTACTTATTCACTATTAGAAATTCTAAAGATAGGAGAATTATCTCAGCACAGGCACGAGTGCCGACGTTGGCAGCTCCACATATCGACTAGAAAATTAAGGGGTGATTGACCGAGAATGCTACGGGTGATTGTCTATTTTCTCCCTTAGGGATATACTATCGTACTACTACTATGATGAATTATGAGAGAAAGATATAACTTTGCTGAAACGTGCAGAATATCAAAGAAGTAAACACTGTTTGCTTTCAGAATTTTTGACTACTGGTTTAGTCAGGAAAGGAAATGTAACACATTCTCTTATAGCTGAAATAATTTTTTTAAATAATATCTTATGAAAAAAATTACAAACAGGGGAAAAATTAAAATTACTATAGTGAAACGGTGATAAAATTAAAAAACAATCTTTAAAGTAGAAATTATTTGAATATGTAATAAATAATAAGCAAAATAAAACTAAGTATTATACAACAAAGGTTTATATATCTATACCGAAGTTACCGAAAACTTTTATTGAATGCCCATGACAAATCAAATTATATTTATAAAAATACTTTTACATTTCAAGTGATTTTTTATTAAAAAGCCGCAATAATTATGAAATATTTCTATTCTACACGTGATAATATAAGCATATTATTATTACACGTATCATATAATCATATTTGATTTATTGAAGACTTCTTGAACATTTCACAACAGTCGTAATTTTTTTTCCAATTTGCAAATATGACTAGCCAGGCATTGCTTTAAAATGGATTGCTATGAATTCTTTATTGCCTATAATTTTACACATATTGTGATATTTGTTTACAATTTTTGTACTGGCAACTAATAAGTGTGCATCATTGTGCACTTGCAATAATAAATTGTTTACAAATATATTATTTTATTTCCATATAGTATACTAGTTATGTTTGGGTTCCCGCTCGTTCACTTGGAATCCAATAACTCTGTTCAAAACAAGTTTCATCTACTTTACATTTGTTGCTCATTTAATTATCTTTAAAAAAATCTATAAGCAACAAATATTTTTGCATGCACATCAGTTTTTTCAAATTGAGTGATGAATTATGATTCATCAGCATGATTAACAGACACACAGACGCACACTACGGGGATTTCCTAAATGGTGAAAGATACAGGTTGCGCTTTTTTCATACCCTGCAATATTCTGAATGAAATCTTGAGTAGTTCCTGAAATATCGCTGAAAGACTGAAACAGGGCCTTTTCTTTTTCCCTTTATAACTTTTTTATTTGTAATGGAAATTTATGAAACTTGAAAGTTTTCCGTTTCTGAACATGAGTTTTTTTATGGAAATGTTAGAAATGTCCTATGCCAACTGATTTATGAAATATTGATAGCAACTCTTCATTTTCTTATAGTCGCCATATTGAATTTTGTAACAGTTAAGACGAGCGACAAATGTAGATTTCAGCCATACATGTCCTGCTACTTTCTTACCACAAAAAACTGAATAATAATAATTTTTTATAAAAAAAATCAAGAACTGGCAACAAAAGCTACCCACAGACATCTAATAGGACTATGAAAAGCCACATCTTACTACCAATCAGGGATGAAACATACCTCATCTACTCAATGAGAACGAATGGGATGACACCACCATACATCCTTGATAAGAAGAAGATTGATTAAATGATAACCAATCAGCCTGCCCACCAATGTTGAAATCTGGTTCACTGATGGAGCCAGAAAACATGTATAGGCGGGAGCAGGAATTAACCGCAAGCACCCAGGTCAAAGTATTAATATATATTAATATACCTCTGGCCGAACATGTCACCATTCTTCAAGCAAAGATACTGGCAATAACGCGCTGTGCCCAAATAGGGCTGGTAGAAAGAATACAAATCCACATCAGTATATGCACAGACAGCAAGTCCTTTCTGCGCTGGGTAGCATGAGAATAACATCGAAGCTGGTGTGCGAGTGCATCAACATTCGAAGGTAACTCATCCTATTCTGGGTCCACCGGTCACCCTGGATTAAGGGACAAAATAGCTGATGAATTTGCAAAACTGGGGGTTCAGTAGGCCTCGAACCAGCGGTGGACATCTGGAAGATTAACATCAAAGAGACAATCCACTAGTGAACGACTGCAGGCACTGATTGGACCGCACATTAGGGAAGACTGGTCGCAGCAAGTGAGGAACATGGTTAAAACCGATGCCAAACTTCTGACACAGATACTGTCAGGACACGGACAGTTTAACTAGCACCTTCATAGGATGAAGCTTAGCAATTCGCCTTTGTGCAGATGGTGCAAACGGAAAAACGAAACATCATTGCACAATCTAGGCAGATGCGTAACACTGATCCCCCCAGAGGCAGAGCACTCTCGGTAGAGCTATGTGACACTGAGGAGATCCAGAGACTAGATACGAAGATGGACTGCTCCACTGGGTGACACGTAAATCATTAATCCTCCCCTAGGTAACACGTGGCACGGGGTGCAGAGGGCTTTGGCCTAGGCGTTAAGGAACCGCAACGCCCCCCTTAATTAATAATAGTAATGACCTTTTCTAGAAAGAATCGTAAAACACAGTCAGAATTTTATTATTTCGTATGGATCGATTAGTCAACAAGGGAAATTGTACAACTGTTTGTCAACAAGCACTTATGTACTTAATGTATGTGTAGGGAATTGATAATGTACTTATACAGCTTTAAACTATAAAATACTTATCTTAACCTTCCTGGTTTCGTGTTTTCTCGAGTTACTCTAATTTTTTTGATTAGATTAGAGCAAATTGGAACGAACTATTTAGAAGTAGGTTATAGAGGGTCGCGAATAACCAGGTCACAAGAATGCTTCGGGGTGAAATTGCATGGGAAATGTATGAATTCTTAAATTATGAGCTTGCCCCAGTTTATTTTTAGAACATAAACATGGAAATCATAATTCATTCTACCTCTATTTTTAGATACACCTACGTATTCCAATCGACTAACTGCTTTCATACATCACACGATTAGATCGCAACTTGATTACATGTTTAACTACATTCAATTAATTAATTATATACAGCTTTCAGCTTATCAGTCCGGGAGGTTATCACGACTGATGAGTATATTGTTTGAGATTAAATAATCTATGTTACAAGCAAAATATTTTTATGATCTATTTAAGTTTGATGTTTATTAAAATCTATCTGTAATTCGATGAAAACTAAAGAAATACGTTAATTTATATTTTCAATTGGAAAGTTATCTGACACATTTTTTAAATGTTGAATCCTCGACCTGTGTTTTTTCAAGGTATATTCACTGACATCTCTTTTGCGTTGATTTACTATAAAATTTTCACATTTGCAATTTTGAAGTGTAAGGAGGTACTTTCATGAGTTAATAGTTATTAGGGCAAGGTGGATTCGCTTCCGGATTGAAGTCCGATAATTAACATAATATACCTGTGTTGTTTTTGTGGCATATATGGTCTCGCTAACTGCACTTCACCATTCTTTGTAACAATAACCAGTTCAACAAAATCGATTTGCATTAGTTTGAAGAATACGGTGTTTGCATGAATTTTAAACACACCGACCGCTAGATACACTTGTTCAAGTGTAGCTTTTGAGTTCCTGAGAAGAAGAAATGTGAATATCCATAGTTATTTTACATTTTTGGACTAATAACAATCATTTTCATGTTGGATAAAAGCTAACAACTGAAAAAGTTCGTTAATAGGAGTTCGGGTTCGATAATAAAATCTTTGTTATGGGATCATAGTGAAAATCAATTTTAAAATTAATTTCATCTCGATTCCGGTTCTAGATTGAAAATGTTTATCACGAGCTCTATATGAATTTGTCTTAGAATTGAATTTGATTTCTATTCAGAAGCCACCAAACTTTCCGAGAGTATCTATAAAAACTCTCTTCTCAATTGAACTAACACCTAATGTAATAATATACTGTACCTACAACTGTGCACAATCTAATAAACAATATGGGAATATTGATATCATCATTTGCAGTTTTGGATATGTTGAGCAGCATTATTTCAGAATTATATTATGTATAAATCAAGTAACGTTCCCATTCAACCAAATATTAGCGATTAATATATGGGATAGCACAACTTTATTTCATCTTTATTCTATGTTTCCTATCATTTTATTTCTAGATTATATATTGGATTGGACAGAAGAATATCAACAAATTATAAAACATTATAATTATCAACAACAACTTTTAGAACCAACAAAATTATTACAAGAAGAACTGTCTTTATTGAGAAGAAATATGTTTAAATGATAGTAAAGTACCACTACAAATACTCAGCATTATGGAAGTGATTAATTTTCTCTTATCCATAATACAAATTCCTCCAGTATTCTACACTTTATGAAGGCATTCAAAAAATACGTGCACGTCACAGGAATTGGTGACCCCGACGACAATTTGGACACGAGAAAAAATTGGATACTTCAAAAGGAATCCTAGCAGCAATTTCACCCAAAAAGCAGCTCGCACCGAATAGAAGCACGCACCCGATAAAAGTCAGCACCCGATAAAGCCTACACCCGAGAGAAGCCCGACAACAAGGAGCAGTATCTGACCAAACAAACCCGACTTCAGAGAAAAATGTTATATATACAGTATTTACTTTTCTTCTTTCGGCAATCCACCGGAATTACTCAGTTGTACCTATTATGCCATACATTTATTTAGAATGTGCAAGTAGTGTATTATTTATTTACCTAAAAATAGGTAGTGTAGAGCTAGAGTTAAGGTACACTAAAAATAGTATTTTGTAATCAGTGTAAATCCAACACTAGGTAATGCATACTAGAGTTAACGTACATTGAAAACAGTATTTGTTTTTACCAAAGTCAGTGTAATATTACACTAAAATGTTGTTAATTCACAAAATATAGAGTTTCTCAGTGTATATTTGTACACTGACTAGATTTGTTTTCAACTCTGGGCTATGTTGCATCTCATCTGCTGAAGTGTAAAAGATCCTCTGAATAAAGGGACTATTTAACACTAACGTTAGAGTAAAGTTACCAGTAAAATTTACTCTAGATGCAGAGTGAATATTTCACACTAGAAACGTTGGATCTATATAGAATGTTTTTAGTGTTACTTAAGAGTGAAATTTTCACTCTAAATTTTTTAATGTGTACTCAATTATATTTATTCCAAATTTGACTTTCTTCCATTATGAGTGTTCAAGATTATCCATTCCCAAGATAGAATGCACTTGAATAATTTATACTGCCTAAATAAATCAAAATTTAAAATCGTTAAGATTGAATTCATATCTTACCTGAAAAAAGGAGAAATTTTGAAACAGCGAAAAAAATTGAAAGGTACTGGTATTACAATTGCACACGACCTAACTTTTGAACAAAGACGTGAGCAAAAAGTTCTGAGAGAATTTTTGAACAAAGCCAGCGATAATCCATTAGTCCAATCATTCATGAAAGGAAACAAATTATATATCAACAACAAAGCCTACACTGCCGAAGAACTACAGGAAAACTATAATTCAGAAGAAAGCAACGCGTAAAAGTGGACCAACACCAACAACACCAAACATTAGGAACCTAGAGACGGAATTCGAACTTCAAGGAAAAATAGAAGATACCTAACCTCAAAAATCCTCCAAAGAACCACCAGAAAGAAAAATCAATGATGATACTCCCAAAACAGCCATACAACCGATAGCTACAGGTTCTTTAGTGAAAGATAGAACAAGAAGTCATCGCTCTAACAAGTAATTCTTTGAACCAATATAACTATATAAAATTCTCATTCTCAGTCACTTTTAACATGGCAGGTGATCATTCAATATCATTCTAAACGAAAACTTATCTTAAGTCTACTCATATTTTTATGCTGAATATAATTCATTTTTAAACTAAGCTGAAACCAACTAATTTTAACTCTACTTTCATATTAAATAATTCACACACCCAAATTGCATATAACATATAACTATGAAAGAGCTCATGATACATTGTAATTACAATCCGATAAACACAGTTGAGTTTTACAATTTGATGGATCTAAACAACACCATGGTTGATAAAACGAAAAGCAAACACCTTTTGAAAAATGTTCACCAGAACATAAGAAGTATAAGGAAAAATCTTGATGAACTCAAGATAACGCTAGATCAATTAACAGTAGACTTTGATTCGATTATTTTAACAGAAACCTTCGATATCTCTGATTGTACAGATATTTGCGATGTTGACGGTTATCAAATGTTATATAGCGAAGGTAATAATAAAAATGATGGCGTTGTCGTATTTATCAAAGATCAACTATAATACAATCACGAACTAGTGTATATAGATGAAAGCAAAGCAGTAGATATTGAACTAACCCTTGGAGAAAAAAATTCCTGATTTTATTTACAAAAATAAAAAAATCCTCCGAAATCTCAAACATAAGTTCAACACCCGAAAATAATCTAAGGGCAACGTACAAGTCACTGTTACAAAAAAAAACATTGGAGAACACACATATAATTACCTCAGCAGTAGAATATTCAACTACCTACCTGAAATATACAAGATGTATATACGTAAAATACATAATATAAACATTGTGAGAAGAATTTTAAAAAGGTATTTGCTAGATCTGAATATGGATGTTGTTTTTAATATAATTACAAATAATAGCGAATACTATTTCTTTCTTTCGAAAATATTTATTGAAACAAGTTCATCTCAGGAAATGTCACAATTTTCATTCATTTTCATTTCATTTCATTTCATTTGTTCATAGATAAACATATTTCATTTTATATATACAACAGTTATTTGTATACATTTCAAATTCAAGAATTAATAATATCATAAAGTAATAATATCTCATGTTACACCTAAATGTTACAATAAAGTAACTTTTGTATGTGTAAGTAAATGAACAAATATTGATATTGAAAATAAAATTAAAATTACATTTGTATTAAGTTTCTAATAGTAATATTTCCGTGATACATTTAAAATCAAATTAAATTAAAATGATTAACAAAACAGTTTTCCTCTTCATTCTTTCCTACCTTCAGTCAGTAAAAAATGAGGATAATTTCTTTTGGTTTTGAAAAATGAATCGTTTAGAAATTTTAGAAAAGTGTTTGATATTTGAAATTGTTTTAATATCTATAGGAAGCAAGTTATAGCATTTTACCGCAAGATATAGGAAAGTTCTTTGTGTTTTAGATTTTGTGCATATAGGGATGCTGATTTGTTTATTTGTAGTGTTCCTAGTTGAATGTGTATGATAAGTGTGACTTTTATAATTCTCTTTTTGGTGAAAGAACTTGCATACAGTATGAGTGTACAAGTTTCTCACATTTAAAATTTCTTCCGAGTATAAATGTTCCGTGGAAAATAATTTGGATTTATGTTTAATAACTTTTAAAATGTATAGTTTTGGCTAATATTTAGAATTTCTAATGAATTATTATACAACCCGCCCCATGCGATTATACCATAACGAATTAATGACACCACCAACGATTTGTAAACTGTTACAAGTAGATCATTTTGTAGTATTTCCCTTAGTAAGTAAAATGTATGTATTAGTTGTTTAATCTTTTTACTCAGATAAATGACATTATGGTCCCATTTAAGATTCTTATCAACATAGATACCTAGATATCTAATTTGTATTAGTTTCATAAATATATTCAGTAGCATTAAATTGTAGGTAATTAAAATCTAGCCGAGAATGGTTGCTGATTGAGAATGCAATGTAGTTAGTTTTTGTTAAATTAATTGTTAATTTAAGAGCATCCAGCACGGTCTTTATTGTTTTGAGTCCTTCACAAGCACTTTCTTTTACAAGATCCCAAGATGGACCAGAGAAAATCAAAATTGTGTCATCTGCATAGGATATTATTTTACCGTTTATATTGCAATTGCAGAGTGTGTTGATATAAACTAGGAAAAGTATCGGGCCTAATACTGTACCCTGTGGAACTCCTATGTTAACTGTCAATGAGTCACTTGAAGTACCGTTAATTTGAACTATTTGACACCTATTTTCTAAATAGTTTTTTAATAAAGTGTGCGCCTTTCCCCTGATTCCATAGCTAGAGAGTATGTTTAATAGTTCTTTATGTGAGACCGTGTCGAAAGCTTTAGCTAAGTCCATAAATACAGAAATTGTTTTTTGATTATTATTAAAATTATTCGTGATGAGGTTTGTTAATTCAATGATGGCATCAGCCGTAGTCAGATTATCTCGAAATCCAAACTGATTGTGGGAGAGAATACTGAATCTGTTAAAGAAATTCATTATCCTTTTTTTTTAACATTTTTCGAAAATTTTGCAAAAATTATTGATAAGACTGATGGGGCGATAGTTGTCAATACGATTTTTAGAACCCGATTTGTGTATGGGAATTACAATCGCTTTTTTAAATGCTTCTGGGACAATTGAAGTTTTAAATATTAGGTTAAAAATGTGTTTTAAGGGTTTTATAATGTAAGTATGGAACATTTTAATTATTTTGACAGAGATACCATCCAAGCCGGGGGCACTGTTATTTTTTAATGATGCTATTGAATTGATAATATCATTAGGAGTTATCGGAGTTAAATACATAGAGGCAGAGTTTTCTGTTATTTTTAGTTTTTTTTGGGGGTTTATTCTGTTTTGCATTTCATTTCCAATTGAACTAAAGTAGTTGTTAGCATAGTTAGCAGCGCATTTTTTGTTCGTAATTATACTGTTATTTTCATCTATTAATTGAACAATATTATTTTTATTTATCATTGAATTGGTAGCATTATTAATTAATGCGTAGATTTTTTTGGATTATTGAAGTTTTTATTAATTTCATTTTTATAGCAGAAATTTTTAGCATATATTCAATCTGTTTCTGTAAAGCTTTGAACTCTGAAAAATGTTGAGGAGAATAGTTTTTATTTAGTTGTTTTTTCATTTTATCTCTTTTTATTATAGATACTATTATTGAGTTAGTAATCCAAGGTTTTCTCTCTTGTTTAACTTGTAAAAGCTTGGTGGTAGTTGAAGTTTTGATGAAATGGTTGATTTTATTTTCTAATAAGTTTAGTGCATGGTTAGAGCAATTTGAATTAAGAATTGAGCCCCAGTTTTCATTTTCAAATGAAACTTTCAGTTTTTTCATATTTAGTACAGATTGATATTTTTTATCTAGGACATTCTGATTATCCACTATTTGATTATTATAAGGGTTTATAGAGAGTGCAGTGAAGAAATGGTCGGTAATTGCAGTGTGTATTGAAGCTGATTTGAATTTTAGGTTTGTAGTCTGTTTGCGATGTTTCACATATATATGATCAATACATGTTTTTGATGTATGAGTAACTCTTGTAGCTCCGTTTATATACGATATGAAACCTTTACTATTCAATAGGTTTGTGTATCTGTTAGGTGATGCATTATGATCTTTAAGTATACCAATATCTATATCACCAAGAATAATAACTAATTTGTTTTTGGCGCATTGTTCTAGATAAGTTTCCAAATCATCTATAAACAACGACTCATTTGTCTCAGGAGGTCTATATATTGCTGATATGCTGCTTGTGTTAAGGTTTAATAAAAACTGAATGTTGGTTACCGTAACACCAGACTTATTGAGTTTAGTACTGTCAACATTAGTAACTGTAATGTTATTTTTAACAAATATCAAAACACCATCATTCTGATTATAATGAGCTCCATTATAGTATGTTTCAAATCCGTAGATGTTAAAATTTGTAGGGGAAGAAACGGTCCAACATTCTCTTAATATTATTATGTCAATGAACTTTGTGTCAATAATGTCAAGAGTAAGTAAAAGTTCTTGAAAATTTTTTTTTACACTTCGAATGTTGAAATGAATTATATTAGTTAACGCACTATCGTTGGAAAAGAAATACGTAGAGTCACAGATATTTTCTATTTGATGTTCCTGTATAAAGTGATCTAGATCATTTAAGATGTCGATTTCATTAGTATTTACCATTTATTTGGAATGTAAAAGTTGAGTTATTTGAATTTTTGTTACTGACCTTTTGGTAGAGTGAAAGAATGAGAGTGGCATACCTATATTTTGTAAGCTTGAAACTAATAAGTAATATAAACAAAGTAGTGAGTGAACTTAACAAAAGAGAGAAAATAAACACATGATTATATATAACAGTTTCGTTTTGGAGAAACATTTTAACTGGTGTAATCAGTTCTTTCTTTTAAATGTTGTATATTTTTCATATATAATGGACAGTTGATGTCAAAAGCGTTATGTTGAATGTCATAGTTTGTTTTATATTTATTGTTGCTACTTGAACAGTTGTTACATTTTAGGATTTCGTCTTGACAATGCTTTGATTCGTGAGGATTGGTACACTTAGGACATATAATTGTTGAACTGTGACAGTCAACTGTGATTTGTGGTTATAACCGCAACATTTTTGGCATCTCATTAGGTGCCAATTCTCATATACAGGACAGATATTAAAGCCTATACATACTTTCTTAAGATTGATGATTTTTCTGTAAGCTGAACTATTGCATCCGATCACTGATGTGTATTTGTAGTTACTTTTTTCAGTTATATTGAACACTTTGACCTCTATATGGTCTTCATCTGAAAGTATTTCATTTTGATTTTTAATGCTTCAGGTAAGTTTTCTTTTTAGAAGTCGAGATTAATGTTTGAGATCATAATTCTAGGTTTTCTTAGTTTGGTTTCATCTATGTTGTAATCATTCCCAAGGTTAGTTAATAGCTCCGTTTTCATTTTCTCAGTTGCAGCTCTGGACTTGCACTTAACTAGAATAGAGCCATTTCTAGCGTTTCTTACCATATCAATACCTACAGATATTTTGGTGGGATCTATTTTATTCTCCATATCGTGTTTGGTTTTATGACAATTTTGTGGTTGATTTGGTTTGATTAGTAGACATGGTACATTTATTTTGATTGCTGATTTCAATAGAGCGTCGGCATAGCTCGGTATATGGTTGGATTCATTATTTTTTGAGTATAAATCTACTTTACTGTTTTTGATTTCTTCTATTTGAGTCTGAAGTAGCTCAATAATCTTATTTTTACTTTCAATTAGATTGTTTTTGTCTTCGATAATAGTTTGTAAGAGTGTATATGTTTGAAATCTAACACATTCTTTTATTTCTGATGATGTTAGTAGTGAACAGGATTTACATATGCTTTTTTCACATCCATCACAATCTATAATTGGTGGATTCTTTACTGTTTGATGCAGTGCATTTTGTACAATTGTTTAAACTCATTGCACACTGTTTTTGAAGGTTTTACTTTTCATTCTTGGTTTTTTATTAGTGATAGCAGTTTTTAGAAGTATGAATTGAGAAGTTGGCTTGGACAGACGTTTATTATTCACTGACAGATTTTTTTCAAAGCATAATACTATATTGTGTACTCATTTTCTATCATCATACTTTATATCTTCATATGACTAGGTTAGATTAGTTAATAAGTTAGTTTTTAAGCGCCTTAAGCACTAATTGAATATGTTTATCACTTATATAACGTACTAGCATACAAATAGCGAAAAAAAGGCCAAAAATATATTATGTGCGTATTATGTCTTGGCAGGAAGAGCTACAACTTCGGTTTTAGTGGGATTCCCCATGTTTGTCTGTAAGAACCGTCTTATCTTCATCACAAAGTATTACAGGCGGCAAAATCCTCAAAATAACTTTCATTTTGGCCAACAACATCAAACGCTTGGTTCAGTCAAGCTGAAATTCAATTTGGTTTTAAGAAAATCTCTGATGAACATACGAAACATCAGTATGTCATCATGTCACTCTCGCAGGAGACAGTCATATCCGTTTTGGATATTTCACAAAATGCTCCCTGCCAATAACCCATATTCTATTCCTAAAAAAGGACTCATTGAACGTCATTCGCAAAGCGAAGAGAAAAAACTTGAACTCCTTTCACATTCAGAGCAAGGAGATGAAAAACTATCTGTATTGCTCAGAAGGATGGAATTTTTAACCGGCTTTCTTCAGCAGTTAATAACGATTTATTGAAAGGGTTGTGGCTAAGAAATGCGAGTTACTTTATTACCTTCGGATAAAACATTAGCGAATTAGTTGCTATCGCTGAGATGATTTGGAATGTTTCTCAAATATAATAATAATAATAATAATAATGATAATAATAATGTCTTTATTCAGATAAATTTACTGAAGTGTAATTTCTTCGGGCGGAGTCTAGCTAATTAGCTACTCAACTTAGCCCCATTTTGATAAATGCATAAAAAGAAAAGGAAAGATAGAACAGCGATTATGAACTAAAATATACATAAAATAATAAACGTAACAAAAACAACAACAACAAATACTCCCTCCCCTCCCCCGATTCATCATGTTTACAAAAACAATAGTTTTAAGCATCGTTTAAATCGTGCACCCGTAAGACTCTTGCACTGACTAGATAGAGAGTTATAAAGTGTAACCGCATTATATGTAAATGATCTACGTGGTAGTGCTTTTACTTCAGCTACTCCAATAAACACAAACCTTTTGAAAATTATATCAGATTTAACGTTGACAGTTACCAATTTGAAAAAACTTTTATTGTAGAAACGTCAAACACGTTTCAATAAACCACAGAGTAGATCATCGAGTCGTCATAGACAAACAAATTCAATTCACAATTCTCAAATTAATACATACTGTTGGTTTCATTCCAAATTCGAACTTCAAGCAAAAAATGAGTCAAACCTTATTCTTATAACGAACAATCTTTGAACTAATAATGCCTAATATTTTAAAGATTGATATTAGACCCATTACAGCAAGTCGTTCAATCATCAGGGATACATATCACAAGTCAAATTTTAGTTGACTCTGAAGCTGACATTTCTTGCATTCCACATACATTAGTAATCAGTCACCAAATCAAATTATAGTTTTTCCGCAGCCAACGGTTATACAATTTCAACTTATGGTTCTAAATTATAAGAATTAAATTTCAATTTGAGAAGGGATTCACTTTCTCACTTATCATCGCTTCCGTTGATAAACCAATTATCGGTGCGGATTTCTTATCGAAACTTAATCTAACGGTTGAAATTAAAAACAAAAAGTTTATAGATTCAGTAACAAACTTATCTGTCAATCGTATTATTAGTTTAACTGAATTCAAAGTTTTTTCAATACAAAAAGAATATACTAATCAAACTAAACTATAAAAAGATTCCTCCTTTAATTGCTAATCCAAATTATAATCTCCCTATCAAAAGGCACTCTACCTCTCTCTATGCCAAGAATGTTAGACTCCACTAAAATCAGTTTCGCAAAAGAGAGATTCGAATTTATAGTATCTCATGCAATATGTCAATCCAGTGTTTCTTCAGTCTTATCACCATTACACATGGTTTCAAAAAAGAGATTCGACGATTGACAACATTGTCGAGACTATAACCAATTAAATTCAGTTTCCATTCCAGACGGATACTCTCTTTCTTAAATACATAATTTGAATTTAAATGACTGCAACATTTTTTGAAAATTAGCCAGCATTCGTGCCTACCGTCAGATTCCAGTAGCATGGAAAGATCTTTTCAAAAATGCAATTACCACATTTTTTGGTCTTTTTACTTGTAAAAGAATGCCTTTCGGAATGCTGGACAAAATTCCAGCGCTTTATGAATGAAGTTGTTTCAGGACTTGATTTCATGTTTTACTATATAGATGATATTTTAGTCGCAAGTGAAAATCACATACAGCATATGTAACATTTATCCACATGATTCGACAGATTCGATTCTTTTGGCAATAATATCAAACCATCAAAATGCATTTTTGGCGTAGGGAACTGACTTTTCTAAGTCACGAGTAATCCTCACATGAAAAATGATAGATTATTACCATGGTTTCATTCCAAATTCCGCCCAGTTATTAGTGCCCATTTATGACAAAAATTACAAAATTTAACAAAAAGAAATAATCAATTCGACTGGCCACATGTTACAATTTTAGCACAACCACTTCCTTACTGCGGACGCTTGAAATTGTTCCGTAAGTGCTGTCTAATAACAACAGCGAACCAATAATTGGTTTCCGTTGGCATTTTTCTCTTAAAAAACTAAAACAAATTATAGCACTTTTGACCGAGAATTACTAGTCAGTTTCCTTGCTTAAAACACTTTAGATATTTCCTTAAAGGAACATCATTTTTCGTTCCAATGGATTATATGCCGTTAATTTAGACAATACGAAAAAAAATGTTTTCTGAATTTTGAAAATTTATAGGAACCCCGACAATTCATTTGCCAGTTATATTCCAAAAAGCTATGGTATTGCTGAAAGTTTTCACACACGACTCAAGTCAGCTATCATAGCCAGCGAAAACACAAAATAATGGGTAGAACAATCACCAATTTTAGGTTTTGCTATTAAAGAAGATCATGATTGTTCTTCTGCGTAATTGGTATACAGACAATCATCAAGAATATCTGGAGAAATTTTCACTGTCTCAACAATTAAAACTTCAGATTTTATCAAACATTTGGAAATTCATCTTCAAAATTTAAATCCAGAGCCTCCTCGAAATCAATAACCCAACAACATTTTTATTCAAAATAATTTAGATTGTTGTAAATACGTTTCCGTCAGAGTTTACAAAATCAAAAAGGCACTGCAACCTCCATATGAGGGACCTTTTAAAGTTTTGGACATTTGTAAGCTTTCTATTTACAATCCTTCCATAAACATATTTCACTAGATAGTCTCAAGCCTGTTCATGTTGAGCACTCTATGTTGAACAACATCGGAAGGTAGAAAGTAACTTTTCCTATATAGCGTTATTTTTTATTCTTTGAAAGGGAATGTTGTGGGATTCCACAATTCTATTTCCCTATTCATACATTATATATTGGATCAATATACAGAAGAATGTCAACAAACTATATATAACAACGAATCAACAAACTATAAAACATTATCATTATCAACAACTCTTAGAACCAAATAAATTATTACCTACAAGAAGAACTGTTTTTATTAAGAACAAGGATTTTTAAATAGTAGTGAAGTATCACTACAAATACAAATACATTACAGAAGTGATTTATTTTCTCTTATCCACGATACAAATTCCATAAATATTGTACACTTCAAATACCTTATATAGGGTCATTAAAAACATACGTGCGCGCTACAGGGAGGGTTGTCATCGGTCAACGGAATGTTACGATGCACTTACATTATTATATACGTCCTAGAACATTCAATTTTATTTTTTTTATTTACTTTTATTAACTAGTACGTTTTATTACTTATTTGAATATTTCCGTTATGGGTTTCATCAACCGTGTTACATGTGAACTATAATAGACCAATCCAAGTTGAAGATAAAGCGCATGTAAACAATGACAACGCGTGATTAGCACTACCGTTGCAACATCAATTTAACTCATTCTGATCAATATGTGGAGCTCCGATACAGACAAATCCCCTATTGCTGATGAGATCAGTCTTCCATGAAAAATAAAACGGGGCTAGGCTCTGCATCTGTAATTTAATTCATGAATACAAAAATATACACACGTTTTTGGCTCCAAAACTAAATCGGAATCGTAAAAAAGGCTTCGATTCATAGACGATTTTGGCATAGACGTAATCCGAATAATAATTCATAATTTTTTTTCCAAACATCGACATCCTAACCTTGGATAAAATTTTGCAAGCAGTTAATGATGGAAGCACAAAATATCGTGTTTTGTTTCAATACTTTTCTGGTATTGGAAGTATCAAGTTTCAGTTATTTGAGATTCTCGATATCTTTAGATATCTATAATCTATAAATAATAAATACCTATGTAACCACCGAGTACGTGCGATACTGGCAAGTATTATCGTCCACGTGTCTTTGTTTACATTTAGTGCCAGTTGGTTTTGAACGGAATATAGTTCATCATAATATACCCATATGGAGCTAGCTTATGTGAATCCATGAATTCAATAAAATTTAATTGTCGTATATTTCCTACTCAGAAAGATGATATATCACAGCAATACCAATGAGCTAACAGAAGTTTGAGAGATAATTAATAATGTACATAACATAATATTCATGATCTAATATTCAAATAAAACAAAGCCTGGGACGTATTTCTTGATGATATTGGTAGGATCCGTTTCATGGATCAGAAATAGTATCTATCTAACACTTTTAGAAAATTGTTATGGATATTCCATTTCTATGTGAGGAATATGATCGGTTCAGCTTGATGTTCATTAGTTAACTAAACATAGTGCACAATGCAGATAAACATCACTTCAGATAATACAATCAGGAACCACTACATGAATGAGACGTAAGAGTTATAATTTAATTAAGTCCAAGTGCAAATGTCATATTGTGTATACTACACCCCCGTTGAGGATTAATCACTTATCAATAAGTCATATGAATAGAACATTCGATTAATTCATAAAAAGTAATATGATACCACTGTGCTACTATAAACAGAACGCTATATTAAGCAGACACATAGATTAAAGTGAATCGATCCCCTTAACTGTTGTATGTAAGACCAGTGAGTCGATGATAATTAATTACGTATATATGACATTGACTATTATCATTACACAGGTAACAAAATAATACATTAGTATTAATCAAGTGGTTAGATTAAATAGTTTGCCTTTCACATTAAAGATATTTCTTAACTTAATGCAGTTCTTCTCAACTTTTCAGTATCTGCGACCCAATTTTGAATCACAATTCATGCGCAGAACGGTCGAAAAGTAGACCTTCTTGTAGCAGACCCTTGTGCCTTCCTACGTTGTTTTCCACTTCTCACGGCTTCGAGAAAATTTTCAATTTCTCTCGAACATTCTATAACGTCTGCGCGACGTGTACAAATATTGCATCTTGTCCAGATCCACTGAGTCCCAGTCTAGACGATCTTTCTACCTCTAGCTCTACCGCGAATGTATTTGTTGTAATTTGCGTGTTATCTACAATACTAGATATTCAAGTAGCTTATACAGTGTATGTAACAGAATCATGGATAAATATTTGAGTGGACCCAAGCGAGCATTAGACAATAGTGAAGCATCAACAAGTGCTCAGACGAAAGTGGTGCCGAAGATAATATCAAGAATATTTAAATTTTGGATTTACCAGTATTGAATTATATGGAGAAGAAAGGTCCCTATATGTAATTTGCTCAAAAATTTTGGCAGCAAACAGCATAAGACCCAATAAACCTAAACGACATTTGGAAACGCTTCATACTAAGTACTTGAGCAAATTAAAAAGCAAATTCAAATTTAAATCATATAAAAAGTAAAAATCATTTAAAAAAACTTTGTCTGTGGAGGAAAAAGCTATACTTGCCTCTTTCAAAGATTCATATCAAATAGCCAGTTGTAAAAAGCCTCACACCATTGGTGAAGAGCATATTCTGCCAGCTGAAATTGAGATTGTAGGAACTATGTTCGGAGATAATTTTGCCAAACAATTGCGGTCCATACCTCTATCAAATGATACTGCAGCTATTCAAATTGGTGATATATCTGTAGATGTACAGCATCAGCATTTCGAAAAGTCGCGTAACAATTTTTTTTCCATTCAGCTTGATGAGGCAACATATAACAATAAAGGTGTTCATTTAACGCCTACGTTCGATTTTATGATAATATCTCAGCAGTAGAAGAACTTCTATTACGCAAACCAATAGAACTCAAGTCAACAGCACTTGCATAATTTGCTATCGTAAATGATTTTCTGAACAAGCAAATATAGAGTGGAAATTTGCGACGGAATATGCACCGGTGGTGCTCGTACAATGTTTGGTAGATTCCAGAGTATACAAGCACTTGTGAAACAAAAAATTTTACAGTGCATCTAAACACATTGCATGATCCACAGAGGAGCTCTGGCCTCCAAAGAAATGAGTCCTGGTTTGAATATTGTGCTAACAACGGTAGTAACCGTAGTAAATTATATAAAAATGAGCCCCCTAAAATGGAGAATTTTTTCTGCACTTTGAGTCATGGGTGCAGTACATTCAGCGTTATTATTTTATTGCGAGGCTGAGCAGTTTTGAGATGATTTATTTGTAATGAAATTGAGCTACTTGGTCTACATATTCGAGAACTTGCATCTTCAACTCCAAGGATACGAGTGATAAAGTTAATGCTTTTTGTAGAAAACTGGAATTGTAGAGCAGAAATGTAATACAGAAAAACCTAGAAATGTGGATGAATGTGTTAAAACTTACAAAACTGAAGAACAACAGCTGTTTCTGTAACTATTGAAAATCATTTAAACATGATGGCAAACAATTTTGAAAATTATTTTCTTGCTTCAACTTGATAGCAAGTTACGAGTGGGTAGGGACCCATGTCAACATTTTCTCAAAGGTCTCTCAACTACCGAAGAAGAAATCTCTGTAGACTTCATGGCAAGAAGGTAGCATATCACTTTTCAGGGAAATTGTCTACTAAACGCACCCTTTACTGAAGAGTTGGAAATTAAAAAAAAAAGTCCCAAAGTATAAATTTATATATAAATAATTTGAATATTACTTAGTTGTGTAAAGATAATGAATATTCCATCATCTTTACACAAATGCGAAGGGTATCTCATAGATATTGATGATGAACCAAATCAAATGATTTGCGTAGAGCTTTGCCACGCACACTAATTATCTATTCTCCAAGCGACAACACTATCATTCTTTTTGTATTATCATTCTTACTATTCACTTCTGTCTTGTTAACTGTCAATTGTGAAACTAATTTTGACGTTTAACGTGTTAAAATCGAATCGAACATTAAATGCGTTTTATGTTTACACTGTGGCTTAGATATTTTCACTCTGTAAACGTCATATTTGAAATTTCCAATGGCTCAAATAATTTAGCTCAGTTGGGGTCATTTGACAATTACTTCCTGTGGGGGAATGTCGAATATGACGTCAATAGAGTTCTTGAAGAGAACTCCAGTATTTACTGCCGAGTTCTTTTCCTTCTGTTCTAAACCTGTCCATTTACCCCAATTCTAATATGTTCCGGGACCCAATGCATATTGACTCTATTCTGCACCTCTAAGGAGCTTAGTTTGGTTTAGCAGTTATGCACGAACCTTATGGCTACTTGACAATCGAACGTGATGGTTATGTCCTTCTTTTTGAATCCTCTGCCCAGATTGAGTTGTGTTTATCTCTCAATTTATGATGACAGAAAAAGAATTGCATCTACCTTCACATATTTTTCGCACATTATATCGTCGATAAATTACAAATCAAACATTAGAATTTCTAATATCTAATGCAATAACTGAAACACCAATTGATTAATATGATTTCCAAATTAAAGAAATAATCATCGAAAATGTGTTATGATGGTGGTCATAAAACCAAAACATACATCAAATTGAGGAAACTAAACTGTATATTGAAGTACATGAGTAGAAAATGTTATTTTCTACTATGTTTGTTTCCTGTGAGCGATCTATCATACTGGAAATAGCATGCAACACGTTCAAATATCATTTCATTGTAACTTGAGCAATAAAAATAAATGAATTCACGTCGGAATAATTTTTCTATTTGCTTGCAAGGTCATATTTTCACTTCTCCAACATACGCTAACCATTTTTATTCATGAAATTTCATTGTGTTATTTAATAGTATAGTGATTAAATTTATATTAGTTTACCTTTAAACAGTTTGAATATAATGAGCATTCAAGCTTATTACTTCCGGACGTCGTAAACTGAAATTCATCAATCGATATTAAATATTTATTTAGCACTGAATTTTAATGAAACGTCGTCAAATTTTGATGAGAATTTCAAACTGAAGCTTGAACCATTTTTCGTTGAGATAGTACCAGATGAGATGAGCTCTAGTTGAATTACGTGTGTTTTTCCCATAAAAAACATACTAATAGGCTTAAAAAATTTCCTGAATGCTCTCATTTTAATAATTTTAACATTTTTGTTCCATTATCAAAGGAATTAATGTGAATCTATCTACCTTCATTATCTAGTTGCATAATAAATATGCAGATTTTGGACACCGAGTATATAAAATTATACAGGGTGATTCTTAACCCTATACGCATAAAGTTGGAAAATTACAACTTACGACAAGTAATGATTAATAATTTAGTAAAGTATAGGAAGAAATTTTAATTGCTAAATAATCGAGTTTATTTGAAATACTTAAAATAGAAGACGTGAAAAATATAATAATAATTGAAAATGCGTTGTATAAACTAATAGTATAGCAAGTGTTTGAGGTTATTTCCATCATTCTCAATTCACAGTTCAACTTGCCGAATCCATGAGTCTCCACATGCACGGCCTAAACCAAGCTGTTGTCGAACTGTCTGAGAGCAGAAGTATGCGATTTCTGATCTCTTCCTCAGTGTTGACTTCTGTACACCATTCTTTTTATGGATATCCCTACTTGCGTTGCAATTGCCCTAGTGCTTATGCCAGCCAGACTGATCCTCGACGATATTTAACATATCTTCTCCGAGATTCGAAATGTGCTTAGGTCTAGCGGCTCTCCTATTGCCCAGACCTTGGTCGCAAATTGCTTGCCTCTGATTCCCGCTGAACCACTCTTTTAAGGCTTCACGTCTCGGATCATACATTTAACTAAACCTTTGGTCATGAAAATGATCTGCTCCCACTGAATTTTATCCTAATTTCCCTTATGACAATAGCATGTCTAATAATATGTATTAGAGAAATATCAAACATGTTGTCCTGACTTCTTTACTTCGTTTTTATAATAAAACAAAAAATTGCGACTGATAAATTTGCAAAACATTTTTTTTAATATTACGGAATATTTCGGTAACAAAATGATGAATCATGATATAAGGATCATAATAATGATTATTATGGTGAATATTATCAGACGAGGTGCAGCAGCAGCTGATAAAAGGGCATGTACTATAATGATCTTTGTGATCCGAATTATATACAAAATTTTAAACTTTATGGAATCATTACTCGATGATACAATTAGAAAAAATGTTGATATAAGTAAATGCTATTGATTAATTGCTTTTTAGAGCGAAACTCAGATGATATCAACCAAAAAAATCTAGAATACTGAATGAAGAAAATATGACAAACTATTCGTTTTGAGCGGAGGACGGTACTTTTCTCCTAGTGAAAGTAATAATGTTTATTGGCATTAGTGGTGCTTGTAGAAGGGAAGTATTGAGAAATCTTAAGGACAGAAAATGTTCATGACGAAAATTCGGTATTTAGAAATATTATGCTCCATAGTAAACCCAAAACATTCCGCGAAATATTAATGAACTAAATATGGTCCAACTTTTTCGATAATATGCGACCCAGCAATGTACAATATTCGTGTTTCTTTTCATCATTTAGAAATAACAAATGTGTTAAGCAGACAGTAGGCATTCATTGGAAATATACCTAAGAATATTGGGTTTCTTGAAACTGCCTTATTACACAGACCACTGTTTTAGAAGGTCTCTGGCTTCTTTACTAGCAAATTCTAGAGTAGATCTACTCACTGTCAAACACCAGGGTAGCCTGGAATATTGAAAACTCCCAAACGAAAGGAAAAAGATTTCTGCAGCTATTCTTGGCGAAAAGTCATCATCAGCGATATCCTGATGCTCACTGCAATAAACTGAAAATGTCCAATCACCAATTCTGACACCGATAAACGTTACATAATTGTAAACATTCTGTTATGAATTATAATCGTTAAATTTTGTTATTTGTCTCAAACAGAAATTTGATATTTTGCTTTATTTTGTTTGTAATCATTTTATACTCAGTACTATAATGAAATCATTACTTGTCTCAACACCTGCTACAAGTTATTTACACGTATCTTGTATACCTATATTGGGTTCTCAAAATGTTCTGACCAATAAAAATCTCAGATTACCAAATCAAACATTAAATGTACAACTAAGGGTATCAAATAATAATTTTCCTTCTCAAGCTATGAATATATATAAATAAATATATGTGCAAGTTTCCAAAAGTCCTAATAGACCTCCACAAAACAATACATTTACACTAAAAAATTAAAGAGTTTTCGAGCCGAATTCTCATTATAAACCGTCAGTACAAACCCCTATGAGCATAAGCACCAGACAAACATTCAAAAAACCTGCCAACAATTTTTCTCAAACTCTTCAAAATCATTATACGTCTGAAGAGAAGAAATTTTATCACCTGATCCTAATTCAGTTCAATTTGACAAATACGAGGAACATTTTCAGATACTAGCCTCGGAACCAGAGATCAACGAATAATACCATCATAATGAAGAATATAAGTAAATTACCGTATACAATTTTTCCAAACTTAGACAATTTGAAATTTCTTATTGATACCGGAGCTATAAAATCATTTATAGATCCCGATATAGCTGAACAAATAATTCCTCATACTATACAGTTTGATCCGTTCGTTGTATCAAATACCTTCTCAACTTCTGCTCACCAATACAGTGGATGAATGGAAGTACCTGAAATTTTCAAAAAACCTGGTGAACATATGAAATTTCATTTGTTCAAGTTTCATAATATCTTCTAAGGTTTAATAGGCTTAGATAATTTAGAATTCTTGGAAGCTACCCTAGATTTGAAAAATCATCTTTTAATAAGTCCTAGTGCAAATTCACTTTCAGAACATTACACAAAAGCAAATTAATTCTTATTTGCTACAACCCCGTTGCGAACAAGTAATTAAAATCATAACTTCAGTTGACAATGGAGATATTATCGTACCACACATTACATCGCATGGTTGCGAAATACCGTCATGTGTAACGACAAGTAAAAATCACGAACCGTACGTAACGATAATTAATAATACTGAAAAAATTGCAAAACTTGATTTTTCATAACTTCTTTATGCTGAACCACTGAAATGTAAACTGTTTTCTCCTGCAGAATATTACAACCAATTTTGTCAAAATTCTGACTTCAATAATTTTGAATGTAATCAAGTCGAATCACCCAAAATTAGGAATGGACACATGAATCTAGAAGGAAAGAGATTGATTTCCAAATTAATTAAAGAATATTCCGACATTTACCACAACGAAAATGAACCACTCAGTTTCACTAACACAATTAAACATCAGATAAAAACTACAGATGAAATTCCTGTATATTCCAAAACATATCGATACATGATTGTACATAAACAGGAAGTTCAGTCCCAAATAAAGAAAATGTTAGACCAAGAAATAATCAGGCCTAGTAACTCAGCTTGGTTTTCCACAATTTGGATAGTTTTTAAAAAACAAGATGTTAGTGGTAGAAAACAAAATGGAGCGTAGTTGTCGATTATCGAAATCTTAATGGTAAAACTCTCTCGGACAAATATCCGTTACCCAATATAAATGACATCTTAGATAAATTGGGTCGTTGCGAATATTTTACAATGTTAGATCTCGCATCTGGATTTCACCAGATCGAAAATGACGCGGCAGATATTTCAAAAACTGCTTTTAGTGTTGAGAATGGCCATTATGAATACGTAAGAATGCCATTTGGACTTAAAAATGCCCCGGCGACCTTCCAAAGAGTCATGGACAATATTTTACGAGGCAACGACGCATACAAAACGAGATTTGTTTATTTTACTTGGACAATATTATTATTTTGAGCGTTTCTCTCCAAGAACATATTACCAATCTTGAACAAGTGTTCGAAAGACTTCGTTAATTCAACTTAAAAATTCAATTAGATAAATACGAGTTTGTTAGGAAGGAAGTTAATTATTCAGGACAGCAAAAACTTTCCAATTCCAAAAACACAAATCTACTCAAAGGCTTCTTAGGACTCTTGGGATATTACCGAAAATTCATGAAGAACTTTGCTAAACTGACGAAACCACTGATGAAATGCTTAAAAAGCAATGCCACTATAACTCATAACGAAAAATATATTTCTTGTTTTGATAACTGTAGAAATTTATTAATGAATGAACTCATTTAACAATACCCAGACTTCACGCATTTTTCAATTTAACTACTGACGCGAGCAACGTAGCGATTGGTGGCGTTTTATCGCAAAGACCTATCGGTAAAGATTTACCAATAGCATATTCTTCGCGAAATCTCAACGAATCGGAACAATATTACTCTACGATCGAAAAAGAATTGTTAGGAATTGTTACTGCCGTGAAATACTTCAGACCATACCTTTTCGGGCACAAATTCAACATAATAACAGATCATAAACCTCTAGAATGGCTTTTCTCACTAAAAGATAGAGATTCAAAATTAGTTAGATGGCGTGTGATGCTCGAAGAGTACGAATAGAATATTTCTTATAAAAAGGGTAAATTAAATTTCAATGCTGATGCACTTTCACGCATGGAACTGAATATAAACGAGTTTGGTGAAACTAGCGATTTACTTGAATATATGGACGCCTTTAACAAAGAATTGGAGAGTGAAAATATTGATAAAGAATCGGTAATTGCCAATAAAGACAATCAATCAGAATTAGAAATTCTCAAACCCGATATTGACATTGAAAATGAAACTGTACATTCCAACAACCTAGAAAATACTTTGGTCGAAATTCCCATCTCTGATAATTTGTTAATGAAGGACAAAACCAAATAGAAATTCAAATCGTAAATCATGCTCCTGCAAAACCAAAATTACTTAAGCCTTTTCCTAATAAACAAAAATTTATTGTTCAAATTAGTAAGAATAATATTGAAGTCGAAATAATACAGTTTGTCAAAGAGTATATAATACCGAAAGTAACATACTATATATTTTACAACCCTCCAGACATATATTATAATATTGCAATATAATTCAAAAAAAATTCAAATGGCCTGTCTATAAATTTATTTGCACAAAATCTAAACTGATAGATATCCACTAGAAGACATTTCACAAATAATAGAAAAATATTACGAAAGCGCAAAACTAGCCATAGAGGCATTAATGAAATCGAAAATCGAATAAAAAACCTTCACTTCTGCCTAATATGCGTAATTCTATTCAAACGTATAAAAACACTTGTGACAGATGTCAACGTACCAAATACGAACGTAAGCCACTCAACTTAGGTATTATTCTTACTCCAACACCAACTAAACAATTCTAAATAATCCACTTAGATACAATCAAAATGCAGAAGCAAATATTTCTTACTATTATTGATGCTTTTTCCAAATACGCTCAAATTTACGTACTAGCGAGCTCAAATTCAATTGATGTAATTAATTACTTATTACAGTTTTTCGCATATTTAGGTATTTCATCGAGACCAGAAATTAAAACACTACAAGGAAGCTATTTATTTCACCTTACCAAAGAATGTCTCTTACAAATAAATCAAGAAAAAATCCGCTCAACAACCGTAGAAACCACGGGTCAACCCTTATTGTTTGAATTTTCAAAAATCAACGCTCCATGCTATAGACCACATACGGAAAAGTCCCAATCAGTCAAAGCTATCAATTTGAAGGACATCAGTGAATTAAAAAATTAAATTAAATGGTCTCAACCGAAGCAGCTGCCCACAAATCAATCCCAGCCTAGTTACATTCTATATCTTATTGTGGCAATCATAATTAAATTCAAATGTTTGAAAGGACGTATAATTTCAATATTGAAGAATCTGAGATGCCGAAAAGAACAACCCCAAGAAAGAACATTGGATATCCCCTCCCCCGAAACGTACTCTCCGGACCTGGAACTGTGAAGGGATGTGTCATTCATATCGTATAGTACCAATATGAACTGATTCTCAACTAGCCAGCAGTGTCAGCGTTATCATATTTCGTTTACTATTTATTTTAGGTGCATTATTGTAATATGTAAAACATTCATTCATACTCCTGACTTTGATTAAATAAGTAGCTCTTGATTCTCATTGCTATATTCAATCAAACTTATTTTTTAAAGACAAATTTGTGAAGCGTGCTTCCATTTCCTATACCAAAAAAACTACGAATACATCTATGTCTACGGTTAATATTTATCATAATTCATTCAATCGGTGAAATTATTGCGTATTACGATTAATCCTCTATTGGTGCATATTATAATTAGTTTGTAAGATAACTCCGACTGCCATAGCAAATGCAGGCCAAAGTTATTTATCAATGAAGTAGTAAGGTGATAGAATGCGAGCTGTATATCAAGACAAGTCATATCATAAACTCATATTCATAAATTTTGAAGATCGAAATGTCAACTATGAGACATAAGTCAAAAAAAATTGTTTGTTTTATAATCTCGAAAATATATAATGTAATGATATAATGATCAAATTGAACAACAGTTATTGTCTGATGAATCCGAACGTAATTCAAACGACTATGTACGTTTATAAATAGACAGATAATGATATTTCATGTAGAGAAAAGTAGTACGTTCCATGAAAAATACATTTCAAGTCATGGTCACAACTCTACCAGGGATCATGGATCACATTGATATAGAGTTTGATTTGAAAAGATACTAACTGAAATCAAAAATCTACCTCCCTCAGGATATCATCGACTGATTATGTCTTTTATAATTATAGATTTCGGATCCACTGTACTTAAAATATTGCGCAAAAAACGTTTAATGGCGCTAAGCTGCTATTTATGTGAGTACGTTAAGGATAGGATGAATGTGTATCTAATGATACGATCAAATTTACTTTCCACATACATTGCTAATTTCGAAATGTTCCTCAACATGAGCATCTAGTTTATTCGATGTAATTGGAATACATGTTTCAATTCAAATAAACTTACCTTACGACGCATATTGCGATTGAAGCGTTGGCTATCACTGATGTCAAAAATATGATAGAAAATATAGCGACTTCTATAATTATGAAAGTGATATTTCTTTCATTGAATTCGGAGTAATAACTGAAGAAATATCTTTCACCCCACTCGCTGATGTTATCAACGCCATAGATGTATGATGAATTCCAGGAAAAATCCTCCATAGAAGAATTCATTTTTCTCCATGAATGACTATATGGCCATGAACATCATCTGGAATGAAAAATAAATCAAATCAAAGAACCTCTTTCAGGTACTACAACTTTTGACGATAGACATTTTTATTCAAAATTATCAGATGATCTATACATTGAATTGAGTGGCCCTTTATTTTATGATATATATTATAACAATAAAACTAAGCTGTAAGCCAAACTATAAAGAAACGTGAGGAGTGCAATGTAATACGTTGGTTGACAGGTAAATCCTTAGAAGTACAATGTAAAGAACATTTCAATCCATTCAAATACAACAGATCTAATTCAAATTTCACGAATCACGTTTTAGACAGGCAACACTGCTTCCATCCATAGAACATTTGAAAATATTGCATGCAATGAGAAGAAGAAATGTCAATTCATTAGAATGATGAAAGATCTTCAAACAATTTACCTTCCCTTATTATGTCAAAGAAAATTCTTAATGAATTCTCATATTCAATCAATCTTTCAAGAACTAATCTCCTAGTTCTAATGTCTTGTATCATATTCCGATCAAATTCAAATTCTCTAATATGTTTTACCTGGAGTTAGTTAATTGGGTAGAATGGTCAACTTATCAGGAAGTTATGGGTCAGCTGAGCAAAAACTAAAATGGTCATTTTTAAATAGGAGTCAGCTAGGCAAAATTTATATTAGCTTATGATATTTACCATTAGGGGGTAACGCACAGCTTTATTTTCGAGATCTTCACACAGCTGAAGGAAGAGAAACGACAAAGATATATCGGTCATACATATGCGCAACAGATTATTCACAAGCATGTTTACTGGCAAAACTAGATACAAGGAAAAAGAAAATCTAGTTCCACAAATAGGAGTAATAATACTATTAGCAAAATCTAGTAATCAGTATGAAATTGTCGTTTACACATTCCACGAAAACATAGGAAAAGAGTTAAATAAATACCACCGCTACGAAATATAAAAATTGGGGAAAGGCGTACACGCGTCTTTTCCATTATTCATCAAGCGTGAATGACCTAGTTGATATTAATCATATATTACAAAAGCAGCCTAATATAAGCCCAATCTGCACTATTCAAAAATCGAGCCAAACAGTTTAGGTCAGGTATACGTTGCACATCTGAAGCAATCATAGAGGAGCAGTTGACGAGAATATGTATAAGCGATTCGGGTTCATTCAGATTACACATAGTAATAAGTTGCCCCCTTCCAGTTGAGTCTTGGTAAGCAATGCGAGGACGTACGAAGCTGAGTACTAAGTCCGTTGAGCCTCAAATGCAGCAGTATTGCGGTGTTTAGTAGAAATATATTACGTCGAGGACCGAAACCAGACTGATATTATTCAGATATGATGTTGTGGAGTACGAACCATGCAGAAAGTCTCTGAAGTAAAATTTGAGTAAAAATTATGATTGAATTGATAAATGCAATCCCCTTGTTTGTTGTTTGTTAGGCTGTCAAACGAACCCTTTCTATGCAGCATAGTCACAGGGGCTTTCGCTCAAGAAGTCACGAAGATTTCAGTGCCAAAAATCATGTTAAACATGATGCACATATTCAGAATCCAGTTTTGGGCTAGATTATTGAAGAATTCATATGCAATGCCATCAAATCCTGATGCCTTACCGTTCTTACAACAACTTTGAGCTTTTTTAAGTTTAAACGTGATGATAGAAGAGCAATTGAAATCAGCTCTTTAGATAGATTCCAAGAAACGACACATTTAGAGAATGTTTCATTAAAAAAACTTATCGGTGTCGTCATAGCCGTAATGGTCGTGAATTGAGAATCGAACCAAACAGTATAAAGGTGAGCAGGTCGAAACAAAAATAGACCTGTGTCAAGGTTTTTTCCACAAATACCTAATAACGTATAAAATGAATTTATCAAGTAGGTACATTTGGTCCGCAGTGTATAATAATTTATTGTTATTAGGTTTTCTATATCCGCATTCAATAGTTCAATAATGTTGGAACCTATGTCCTAGTTACAGTTAAAATGAGAACGTCATTTTGAGATATAACAGAATTATTAAACCGTTACTGTGTCATTATAATTTATTGATTGATTGTGAAGAGAAAAAAAATACAAAATGAGCAAGAATCTCTTGATTTTCCCATATGCATGGAGCATATAGAAAAATTGTAGATATACCATGCATGTTAATTGATGACATATCTAAAATTTAACAATTCTAATAAAAAAACTATTGAAGTGAAGATAGACTTTCCCTTAGAAATATTCAGGAATTCAAATCACTGGAGCTCTAAATTCATAAAAATCAATCAATCAGCAGATCTGCAATGAAGAAAATGATATGTTTCGCTAATTGTCCAAAAATAAGCAGTGGAAGTGGAAATCGTAAACAATTGAGTTGACAATGAGATGTTTGAAGCCAGTTTGATTAATTTCTACAAAAAGGGGGTGATAAACAACTTATCTTAATTTTTTCCTAACGTCAAATAATTCGAAAAAGTATCAAAAAACGAGCGTCTCTAAATAGACTTAATTGATTGAATGAACTCACGGCTGATTCGGTCATTGATTAACTAATAATACGATCGGTTCAGTTCGGGTCAGAAACAACGGCGGTCTCTGAAATGTCGGACGCCCATGGGTCAGTAGAATTCAGCTCCGAGTCTAACAGTTTGGAGCATTGATTTATCTTAATCAATGGGCCCACTTTAGTAGACAACACAGTACTTGTCTGGCCATTCATAGATATGATACGAGAACATACGAGTAGATGGAAAAGAAGCAGTAGATCACTATGGTATGTAGAAGTTGTTGCATGAATACATAGACATTTATTTTTGAATATTGGATATTTCCGTCCGAAATGTTGTTCTCTGTACACTCCTAAGGAGTCGTCGTCGTCGTCTAAGGAGGGAAATTACGTACTGAGAAGTAGTTGGACAATATTTGAGAACTAACACAATCGAAAAATGTATCTCCTCGCAAAAGAAAGCAAAAATTTGGACAGATAACAACAAATTGCTCAGGAAAATATTTATCATATCTGTACGGAAGAAATCAGATACTGCGGAACACATACTTTTGCTGTTTTGTAACGGTAGTTTTCTGGAAGGCATAACGCCCTGCAATATATTAGAGTTCTAGAATATTTCTTTCATTTTTGATATACCCCATCAAGATCCTACAATTTAATTGGATTATGGAGGTCAAAGTACAGTGGGAAATACACTCAACTTCTTAAAGGCTGATGAAAGTACTGTAGTGAAATTAGGAATAGGAAGCAGGTGAACTAGATGATGCAACTGAAGATTGATGTTACCTACGAATTTTTAACAACTGTACATATGGCCTGGAACTTGAGAATAACGATGAAATACTGACCAGAATGAGAGCCAGAAAACTTGAGAGACAGTACTGATTTAAGCGCAGCGAGCGTAGCGAGCGAAGCGGTTTGGCATCCACTCAAATTGGACAATGCTACATCTGGATTTTCTGGGCTGTCATTCAACCGAACAACTTGAAATTTTGTACAGTTGACCTAATGCTGGTCGTGAAGAAGCTCGAAATCAATCTGGGCTGAGATTTCAGAATTTTCCTGTACTGAATCACATATATTTTTATATATCAATAAAATTTGATACCAGGTTGGCAAACTTATCTAGCAGTATATGCTTTAAACAAATGACTATAACCTGAAGTAATTGCCAAGATACATTCATGCTAAGGCATGCATCTTTGCTGGAGCTTTCTTTGTCTCTAAACACCTCCGTCTCATACCCACGAACAATGCTCAACTTAATCCAATCGTCGAAGGCCAAAATTTTCACTCAAGTGAACTGCAAAGTGCATCGTTTACATTAATTTAGACATCATTTGCAAACTGTCCATCCTTTGAATTTCGGCGTGTCAATACATTTCATTGTTGGAGAGGTTAACAAATCGTGTTCGGCTTCCATTGTGTAAAATTTCTCCTATCGTTTCCCCCTGTGCTATGTGATTTATTCTATCCGTATTGTAAAATTAAACACTATTATGTTGAAATCACTTTATTTGTAACTTCCGTTACTCGAATACTTGTATATGAATACCGTCTGAAGATGGCGTGATAACGCTGGAACTCGAGTGACGGAAGTGACATCAACATAGTAGAGTTTTAAAATATGGATCAAATAATAGTGTTATTGCCTAAAGTTGAAATTTCAGAAATACTACAAGGGATATTATGACGAATTATTGAAACAATCATATAGTGAAAATACTAAAACGCTCCAATTAGTAGTTACTCGTATATAAATTTATTTTCCCATATTTCCTCTGCCTCCCCCTGCTTGCACATTGGGAAGAGTAACTTTAATGGAAGTTTGTAATTAAACTCAGGCGTCCACCTCTTGAGATCAAAATATGATGATTAACAGGTTATCCGGATTACTAGATGAAATTACTTGATACAAACTAATCTTGAGTTCATTTCCTAAATCATTAATTGGGTTGCTCTAGATACTGAATCATTAAGTTGATCGGCATTATAGGAAGTATTCAGTTTTCTGTTAACATTCAGTATACGAATATTTTAGAAAACGACTCACGATACTCAGACAAACTGTAAATACTGAACTTTGAAGGATCACGAGAAATCGAAGATACTAATACTAAATGAATACATTTGAGAACACTCACGACCATCATCAGAACACTTATTATGTCTAAAACTTGATTACTTAAAACTAATTGTATTACACAAAGCGTCCAAATCGCACCAATTTCAATTAAATGCAAACGTCGCCGAAACGAACAGAAACATGAATAACGAAATTGTAAACCTCAATGCAATAGTATAATTATCAAAAATCCACTGCTAAGAAGAATTCTGGATAAATGCGTATTCATGTCGACACAGTAAGTGATCGACTAGAGACGAGACTAATAAAATTTAATTTTCAAGTATTCACTTTCACACCAGATATTATATTTACGAGCTAATAGAAAAAGGTTTGTCAGACGGAGAGGTATACTTGACATTCTACCCAAAATATATACTATTAACATTATAACGAGACATGTAGGAATTTGCAAGAGATATTATTTGATTAAGTTTGCATAGATATGACTTAGATTTTGAGTATCTGTCCTATGATTTATAGATTTAGAGTCACGTTTTATGTGAATCATGTCCAAAATAGATCTTTTATAATAATTGTTTTCCTTAGTTAGAATATCAACATTATTGTAATCGAATTGATGGTTATAATCAAAGCAGTGTTTAGCAAGGGCGGTGGAATTTCCTACGTTTTTGTTTTTTGTGCTATACCTATGGGCGTACATTCTTTTTTGTAAATATTGTTCAGAGATTCCAGTTTAAGTCCCATCGCAATCTAAACAATTTAATTTGTATACTGTATATATAAAGCTTAAGTGTTATTATGACCTATTTTCCGAGAATTTATATATAATAAACTAATGTACATGGAAATTCCAAATTTTTCACAGTGTTAAATTTTTATTGGTTCATAGAGCTGCCAGCATGGAATCTGTGAACTATTTGTTAAAATGATTGATTTTAAAAGATCAACAATACATTATTTAATGTACGGAACTGAACACAGATCATAGTTCAATAGTTGTGAACATTTTCAATATTTTCTGAAATGCTTATATTGCGAAAGGTTGAATGTCTTGAAAAAAGGACTAAGGTAAATTTAAATTTGCCTAACTGTTTATCATGAAGCTAAAATATGAATATGATGTTTTGATCGTCTAAAGAAAGGTTCAGAACTGCAATCACATTGATTATTGAACATATTTTAATTAACAAATGAACAAAATACTTGGACCAATTACATGCTAGATAAAATCCACAAATGTATTTAGGTTTCTCAAGATGGACCAGTAACACTACATCTAATAGTTCTAATCTAATAGCTGCGCTACTGCTCGATATCTTTGTCGTGATGACAAGGGAGACCAGAGCATCTAGCCTTTTACCTCAGCTTCAGTGAATTACGAGATATCCATCATTTAGTCAATGTTTTAGCTTGTATGATATTATCTTAGTGGGGCATTTACTCTCGGGTGTACGACGTTAGATGATCTGGTCCCTCTGGAATGTTAGTCCTTTTACACCTCGAAAAAAATTTCGACAGGCAGCTTCCTTGTTCTCTCGAGTACTCGACCTGCGTTATTACTGGTTGATCTAGGTAAACCTAATTACCTTTCTGAATGAACATTTGATATGCTATAACACTTTATTTTCAGTAGAAAGGTTGAATTTATTTATTATTCTAGGACAACTGAAACTTCTCTACTTGTGGCTACTTTCTTAAAAGAAATGAACTCTGCTTTTCCTTATATATCATGTAGTAACAACATGCAGTCATTGAATTATAAATGTGAATATAACACATGCTTACAATATTCTTAATAGTGTAATCAATTGAACGATTTATTATTAATTTGTGGTTATTCACATTGTATTATTATACTCTTCACAGACGAGTTCCAAAGAGTATATTTCATTCACCATAGTATTTTTCATCGAATATTGAGCAACTTTGAAAAAAATGCGCCTGTCTGTCCGTTCGTCTATCTGGATGTCCGGCACGAAATGCTTGTCTATACGATAACTATAAAATGAAAGGTCCTATCACCCTTTTCTGAAAGGTTGAAAATTAAAAAAAATCATTACTCCCAAAGTATACATTGGATCGATTCAAACCATATACAGTAAATTTAAGTTATTTCTAAACTGCTTTCATCCAAATGTCAACAATCGTTCAACAACAACAAAGGCAATTATTGAAGTAAACCTAAATTTACATAGTACTATTAACTGTTTACAAAAACTGTTATGAACAAAATGTATGGTCTGGGGCTAGGATACTCCGCTTCCTCTCAGTAGGCTCGAGTTCAATTCCCAGAAACGAAAATTTTGTTTCTTTAATAACATTTTCTTGAGAACATTATTAAAGACGTATCACTGTTTTAGTACGTTTCGGTCCCACTTAAAGAAATCCCGTTTTAGACAGTGATACGTCCTCTGATGATGTTCGTGAGACCGAAACGTACGTAAAGACGAAAATAATAAGCATATGTATCAGTATGACCTATATATATATTTATATATAATTTATTTAGTACAGTGTAAATTTATTTTATATTTAATTTTTAAATGTTCGTAAAAAGATTTTATCATAAAGATTTCCCTCCCATAAGTACGGTTTTTGCAGTAACTAAGACTGTAGTCCAGAAATTTTTATACTCTGCATTTATTACTTCCATACGAAAGTATCAGAATTGCATTAAACTTTGAAATTTTTTGTTTACACTGTTGTTTTATTGAAATTACTTTGTTTCGAATAACGAATACTAATCTGTAACTTCACGCTTATTGGATATCTTGGGTGTTGTTTCCGTGAATAATAATGCTTATTTTAGGATCACAATATGAATTAATAATATTGACTTGAACTTGAAAGTTAATTTTTCATATATTTATATAATGCTTTCGATTATATATTCAGTTTTATTTTAGTAATTGATCAAGTAAATTCTCAAAGCGAATTGTGTAATAGGGATGAGAATTCTGAGAAATGCGTCCTTCTGCCTTTCACTATCTTTCCGCCATTTAATATCAAAATATGGTACTATTGAATTTGGATTCGATGGCAGAACCAGTAAGTAGGTACTTTATTTTCCTACATACATTTGGTAAACACTACAACAGTTTGTTAATTACATTTAAAATTACAAATAATTTGCATTATTTGATATAATAAGTAAAGAACTCCCAAATTTGTTTGTAAACAGTTCATTGGAACAAATGGTTAGTTGTATTCAAGAACATTGAAAACCTGCTCAACGTGACAACAATGGCTGACTTTGATTCATGACGTCATATCATTCTTACAGTGTACAAGCCATACAGCCTTCTAAAATAGTAAAACTTTTTTTCAAAAGTCTATACTTCGAAATATATTGAATTCAGACAGGGTATGCTATAAGACATACGCCTAGAATTCCATGAGGAATCCAAAATGCATGTTCTCTTGAAAAAAACACAAGTTGTCCGTACAAAGATATTCTCGAAAAATCATGCAACTTTTCTATCTCAACGAATAAATTTTGTAAAAGGGTGACAAATTGTGAAAAAGAAACCTGCATCATACAAGAGCGTGAGAATCTACTGGTCCGCACGCAAATATTGTTCACCAAACAAGGCGTCGAAGAGTTCTGGTGAGCAGTAGTGAGCGGAAAAGACATATTGCACTTGTTGTAGAAACAATATTCTATACACGGAAACGAATTAAGAATTAAGACGTTAAGCACGAATTTTGGATATGTCCGAATTCTAGCGCTCAAAATATTTTTCACTAGAGCGACAAAGACAAATTTCTCACACTAAAGTGAGTGTCAGTCTAATATGAAATCGAACTAAATAAAATATATATAAAAACTCTCGGGAAATAGGTCACAATAACACTTTGTTTTAACTATTCGTCTTTACGTACGTTTCGGTCTCACGACCATCATCAGAAGACTCACTATGTCTAAAAAGGGGGTTTATTAAAACTAATTATAAAACAAGCGTCCAAATCGCACAATTTAACTTCAATTAAAAGAGCCCACGCCGTCGAAACGAACAGAACCACGAATAATCGAAATTGTATCGTCAGAATTAATGTATAAAAAATTATTTTTTGTAGTAAGAATCCGCTATTCAGTAATATTATTAAAATATATGAGTGCATATTGATTGGTATTCTCACAACAAATGAGAAGAACGAAGTTATTTGTCAAGTATCTACTTTCGAAACCAGATGTGTAGGATTTATGACATGGCACTTAAGAAAGGTTTCAGACCTGTACTGGGAAATAACATTACGAATTCTTCCTAAAAACATTTTCTACACTTATAAAGATGTATGTAAGAATTTGCAAGAGATTATTTAATCAAATTAGTATAAATATGACTTAGATTTTGTGTGTCTACCCTATGATTTACAGATTTGGGGTCCCGTTTTATGTGAATCATCTCCAGGATAGATCTTTTATAATAATTGGTTTCCTTAGTTAAGATATTAACATTTTTGTAATCAAATTGATGGTTATAATCAAAGCAATGCTTAGCAAGGGCGGTGGAATTTTCTAAGTTGTTATTTCTTGTGCTATATTTATGGCCGTACATTCTTTTTTGTAAATATTGTTTAGAGATTCCAGTATAGGTTCCATCACAATCTAAACAATTCAATTTATACACTGTGTGGGTTTGTTTATCTTTGGGTATTAACGGTTTTAGATTTGAGAAATATTTCCCAACACAGTTAGTAGGTTTATGCGCAACATTTATATCGTACTTTTTCAAACGTTTTTTGATTTTCTCTGAGGTCTCCGGAATGTAAGGTAGAGTTATAAAATTGTCTGTATTACCTTTTATGTTATTTTTATTAGACGAACCATTATAGATTTTGTTTATTCTTTCTTTAATGATAGGATTGAAAAAAGTTTTTGGGTAGCCATTCAATTCTAGTGTAGTACGAACAATTTTTAAATTTTTGGGGCGGTCATCTGCGTGGGACAATTTTATCGCGCGATCTGTAAGGCTGTTTATGACACTTTTTTTTATAACAAGCTGGTGTTATAAAAAAAGTGTCATAAACAGCCTTACAGATCGCGCGATAAAATTGTCCCACGCAGATGACCGCCCCAAAAATTTAAAAATTGTTCGTACTACACTAGAATTGAATGGCTACCCAAAAACTTTTTTCAATCCTATCATTAAAGAAAGAATAAACAAAATCTATAATGGTTCGTCTAATAAAAATAACATAAAAGGTAATACAGACAATTTTATAACTCTACCTTACATTCCGGAGACCTCAGAGAAAACCAAAAAATGTTTGAAAAAGTACGATATAAATGTTGCGCATAAACCTACTAACTGTGTTGGGAAATATTTCTCAAATCTAAAACCGTTAATACCCAAAGATAAACAAACCCACACAGTGTATAAATTGAATTGTTTAGATTGTGATGGAACCTATACTGGAATCTCTAAACAATATTTACAAAAAAGAATGTACGGCCATAAATATAGCACAAGAAATAACAACTTAGAAAATTCCACCGCCCTTGCTAAGCATTGCTTTGATTATAACCATCAATTTGATTACAAAAATGTTAATATCTTAACTAAGGAAACCAATTATTATAAAAGATCTATCCTGGAGATGATTCACATAAAACGGGACCCCAAATCTGTAAATCATAGGGTAGACACACAAAATCTAAGTCATATTTATACTAATTTGATTAAATAATCTCTTGCAAATTCTTACATACGTCTTTATAAGTGTAGAAAATGTTTTTAGGAAGAATTCGTAATGTTATTTCCCAGTACAGGTCTGAAACCTTTCTTAAGTGCCATGTCATAAATCCTACACATCTGGTTTCGAAAGTAGATACTTGACAAATAACTTCGTTCTTCTCATTTGTTGTGAGAATACCAATCAATATGCACTCATATATTTTAATAATATTACTGAATAGCGGATTCTTACTACAAAAAATAATTTTTTATACATTAATTCTGACGATACAATTTCGATTATTCGTGGTTCTGTTCGTTTCGACGGCGTGGGCTCTTTTAATTGAAGTTAAATTGTGCGATTTGGACGCTTGTTTTATAATTAGTTTTAATAAACCCCCTTTTTAGACATAGTGAGTCTTCTGATGATGGTCGTGAGACCGAAACGTACGTAAAGACGAATAGTTAAAACAAAGTGTTATTGTGACCTATTTCCCGAGAATTTTTATATATAATTCATACTGGGTCAAGAATCTTATTACTAAATAAAATAAAATATAAATGATGATTAGATTTGTGTTGCAGCATGATTTTCGATGTTTTGATAACATAATATTTTACCCGTGATCCTGCATCCATTATTTGCCTTTCCTCATGTTATAATTGCATCCTTATTTCTTGATTTCATTTTATTTTGACTGTATATAACTTGAGATCTCCTGGGATATAAATTATATGAAGGCAAAGTGAAACTGTTTTATCCTATCGATATGATGTATCAAAGTAACGGCTTTCACCATCGATACTTCTATAATTGTTCCATATGAAATAATAATAAATCCTAGATAAGAATACAATGATGTAATCACATAAGGAAATTATATGTATCATGAAACACACATGAAAATGAACAGCTCGATGCGAGTAACAAGAAGCTGTACAAGTTTTGCCAAGCAAGACCTGAACGTGACAGATGTGATTCTGCTGAAAGAGTATTCTTCTATGAGGTTTTCATCTTATTCTATTTTATCTTTTTTTAGATTGTATTGGGCTGAAACTGCACTATAGGAGTTATGGAGTACCGTTCATGCCAAATATAGTATCTGGTAAAGCATAACAAATATCAGTTCGTGCTTTGTTTTGAGTAAGGTAGCCTTTTATATGGTACTCCTTCAGCCGAATAGAGAATTCAATCCAATTTTGTTTCATCTTTAATTGGAACCTCATATTTTATCTAGAAAAAGTTGAAAAAAAAGCTCCTTTCCAACACGTCTCACCCACCTCACCTACAACCTGGCGCTCTGGAACATTTTCTGACACATTGCTGGAAACAGAATAGCATCACCGCTTTTTTCAATATCTAGGTCAATGTCTAATTGCACTGCACTATTATATTACCCGACTTCAAACGATCGAAGGTGACCGACAATGGCATTTTAACTTATCAATAAATCAGCGTTATAATTTCATGACAAATTTAATGAATTATGAATAACATACTAATTTACACCTGGAAGACAAGATATATGACAATTGTTTCACCACAGATTTAATTGTTGATAAAACATTCTGGGTACATCACACTGTGGTGAAATAATTGTCAATAAATTGTTGTTCGAGGGCAAATTTATCTTTTATTCACAGTTTATTATTCAATATGCTCCTCACGGATAAAATAAAACTAGCATTTTTTGCATTTCACAAACACCATTGAATCTTGAAGTCATTCAACCATGCTATTCCTTTCGTCATAGGTACAAGTATACATTACTAGTAAAAATGATGTATTGACGATTTTAATCATGGATGTACGCAATTGGTTACTAAACATTGGAAATAGTTGTTATGAATCTAAATATAATTAATGGGATTTGCCCGTAGTAAACAGAATATAAATTAACATCCAGATGTACAAGGTAAATGATGATTAATACTTGGCGTCCCATTAGAAAATGAATCATAGTCAATATTTCAAGATAACTGATTAATATTTATTCATGCACCTATTAGATTGTCGAAAGTGAACTTAAGACAACGCGGTATGAATCATTTCGGTACCTATGATAATATTATACATTAACCCTAAGCTGGTAAGGGTAGGTACTGTGGGTACAGGAATAAGTGGGTAAATAACTAATATTGTTTTTTCAATATAGCTGCGTACCAATTTACACATGGAAGACAAGATATATCACAATTGTTTCACCACAGATTTAATTGTTGATAAAGCATTCTGGGTATATATATATATATATATATATATATATATATATATATATATATATATATATATATATATATATATATATATATATATACTTCCATATTTAGTGAGGTTACCGAGCCGATTTAACCCCGACTTTCTATCGAGGTGGCGCCACCCCATATCCCAGCGTAGAGGGTACAACCGCGATAGAAAGTCGGGGTTAAATCAGCTCGGTAACCTCACTTAATATCGAAGCCGTCCCGATGCTGGGCTAACAACCCAGTAGAAGGTACATCTTTTGTTACGGAGTTACGGACAGCAGAAGATTGGCCTCCCACATCAGCTCCTCGTCGGATGAAGAGCAGGGATAGGCGGTTGGGGCCCAACAGGACGGTCCCGACGTTGGCGACCACCGCAATTTACATGGACGCTCTGAGTGAACTAATGAACTTGGGGATGACTTGCTGGACTGCTTCGAGCGTAACAAGCCGGCTCGTAGGGGATACATGTCACGGCTGCATGCACTTTGGTGCATCATGCATCCTCCATGCCGTGACTTTTCCGCACAAACCTTGCGGAATCAAGTATTCTACCTGCTATATACGAACGAATATCCGACAGGCTGCAGCACCAGAACCAGATCTTCCTGCACCAGCACCACCTGTGGTGCGTCGCAACAGATCTGGTAGAGCAAGCCTGCTCTAAAACATCGGAGTTGATCTTAGAACTAGGAGAACCCGAATCAACATCAGGGTATCCGTACGACCACACGAGCTGGTAGAATTGGACAAGTTGATTAACGACGAACTTCCGGAAATGTGCCAAACTCTGGTAAATCAACGAGGCCATGTATGATGCCACGAAGTGAGTCGTTCCGGAAGAGTAGAATGAGAGACCGCACGACCAGATCAAGAAAACCGAACGGCGCCTACACAAAGTCGAGGCCAAAATTCAGTCGCCGAGGCAGCAAACGTCTCGGATCCAGTGTGTGATGGATTTTATTTCTATCGGCGGGGCTTTCACGCCAAAAATTAGGCGTATAGCCGCCAAACTGCGCCGCCACCATCACACACTAGAACGTAAAGTGTTGTAGACCATCAAGCAACATTGTGCGGATAGGATTCGAATCCTGGGCGTGGTAAGGAGAAATCTGACAAAACAGGTTAGACGCATCAGGGAGAATTCCTTGTTCCGCGATAGCTCGTCTCGACTTTTTGAATCTCCCCCGCCCACAATTGCTGTCTCACCGACTGTGGAGGATGTCGAACAGTTCTGGAAAGGAGTGTATAAGTCACCGCATTCAATTCACCTAGACACTCCAGCCCTAGCACACTTCGAAATGTTTTGCGCTGAACGTCAACTTCCGCAAACATAACTGTGCGAGGCAGTCAGCGAGGATGAGGTTCGACAAGCTCTTGTCGGTACCAAAAACATTCATGCTCCCGGCCCTGAAGGCACTAACATATGGTGGTGGAAGAAATTTCCTTCCACTCACCGCCGTCTGGCCAGAGTATTTCCTCTTGGCTCAACGAGGAGCGGTATATTCCAAGCTGGGCTGTCGAGAGGTACACTGTGCTACTTCCAAAGAGTGGAGACTTGTCTGATCCCAAGAACTACCGGCCGATCACTTGTCCATCTGCTACAAGTTATTTACACGTATCTTGTATGCTAGGTTGTTGAGATCAATCGGTCCGGTAATTAATAACATCAGCGAGCAGCGTGGGTCAAGGAAAGGCATTGAGGGTTGCCGGGAGAACCTGGTGATAAATAGACCTTTCACTCAGGACTCCATATTCTACAAGCGTGACCTTTCCATGGCCTGGATTGACTACCGCAAGGCAATTGATTCAACATCACATGAGCTATTATTATACTTGCTCCAATGCCTTGCGGTACCAACCCCACTAGTGAGATGCATAGAACATCTGTTGCCACTCTGGAAGACTCGTTTTTCCATCACATTAGGCACACGACGATTCCTGACAGAGTTGGTAACATTCAAGAGGGGTGTTTTCCAAGATGACTCCTTGAGTCCCCTTTTGTTCAACATCTCACTGCTGCCGCTCTCCATTGCTTCAAGACGGACTCGGGGATATTACTCTGGACCACCGAACGACCGGATGCATCAGATCACCCATTTATTTTACTTGAATGATTCAAAACTATATGCCTCTGGGGAGGAAAATCTCCATCAAGCTCTCAATGTGGTTCACGAATATACAAGACCCGTAGGCATGGACTTAGGATTGGACAAATGCGCAGTGTTTCATTTGAGGTGAGTAAGATCTCCGGAAGTGCACGAGAATATGCAGCTTGCCGACGGAAGCATCTTTAAACACCTTGATGCATAACTTGAGAGACCTATCGATACCTGGGAGGTGAACAGCGTCCTAATTATGACGCTCCCCAGGTACAGGTGCTTCCGCGGCAAGTAGAGAAAGCTTGTTCGGAAGATTTGGTCTTCCGAACTTTCGAGTGGGAACAAGGTGTCTACAACAAATATGCTTGCCGTTCCAGTCCTGCTCCACTCTTTTGGAGTGGTGTAATGGACGGTCGATGAGCTGCACAGACTCGACAAAGACACCCGGACATGATGCATATCCAACAGTTTGCATCCTAGGTCGTCCGTTTCCCGCATTCATCTCCCACGTCACCGGAGAGATGGAGGACTCCTCAGTCTGGAGGGTAGCTTGTAAATTTCTTAGGAGTTCAGACCCCCTCCTATGCCTTGTTGACAAATTGGCCGGAGTGAGAGCATTTATTGTTAAAGCAGCACAAAAAGCTGCGGAAGAACTTGGTCTCGAATTCCAGATCAGTCGAAAAGGCCGATTAGAGGGCAGCCTCGAGTTCCAACCTTCACTCCTGGAAGCCCAGATAAATGCCGCGGAGCAAGATCTAATGCTCAGGCGGCAGGTTGACAAGACAATGCACGACGAAACATCGAAACGCTCGGTTGTCAACTAGGTTGACCTTCGGCTACCTAAGGTCAACCCGGCTTACATCCGAGACAGGGATTTACCGCAGCTTGCCAAAATGGCGTAATTAACACCTTGGTCTATCGCCGCAATGTGATGGGTGTGCAGGTCCCTGATGTCTGCTACAGGGCCTGTTGAAAGGCGCCTGAGACGCTTTTCCACCTGCTGTCAGCATGTCCGGCAAAAGAGGCCTCGGCGTACACCCATCGCCATAATGTGGCCCTGGTGATAGTGTATTATCATCTAAGGCACTTGTACGGAATAGACCAAGAGGCGGTGCTGCCTTACATGCCAGGAGTTGAGTCCGTTGTCGGTAACGAAAAATGCCAGATCTACTGGAATTACCCGTTTCCGACCGTCAGGTCCATACAAGCAAATAGGCCTGACGTTGTCTCCGGCAGAGAAGAACATAGTCTTGAAAGGGGAGGAAAAATGGAAAATGGACATAATATCAAGATCTCCTGTTCGAGCTCCGCACGCTATACTCAGGCCACAAGGTCGTATTAGTGGTTCTGATCATCGGTGTTTTGGGCGGAATTCGGTCTTCGCTGCGTTCGAACTTGGAGATTATTCCAGCCTGTAAGAACTCGGCGCAGATCTTGATAGACCGGATGCAAAAGGCAGTCATTCTGGATTCAATTAGAATACTTAGGGCACACGATTTAGGAACCTGAAGCTACTTATCGACCGGTGGGGAGAAGTAGCTTCGGTTAACCGCCTCTTAGGTTTACTGGCGCGACTGCTGCGATGTCATCGAAGCTCGCAACAGCCCCGACCAGGTTTTAATGTAATAATTGGCAGCAATCGGAAGTAAGTATCTTATAGCTGTATATCGAACAACAGTAGATTAGATCTCTTCATAGTCAATCCCTTTCTTGCAACTGCAACGTTTAATCATTGATCTTGTCTTGTCTTTGACAATTATACGACGAACATCTTTCTTTGCTTTAAAAGTCCATTTGTATTCCAATCGTTTCTTGTCATCTGTATGGTCTACTAACTTTCACGGTTTGTTGTCTATCTAGGCTCTTCTTTCAAGGCTGTTTTCATTTGATACTACCTGACACTAAGCTATATATAGCTAACGCCATAATAATTAAGATTTTCAGGTGACATTAGCTCTTTTTTCGCTTCTTCTAACTCTCGTTGGCTGGAACCTGTTCAACTTGGTCTGAGACAAAACCTGGATCCAGGTCAACATCCAGATATTGTTCTTCATTGTGTTCTTAGTCTGTTTCGGGCTACTATTCATTCATAAATTTTATCTTTGTAGGAGTTGTATAATCTGTACGCTCTACTTTAAGTACTATAACCAACCATTATCATAAATTTTATCTTTGGAGGGGATGTATAATCTGTACGCTTTACTTTCAATACTATAACCAACCGTTATACTAGATATAGTTTTTCAATCTAACTTTTACGTATTTCTTTTAGCAATATGTGCAAGAACTTTACAACCAAAAATCGGCAATCCCTGTTGGTTTTATTTTTTTCCTTCCGCGCTTCCACATTTTAGGTGATCGATTTTCTAGATAAACCGCTCTATAAGCCACTTCTGCTAACTCGGAATCAATAAACATACATCTAACTTTATCAACTGCTGTACAGTTCTAACGCTCTGCTTTAACATTTCTCAGCTATTCTCGACACGGTCATTTGACGTTCGATACCAGACAGAGCCTTCCAAATAATTCTAAAATGCGATACTTAAATATTCATCCCATTATCAGCGCGAAGTGTTTTCATTGTTTCACCTGTCCGATTTTTTGAAAATCTTAAAATGATTGAATGCTTCACCTTTTGATTTTATAAAATACACAAAAACCTTATGTGTATGGTCATCTAAGAAAGTAAGGATATATCGTACACCTGCAAGACTTTCAACCTCTATAGCTCCGCATAAGTCGGAATGCACTAACTTAACTTCTTCCGCATGCATTTCACTATCCTTAAATGGCAGTCTTTCACTTTTCCCATGACACAAATTTTTCATTTACAATTTGTATCAATATTGGGGAAATGTACTCCTAATGGCATAGCATTTTTGAGTTTATTTAATACCAAAATGTATATGCCTACAACAACACAAAACAGATTTAGCAGATGCATGAAATTCTACATGGGTAGTTCAAGTTTGATTAAGTCTTTATCGAGCATCCCTGTAGCAATAACATGTTGCTAAGGATCATAAATCTTACAACTAGTGGATTTGAATGTGATAAAACATTTTTTTTACTATCTGACTCACTGACAACAGATTAACCTTCAAATCTAGCAAATAAATAATATTCTTAACTTCTTCATTATGAAGCTTGACAAATGTTGTTCTGCACATGTTCCTTAATGATTCGCGGTTGTTAAGAAACACTCAGTGGTATTCTTCAAAGTTCTTGGAAAAATGGTCATTTTTGTTACATTGGAAACATCGAATTGTCCTGTTTTTGTTAACTAAGCCATTACCTGAATCCATGAAATTTTGTTCTCCTTTCGGAATTTCATTCTTGTTTGACTTTACATCCCGCAGTAATTTTGTTTTCATTAAATCTACGGTTGCTGGTACCCCCGAGTTCTCTATGCTCAAAATCATAGACTCATATGCGATGAGGCATTTATCACTTACTGTGACACTAGACAGCTTGTGTGCTGTGCCAACAATCTTGTTGACATAATCTTGAAATCACTTATTTTCTTCTCATCCACTTGTTATCAGGGTTACGTAGCGGTAATTATAACGGCTCCAAAAAAATGAAAAAAGTTGGTCATTTAATAATTTATGAAAAAGTAGGTTATATTTGCATAATTTATTATTGGGTTATCCTGTATACATGAAAGTAATTATAGAATACGTGTATTCGCCCACCATTGACCAGTTTTATTTAAAAAAATTGTTAAGTTTTATTTCAAAGAAGCTATAGAACTATGACCGAGGTTTACCCCACCCTGTAGTCCTATATGATTTGAGAAGTTACAAACAAATTGAATTAAATCTCCATGTTTTAAAATATATAGGGGCTCGTATAATGTGGGAGCAAACTTAAGATTTTTTACACCCTGTGGCAAATAGGTGATAGCCACTATATGAATTGGTTTGTCAAAGATGTTAGGTAATTTGCTCTGCATATGGTATTTCGTATTGGTAGATTACATCTGAGGAAAGGTTTCTAATAAAACAGCATGGTAAAATTGGATCACATGTGGCTAAATGAAACAAAGTTACATCTGACGGGAAAAAGCAACCGTCAATATCAAAGTGCTTTCAATCTAATATTGCCAAAACTTCAAGTGAGCAAGAATTCGGGCAAGATTTATGTCGAGCATCGGTGACGTCAAATATACCCTTATCGAAACTGTCAAACGATAATTTTCAATCTTTTCTTCAAAAGTATTGTAAATTTAATATACCAAGCGAAAGAACTCTAAGAAGACCAGAAATTGACAATTTATATTCCTCGTTACTTAATAGCACCAGATTAGAGATAGTGAATAATTACTTTTTTATAAGTGTAGTTGAAACGACAGATTCCTCAGGAAGTTATATTGCTCATTTAATGATTGCGGCTCTTAAGAATGAAAATTTCACAAAATCATACTTAATTGCTTGCAAAGAACTTCCTCAAGCAAATGCCTTAACTGTTACTAGATTTATACAAGACACTTTAACAAACTTTTTTCTTCCTGAGGCTATTCCTAACGAAAAATTTATACTTCTCCTATCAGATGCCAGCACCTTATATGGTCAAGACAGGCCAAAACTTAAAAATTTCTTATCCGCAATTGATTCATACTACTTGTTTGGCCCATGCATTAAATAGGGTGGCGGAAGGAGTTAGAAAAAACTTCCCCTTGTAAATGATTTGATATCTTGCGTAAAAAAAATATTTTTAAGAGCTCCACTTAGAATTCAATTTTATAGAGAGCATTTACCTAATCTTTTTTTTCCACCTGAACCCGTTTCAACACGTTGGGGAACGTGGTTAGAGGCTGGTTCTTTTTATGCCGAAAACCAAATAAAAACTGTTATACAAGAAGATGATTCTTCTCAGCCTCTCTTACAAGCCCAAAAATTGCTGACCAATCACATTTTATGTCAACAAGTTTCATTTATAAAAACCAATTATAATTTCATTTCAAACGCTATTATCCAATTAGAGTCATCCAAATTATCTTTGATAGAGGCGGTAAATTTAACAAAAGAATTTGAGCAAAAATGCAAAAATGTTCCGGGACATATTGGAAACCAAATAATATCAAAAATTCAAAGCAGTAATTGATAAGAAACATGGCTACAAATTCCTTTTACATGCAGCCAATGCTTTAATTGGAGATTTTGATGAAACATTTACATTGGAACCAGAAATTTTGTCACATCTAAAAGATGCCCCTATTATGTCTGTTAACGTAGAGATAACTTTTTGTTAGAGAATTTCGAGAAATACTCAATTTTTTATTGTTTTAATAATTAAATCAATCATGTAAAAATTGTTTTGGTAGATATAGTTTTAAATAACAAAATATTGAACTAGGTTTTGTTTAATTTCAAACTACCCCATTAAAAAGCAATTGATTGTGAAAATTAAAATATTAATTTTTAAATAATTTCATATTTAAATTTTTTTTTCATATTCCATCTAAATTTATTTCATATATATATGATCATATTCCCTACTTTTTTTCTTCATATTTGCCTCACTTCAGTTATCAGTTTTCAGCAGCCTACCTATTCGGGTGAGCCCTCTATTCTCAAAAGCTTTGTTCAAAGCGTCCCATACACTTTTAGCGGCAGTTTGACTTTGTAGATGAACATAGTTAATAGGTGCTATTAGACGAATGATCTTACTCTTCGCTTTCGTAACCTAATTTGGGTTTGAATAATATATTCATATTACAACATCCATGGAAATAATTAACAAATCTGACAATGGTATTAACAAAGATAATTTGACAAAACAATGACAAGATAAGCAAAATCTAGAAGACAATGAGAATTCAATTAATTGCATTATATGAAGTTCTACAAAATTTATTCAGTGTTTAGAAAATGGAAGAAGAGAAAAGAATAGATAATAGTATCTATTAATGCATCCAATACCAATATCCATTCTTCAATAATATTTTTTTATCGAGCTCTACTGAAATTATTATGTAGAGGTTTGATTATATAATTTAGAAAAGTAGTAGTGGAAATTGTTTGCCTAATTAATATTTTTACACCTTCAACAAAACTAAACCAAAAAATATGATTATGTCTAGTTCTTGTTTCATAATTATGATTTAATGTGTGACAATGTTTGGCAGTTTCGGTTGAGATTAAGATAAATAAGCATTTAGTGTATATAGTTGTTTTATTGTTAATACCTCTAATAATTTTACAGTAAAACGTTATAGGTTTGTTTAATATAGAATAATGGTTAAGGAATTTTAAATTAAGGTAAAATTGAAATATTCCTAAGTATTGGAAATAAATATATAAGTTTTCTTAGTCTTTCATTTATCATATCAATATGCAGACATCATTGAAGATAATGATCAATAATAATTATTTAATTGTAGTAGTATTTGCAGTAGAATCATTATATAATATAGTCAATAAAATCATTACTCTTACAGTTCGGTGAGTGAACATGACAATCTGATGATTTTTGGATACATTGAAGAGAAACAAATAAATTTCTATTTTGTTGTTTGTATCAATATTTAATTCAAATGGATTTCATTCAGTTTTAATAAGAAATTCAATTGTAATGAATTTTCACAAACTTCGTTTTTATTAAACAAAACGTGACATGTTTCACAAAACGGTGGCTTTATCAAACAAATATGCCTTGTTTGATAAAGCCACCGTATGGTGAAACATGTCAAGTTTGTGAAAATTCATTACAAGTGTATTTTTTATTGAAACTGTAGATATGCATTTCCAACAAGTAAGCACGAAAATCATCTAAAGATTTCAATCTGCAATAATTTTTAGACAACGCTCTTTATTTCTTACTTTTTCCCTCCATCAGTAAAACCACATAATTATGAGAATATCGTTAAGCTGTTCAAAGAAATCATTCTATATCATTTACGTGAATAATGAATAATAAACGACCTAACACAATTCTTTGTAGTATACCGTTTTTTATTGATAGTTGATTACTGGTGACACTATTCATATCTACAAGTTATTTTCTTTTTTACATACAAATCTATACCTCCAATGCCATATTTTTCAAGTTTGGTTAGAAGCTTTTGATGATTAATTGAATCGAAGTCCTTTGCGAGAAATAAGAATACGCCTACAGTGAGATTATTATTAGTCGAGTCAATTTAGCAAAAAAGCTCGGAATTTTTTCCAAATTGACCAATCAACTTAATTTTTTTTGCAAATCCAACCAATATTGAACGATATTGAACTTTAAGATCTAGTCGCTCGATCATTTTTCACCTGTTAAACCGGAAATTGGGCAACTTTCATGGAAAAATTTGCAAAATTGGTAAGTATTGCGAAAATTGGCTGATCACGATTCCGAAGTTAGATTTACCATTTTCGACCGCGGTAGCTAGAAATTGGCCAACTTTATGTCCCAAAAATGGTCAAATTCAATAATTTCGCAGTTTTTGTTGAAATTGACTGAAACATTTCACTCGGGGGTTTTCGAGGTCGCTGATCACGATTCCGAAGTTAGATTTACCATTTGCCACCGCAGTAGCTAGTAATTGGCCAATTTTATGTCAGAAAAATGAATAAATTAGATAATTTCGTAAGTTTTGTTGAAAATGGCTAGAAAATATCGTTTGGGGGTTCCGTGATTCTGGAGTAACATTTTTTTATTATTATACCATTTAGAAATTTACCAATTTCATGGCCAAAAAATATTTCATACCTGAAATTGGTCAACCGTCTAAAAACAAAATGGAAAAATTCAAATAAGAACAAGAATTTTTGAATATATTTTTATTAAACATTTTAATATTTCATTTATTTTTTTACATTTTATTATTTACAATTTATATTTCACAATTTCTCACATTTACATTTACACTTTCATTCTAATGTTTATAAATTTGAATATAATATAAATAAAATTCTGGGTACCATTCCAAAACTATAATTTGCAAGAGACAGGTATATCAGGAATTACTGATTCTCGAACGCAAGCGTCATTTAATATTGGATATGAAACAAATGACTTACAGTCACGGATAAATTCCCTGACTTTTGATAAAAGTGCCAATTTCAACAAAAATTACGAAATTATCTAATTTATCCATTTTTCTGACATAAAATTGACCAATTTCTAGCTACCGCGGTGGAAAATGGTAAATCTAACTTCGGTATCGTGATCAGCGACCTCGGAAACCCCCAAGTGAAATGTTTCAGTCATTTTCAACAAAAATTACGGAATTATTAAATTTGGCTATTTTTCAGACATATAATTGGCCAATTTCTAGTTACTGCGGTCGAAAATGGTAAATCTAACTTCGAAATCGTGATCAGCGACCCCGAAAACCCCCGAGTGGAGTTTTCCAGCTAATTTTGGCAATACTTACCAATTTTGCTAATTTTCCCATCGTTCAGTATCCGTCCAGGAACGATTTGCAAAAAAAATTAGGTTGATTGGTCTGTTTGGAAAAAATTCCGAACTTTCACAATTTTTACGTCTAATTTGACCCGACTATATGTACATAATATCTTATCTTTTAGGGTTATTGCAGCTTGAGTATTATTATTAGTTCCGAAGTCAAATTGATTGTTAGACAGTATTTTATTTGATTCTAAAAAGGAGGTAACTCCTTTAGTAAATATTTTTCCAGCAATATTTGTAATTATGGATATTATTATGGATATTATTATTCATTCCATTTTTTTAATTCCGGTATTATATGATGTTTTACCACGACCATTTTCAAACAATTTGTAAAATCACCTGATAACTGAGGTTTATCAGTTTGGTTGGAAGAAGTTAATTTCAATATTGAATATTTCATTTTATCATAATCGGACATTTATTATTATTTAGTTCATTCATCTCGTTAACGACTTATCTTCCGTTACTGAATCTAAAAAGATTGCATTTTTATAAGTTTGAAATTAAGTTTTATTAATGCTACTCCATGGTAAATTAGTTGCATATACAAAACTCTGCTGTACCTGAAAGATTCTAGCAAACATTTTGAGAAAATAGCGTTTTGTTATTTCGGCTTCTCAATGTTCACTACACATGAGGAAGCCGCGCGCGTAAACCATACACATTGTCCTGAGATTCAGAATCAATTATGAATCCATCAGCGTTTCTTTGGAATATGCTATAATACTATAATATTATGTTGGTATATCATAGAAATCAACAACCTACAAACCAAAATCTTTGAATATAATGTATTAATGTATTATGTCCGAATATTAGGTATAATAATAATTAGTTTTCATCCTTACACACGTTTTCTCAAAAGCTTGTATTTTCCCGAATTTAATGAGTTCAAACGAATATTATTGTTTAGAATATAGGAACAATAAAGTAGCCAGTTGCCTTTTTCATGATGTTCAAAACCGCAGTGTCATTTTAAATCAAGATTACCAGTTAAAAGTACAGTAATTTACAGTTATTCATTCATTAGCTTCAAATAGTGTCAATAATTTTCACATCCATGTGCAAATTTATTGGTTACACATTATGCGTAATGTTAATTGTCCTTTAATTTCATAATAACGAAAGGAGAATAAGCAGTTCATAATGGAGATACACTAACACTGATAAAATTGCCGTAAAAAAAAGTTGTCTACATTTCGTCAGTGATATTATCATCAAAAGTAAAGGAAAAATTAAAATTTCCTATTTATAAGTTTAGACAGGCAATGTTTCCTTCTTGAAAGAGTTACATTTAACGAAAATTAGGTTCCTGAGAAAACATTTGAATTTTTTGTAAGCACGACTTTTTCAAAAATAGAATATAAGTAAAGGTACAATTTTTGAAAAGGACGTTGAAAAGTCGTGTTTACAAAAAAACTCTGAGAAACAGATGTCTGGAACTATCAGTTTGCGACGTTACTGATATACCTGGACCAGAAAAGTCACAATAACACTTATGCTTTATATTTTTCTTGTCTTTACGTACGTTTCGGTCTCACGACCGTCATCAGAAGACTTATTATGTCTAAAACTTGATTGCTTTAAACTAATTGTATTACACAAAGCGTCCTAATCGCACCAATTTCAATTAAAATGACCACGTCGCCGAAACGAACAGAAACACGAATAACGAAATTGTAAACCTCAATGCTATAGTACAATTATCAAAAATCCACTGCTAAGACGAATTCTTAATAAATGCGTATTCATGTTGACACAGTAAATGAACGACTAGAGACGAGACTAATAAAATTTAATTTTTAAGTATACACTTTCAAACTAGATGTTAGATTTACGAGCTAATAGAAGAAGGTTTGTCTGTGACAGGAGGTATACTTGACATTCTACCTAAAATATATACTATTATCTTATAACGAGGCATGTAGGAATTTGCAAGAGAGATTATTATTATTGATTAAATTTGCATAGATATGACTTAGATTTTGAGTATCTGTCCTATGATTTACAGATTTGAAGTCACGTTTTATGTGAATCATCTCCAAAATAGATCTTTTATAATAATTGGTTTCCTAAGTTAGAATAACAACATTATTGTAATCGAATTGATGGTTATAATCAAAGCAGTGTTTAGCAAGGGCGGTGGAATTTTCTAAGTTTTTGTTATTTGTGCTATACCTATGGCCGTACATTCTTTTTTGTAAATATTGTTTAGAGATTCCAGTATAAGTCCCATCGCAATCTAAACAATTTAATTTGTATACTGTGTGGGTTTGTTTATCTTTAGGTATTAAAGGTTTTAAAACACTGCTTTGATTATAACCATCAATTCGATTACAATAATGTTAATATTCTAACTGAGGAAACCAATTATTATGAAAGATCTATTTTGGAGATGATTCACATAAAACGTGACTCCAAATCTATAAATCATAGGACAGATACTTAAAATCTAAGTCATATCTATACAAATTTAATCAAATAATATCTCTTGCAAATTCCTACATGCCTCGTTATAAGTTAATAGTATATATTTTAGGTAGAATGTCAAGTATACCTCCTGTCACAGACAAACCTTTTTCTATTAGCTCGTAAATCTAACATCTGGTTTGAAAGTGTATACTTGAAAATTAAATTTTATTAGTCTCGTCTCTAGTCGATCACTTACTGTGTCGACATGAATACGCATTTATTAAGAATTCTTCTTAGCAGTGGATTTTTGATAATTGTACTATAGCATTGAGGTTTACAATTTCGTTATTCGTGTTTTTGTTCGTTTCGGCGACATAGTCATTTTAATTGAAATTGGTGCGATTAGGACGCTTTGTGTAATACAATTAGTTTTAAGTAATCAAGTTTTATATATAATTCATACCTGGGTCAAGAATCTTTATTACAATATTGTTATCTAGCAAAATGAGTATATTCATATGCTCATTTGTTTCTAATTCTCTTACATTGACTTGGTTTGGTGTCCCAATCTGGCGCACTCAAGTAGTCTCACATTCCCCCTAACTTTTGTAAAGTTCAAGAAATCTAACAGTCAATGTGGTACATTGCTTGATTTCTTAGTGAGACATCTATTAATAGATGGCCTGAGTTATTTTGGTCTTTTTACCACGGTGTAGGCCGATTATGACTACCTCCAACAGAGATCGTTCAGTAACCTTGCAAACTTTGTTGATCCACTGATGAGCTCTATGAGAAGAGCGGAACAGCTGTCTGGAACTATCAGTTGGTGATGTTACCTGTCGATCTGAACTATAAAGACCTTATCATTGTTATCTGAAAAAGCCAAACTAAGACAAATGAGTATATTCATATATTTTTTTAGATTCCATCTCTTCTAAATTACCTAGATATTCGTCGGTACTGTGTTCTGAATGCAATAATCTTTCTTCAGATGGAGATGGAGAGATGAAAATATCTTAAGCGTGAAGGCAATTCAATGAACTCATATTTATCTCCAGTAAAGGATAATCCGTTATTTCAAATACTACATCGAATAGCCACATTTTGTTTTCTAATTCAGTTCACTCTGATGATGGCTACTTGCCAATGTACAGCTGGGAACTTTTTATAGTGCAGTTTCAAATTGTATGTTTTTGAAAATGTAGTGTTAATGTTTCAATTTTAGTAAGCCTTCAATGAAGTAATGCTATTTAACAAAGTAATTCTATTTTTACTTGTTTATAAATAAAATATCACAAAGTAACGACCGAATCAATCTGCTTGTAATTTTACCGGACACACATTTTTACTATACGTGTGTCCCAGTTAGAAGGTAGTTCAAATGGAGAAAGTTTTGCGGAATCAGATGAGTTACTAAGGTCCGGTTTCGAATTTTTTTATTTTCCGTATTTTTTAGGATATTTTTTGTAAAAATTATGAAGATAACTTAGATAATTTAACATATTATTGTAATTATCCAATGTTTCATGTTTATTCATCTCTATAATCCTATATTGAATAATCTAAGTCATCTTAATAATTCAGAAAATTTTATTCTATATCTGTCAGTGTACCTACATGAAATTGTGGCCAATTAGGCAGAGAAACTTTAAACTTGTTTATACTTAAACCAGAATATTTCTCAGTCAGTTCTATTGGAAGATATAAGAACCGGGATGCTGTCATTGAATGAGTACTGTCGAGTAATTGCCAACCATAGTAATACTCTAACCTACAATCCTTACGTCAAAACGTCTGAACTTCAGATGAATATGCGTGAATAGTTGATCTATGGTAGGGCATCGAATCGTATTGTGTTCATCAATTCAATCTAAACTAATCAAGTTTTGAGTATTCAAAATTTTTTTTCAATTTCAATTAACTAGTTGATATTTACTATTACGGCAGATAAGCGGTATAGAAATTTAATCTGCTGCATTATTTTATACGTGATTTTTTTTGTCAACGCGCTCTAAATTCGAGATGGTGATAGCTACGAGGTCTTATTTCTGGATTTAGATCAGAAAATTTGTCTACTTTCCAACGATTTCCGAATTTTTTCCATAGGCCCAAAATTGGGTTCTGGGGAAGCCCAAACACATTTATATCAATATCTCAACTTCTACTCAACCTAGAAAACTTTTCTTTAGCGTAAAATACGCGTCGTGGAATACTATAATCGAACCTGAGATTTGATCATCCAAAAAATTTCTAACCTAAGAAATTTGCACATTTTCCGAGGTCCGAAATTTTCAAAGTTGTCCAAAATTTTTTTTTAGTCCCCAAAAACAGTATTGAAGGATGTTTTGAATTACATTTGCTGAGATCTACAAGAGGAATTTTTTCTTTATTTTTCCCGTTTTCAGCGCATCAAAATACATATAAAAGCATACAAAATTTACACCTTCATTTTTCAAGCGATATGCGCTAGATTTCGTTCCTCTAGCGACTGTACTAATATGGCGGAAGTTTCCCAAGAACGCCATTTCTGCCATACATGCATAATTACTTCTATCAAAGTCGATGGGAAAAAAATCTAGTTCCCTACTCAAAAACAAAAGTTGATGATATGCCGTATTCAAGAAATTTTGAAACGAAGAAAAAGTGCCATTTGTTTTTTACATCTCCCCAAACAACAGAATCTTTAAAATGCCATAACTGTCATGAGAAGCCCGAATCGGAAAATTTTATATATAACACCCACCTTCAAATAGGCCACGGAGGTCACCATTTCATTTTCATTAGGTTGTTCCGGAACATCCTGAATATTACTGAGTAAATAAGTGTACGTTCTAAACTTAGGAATCCAATATGATAACAAAAAGGGATCAATGAAATGTTATGGAATTATTTCCAAGGCCTACCGATAAGTTGGGAACGGAAATCCTATCTGTTAGCGAGTTTTACATAGTTAAAATACAAATACAAATAATAAATTTATTCAGCTTGATGGTAAAGGGAAATGTCCTTGGCTAAATTTTGATAATAAAAAAAAAACTCATATCAAATATTTGTTTCAGTCGTGTATAAAATACGTATCTGAATCATCGTGTACTAGTGCAGCTAAGTTTGCTTGGATCTTAGTTCATAACTCGGAAACAATTGGATCGGTTCAATATACTCCCCGAAGAAATAAAGAAATCACATTTGAAATAAAATTCTATGGATTTTTTAGTAAAGTTATTTCAGGAATCTTGTCTGTTCTATATTTGGCATTTGACGACGGTTGTTTTATTTCCATCACAAATATGTCTGGTGAAACTGATAGCAAACACATTAAATTTTCAACCATCATTCTTAATCAAATAAAACTTTGCTGGAAATTGATACCAGCAGGTGGATCGTGCTTGGACAATTACATCTTTATTCTCTTATGTTGTAGAACAATATAATAAACAAATTGTATATCAGCTTCATATAAATATAACACAAGAAACAAATTTGTATCAATGAAGGAATTAAATGGTCAGGAGAAATTTAATTTGATAATATCTAAAATACAGGATGCAATACCACAAGAGATACGTAATTCTAGGAAATTGAAGCAATCTAAACATAAACATTCCCACCACCGGCTACTATCGAATGAATTTCACGTGTTTTATTTCCATTTGGATTAAAACATTATTAAACGTTGAAAATTGATAACACAAATATTGAAATTTATCATATAAAAGCAACAATTTTTTCATGGAAGTTTTTGGAATATTTGTTGAATTTCACAGCGATGATTCTATCTGAATGCACGCGGGAATGCGAAGAGTAGAAATAAATAGAGAGATCTTGTATCCATCAACTTCTCAATAATTAATGCGGCACCGACTCTTAAACATATGACATTTAATCTATTTTAGAATTATTAATATTGAAGTGTACTAGGGCAGCTCCAAGAAACATTCAGGTATCGCAGCTGGTCAAAATGTTGATAATGATAACTGGTATGCACAAGTTGAAAGCTCGTTCCAAGCAACGAGCTTGAGAAATTTGTCATAAAATTATGAGGCATTTGTCAATGTCCGGGGGATATTCGGCGGAAAATTTTTTAACTCAATCGTGTTGTCATAGTGATTGATAATTGCACTGAATGCAATTATCAGTATAATGTTGACATGATTGGGTGAAATTGTTTCATATGACACAAAATGACAAAATTTAAATGGTTGTTAGGACTGTCAAAAAATTTTCTTACAAATGTCACTGTTTCTTCACAATATCAAAAGTCACAAAAATTGAGTATACAGCTGTTATCAGATTTCATACTCGATAAGGTATTTTTCCATCAAGCATTAACGCTAGTAGAACAGGAGAGTGGTGAAAGTGGCGACAGACGACAAAATTACCCTTGTTGAGGATCTCGTTTTACGCGATTGACGCTTGAAGGTGAAAGAAATAGCACCAATGTCAGAAAACAAACGTTCGCCGGTTCATCGACGAACATTTGGGCATTAATAAATTTACTGCAAGGTGAGCTCTCAAACTACTCCCAGCAGTTCCGCCCCAGCGTCATGTTGCCTTTGGCTAACAAATACTGGAACATACCTGAAAGCGCCATCTAACGTTTATAGTGGTATAAGGAAATTATTTGCTATATTTTATTATGATTTTTCATGAGGGAAAGAATTTCTTGTCATATAAAAGTGAAGGCTATGCTAAAATATTCTACAAACAAATTCGTTACGTAATTGATATGATTTCATATAATAGTTATATAACAAATAGTATGATTGCTGCGGCTCATTGAGTAAGTTTGAATCTTCGAGTATATCATCATTGGCATAAAACATGGGTTTACCAAGCATAACAAAATTTCATCCCGAAATTACCGTAAATGGAGCTGAAGATAGCCTTTTAATTTCAAATCTTCAACATCGTCGTTATTGGCCACAAATAACCCTTCCGTTACACTCTCGAATCTTTAAAATGTTTTAGTCAGGCATAATAAATTTAATTGTTGTAAAAAAGGATTAATGGTCAAAAAACCAAAACTTTTTTGTGTCGATGGTCAAGGTTTGATCCTGACACACAGGCAGACAAATTCACGCCTTAGCTGTTCAACCTAAGTGATGCATTTTTTTTAGACTCATTTAGTTTCTCTGCCTGATGTGGTTTCGTGAAGTACATGGTGTCCATTATCAATACCCAAATCTCATACAACCTAGACAAACGAAATATAAAACATTTTCAGACTCCTTGAGATAGAAAAGTGCACAGTATGTTTCGCCAAAACCCTTTCGAAAGTACTAGTCATGTATATATACGGCGGACATGTCTACAGATGTTTCCGAGAAGTTGGGCCCAAAGCCAGGCTATTATGAGGACTTACATCGAGACCTCGGAATCCCTGAAGCAACCGCTAAGATCAAGAAGCATGTCAATAGTGATGCTATAACACGACAACTATAATATGGTAAGACCAAGCCTATGGTATCCGGAGCAACAGTCAACTATGTAGTCCTCACTCACAAGAGTAGACAGTACAGTCGAGAGTACTATTATAGTTAAAGACAGAGTAGTTAATGTTATGTCAATGTGTGATCAATATGTTAATATCTAATCAACCAAACCTATAACAGCTAGGTCTAGATGGAGTATGTTTTCGCTGTATAGGAAACAACCGCACAATAGACTCAATCATGGCAAGTTACGGTGCCATTATCATGACAAACAAGGTCACCTTGAAATTTTTTTCTGAAAAAACCTACCTACCATTATGAAAGTGTGAATTACAATGAGTCCGAAAAAGAACGAATCGATAACACGAACGATTTCTTCCAAATAGTTGATGTGTATGAGACTGGCAGTAAACAATACATTCCCCAGGTCAATTTCGAAGGAAAATACGAAAGGATTGAGGTCAACTCAGGGGAGCGAAAAAATCTATTACCAAAATAGGAATTGGACCATCCAAACGTCTCAGTAAAGTTGGCTACAACTAGGTTCAAATCTTCCTATCGTAAATCTTTACACTACTAGATGTAGCTGCAGTTTGGGCCTCTTACGGCGAAATATCTTCGACAACCACATACCCCTATTGGGTTGGCACCTACACATAAAACTTCAAAATATTGAGAACGATCAGTCACAAGACGTAAAATAATAATCATGTCATATCTCAACTGAATTCTACGTATGCATAAACGTGCATACAAAATATATTATAATTTTTGGATATCACGCATCTACAAAGCAACAACATCTATAGAATGTTAACTATACGCTACGTGACGATGCCAAACCACTGCGTAAAGCTCGAGAAATCCTGTATGCATTAAAACCTAAGATAGAAGAAGAATTATTTAGTTTAGGGAAACAAGGAATAATTTTAAGAACGGGATGAAATGACTGGGCATATAATAGTACTCATTCCCGAAGAAGACAGTTTCTAAAGAATTTACGTGGACTACAAAATTGAGGTCAATTCACCCTTACAAACAGCACTCCAGTCTAATCTGAACGTAGACGATATTATTAACAATCTCCAAAGTTCACAAATGCAGATAGATATAGTCCAAGAGCTAGTGAATTTTATGGGACTAATTTTACCAGTCAGGATGCATCGATATGATTGTTCTGTGAGTGATTCTAAGTGATAAATCGTATATTTGTTTTCCCTGTGGGTTGAGCCAGAAAATACGTTTCACTTCTTTTACACTGATGAAAATTTTTCTACAAAGAAAAACAGTGTACTAAAATTAAGTGAAAAAAAAGTTTGACTGATCTGTGGACATAAGAAATATGTCTGGCAAATTGGCAAATGACAGTTTGCATCATAAAAATAACTTAAAACACAATTTGACTATTATGCAAGACCACCAAAGCCTTGCTAGACTCGTTCGGTACATTTAGTGATACAATCATTGGTGTTGTACCTTCTCATATAATTATATGCACTTTTATAATTTAGAGTATTAAAAAGGAAGTGCATTCTGTACAGTGTAGACTTATGTTTTATTAGCTTAAATTATATTTTGTTGATGGTTAATTAACTCTGTTGAAGGTAATAAAAAGTGTTTAAGTGGTATCTATATCACTGCTTCTTCGACCGCGTACTATTTGAAACATCGAGATAGTTTGGGGAGGCTTCGGTGGTTCTAAATAACAGCCAGACTCGAGTTTTTTCATGGAATTATGGTATAGACTATCTCGTAGAAAATTTAGGACTGAAAATAATAAATTTTCTGTTTTTGGTAATTTCACGTCTCTATCCAAGTTTCATCATGTTTTCTGATTAAAAAGTTACTCAAAGCAGTTTTTGAAAAATTAAAAGTAATAGTTTGCATATGGAGGAGTAACGAACCCTATGCTGACTAAGCAAATACTGAACACAGGTATCTTATAATAATTATTGAGAAATTAAATATACACCAAAATTTTCATGATGACGTAAGTGAAAAAAATTACGTGTCATGATAGGACGCAAAGAGCACTTTTAAAAAAAATGGATGCACAGGGGTTGTTTATAACAAATGATGTTGCGTCATTGCGTAAGTAGAAGAAAAATGTTTAATATAGGTATCAATCTTCCTATCATAAATAAATTTGCGTGCCTGAAAAATTATTGAACAGAGTATGATGTTGACCGGATTTTATCGATCGACTTTGGACCCTATTTAAAGGTCGTATGTTCATAGAAAAAATCGTAATCAGACTCTTGCGAATGATTGCAACTCTGCTCGACTAAAAATGATATTAACATGAAATTACATAGCACTTTTATTTTTAACAATTAATTTTTTCTACTTTTTTACGATCATATTCGATCTTACCCTGAAGAAGATCACCCGAAATCACAAACACAAATTCTATTTATTACTTTATGAGACTTGTTAAGGATTTCGGAAAGGAAGTACATTTAATCCAAATACGTAATCGAAAAAATAAAAATCTGTTTTATTCACACTCATAATCCGAGTTTTTTCCTCGTCCTCTTCATTGACATTTTCATTATCAATTTCATCATCCTCGTTTTATTTTTCTGATTCTGATGAAGCAACATATCTTCTACTACTAAGGATGTAGGATCCCCTTGAAACCATTGTGGTCTCAATTTTCCATTAGACACTTCCTGTCCATTTGTTGGATTGAATAGGGTATTTGACAACAGTTGCATTATGCCACATCAACGAACGTCGTTGAAGGTCGTTCTCAAAATTTGCTGCTACAACAAATTCCAGTAAGGTAGAATGAGACTTTAGTCGAAATCCCTAAATTTCTCAATTGATTTTTCATTACCGCGCTTAGAAGCATACATTTTGTTAAGCATTAGCAATGTAGCTATGTCGACATCTACGAATTCATTTATATTATACATTAGGGTAGTGAATTCCTGACTCATTGTTTCGGGCAGAGTTCAAATCAGTCGCAAGAGTGTGATTACGTTTTTTTTAATAGAGCTAGAACAAACCTTGACATCATACGCGATTCAAAAAACGTTCAGACACACATATTAATCTATGTTAGGTTAGGTTGAGTTATTTTAAAAATAAATAAACTATCGCGATGATACAACTTCATTTGTTAGAAACAACCCCTTCGCACCCAGTCATCTGGCACCGACTTGAGGTAGACACACACAATTTGCTAAAAGTGCTCATTGGCACGTAATTTCTATCACTTCGTCATAATGAAAATTTTGGTGTGTAATACATTTTTCAATAATTAATTAAGGTTCAGGGTTTGTTATTTCCCCATACGCAAACTGTTACTCTTAATTTTTTCATCAAGTTTCCTGATATCGCAAGATATTGTGTCGTTGGCTCTTAGACTAGTTGACCTATTCGCTTTAATAAACTTTAATCGGCACCAACTGTATAATCCTTTCAAGATCTGCTGTAATAGACCACGTTCTCAGAAACTCCAGTCGGAGTGGCTTAAATTCAGAATCATTTTCGATAAAATAAAATCTCATTAAATTGCGCATGATTAAAATATTGTTTATTGATGTATGTCGTTCAATTAATTCGTTTTATTTATTAGAGCAATAGACAATTTACTTAAATTTAATGATAGATTATAATAATAATAATATAATAATTTATTGGCTATAAGAAAGAAATACAATTATAAATATAATAATAATAAATAATAAAATAATAATGTAAATAACCAGTAATAACTATGTCTAATGATAATAATAAATATCAAGCATAATATTTGAATTCAAATAAATGATATGATCAGGTTTTTTAACATTTAACAAATAAAAACTAATTACATTATTTTTAAAAGTATTGGATTATTGTTCGCAATTAAAGCCAAATAAAAGTGAGTCGTTCAAAATTACCCATTTAGGATCATTTAAGATCCTGTGTATGGGATTTTAATAATTCCTCTTTATTTTTATCTTTTTATTTAGTAAATCTATTTAATTTTTAATAATTGTTATAATGTTAACTTATTATTGTATTTATACAGATAAAATTATGTGAATTTAGTTAAAATATACAATGATAAAACGATGAAATAATTAAACAATTGATGTTTTATTGATGAAATATTATTAACAAATTGTAGAATTAGAAATCCCTTAATTATTAAAATCTACTAACTCTTTGATTTTTATACCGTTTTCCAATAAGAATTGTTTTAATTTTGTTTTGAACATGACTAGTGCATTTATATTTTTAATTTCCAGCGGAAGTATATTGTGAAGGTGTGGTCCGTAATACATAAATGTTCTCTGTGTCATACTTTTCTTACACCTATTCGTAACTACCCTTCCAGAAATGTTAGTTCTCATAGAATAATTTAATTTTTCTTTAGAACTATAATAGTGCATGTATATTGATTTACAGTATAACTGGGTGAAATTCAAGACATTGGACATTTTGAAAAGAACATTTGATGGGAATCGTAACGGTTTACGATAAATAATTTTTAGAATCCGCTTTTGTACTCTTTCCAAAGTCTTGCGAGTTGTCTTTTTAACGCCGCCCCATCCGATTATGCCGTACCCAATTATGGATTCAACTAATGCATAGTACATCATTTTTAAATGTTTAGTTCCAACTATCTCTCTCATTTGATAAAATTTATATATTAGCCGCCTAATTTTCTTTCTCGTATTATCAGTATGAACGTCCCATCTAAGAAATTGATCAATATAGATACCAAGATATTTTACATATTTTGTTGTATTAATAATTATATCATCGATATTAATCTCTTCAAAATCTGGTAATGAATTTTCATGAAGGGCAAATGTGAGTATTTTAGTCTTATCTAAATTTGAATTTAATATGTTGGTATCAAACCAATTTTTTATAATTTTCAAATCTTGCTCCACCTTCTTCTTTAGTTCTTTCCATGAGGCTCCTTTATAAAATATCGCTGTATCGTCGGCAAATGAGATAATATTACCAAGAGAGTCTAAAAGGAGTAAGTCATTTATATAAATACTGAACAGTATAGGTCCCAATACTGTTCCTTGAGGGACCCCGAAACTTACTTCTCTTTCGTCGCTGTAGGTATTACCAATTTTAACCTGTTGTACTCTACCAATTAAAAAATTTTGAAATAATTTATTAATATTTCCTCTTATGCCGATGGATTCTAATTTGTTTAGTAGTTTCTCATGATTCACCGAGTCAAAAGCCTTCGCTAAGTCTAAAAACACGCAAAGGGACTTTTGACTATTTTCGCACGACTCATATATAAGAAACATGAGAGTGCTTATTGCATCTTGCGTAGATAATTTCTCTCTGAATCCAAATTGCATAGTAGAAATTATTTTTTCTTTATCCAAATATTTTATGAGACGTTTCTTCATTATTTTTTCAAATACTTTGGAAATCACAGATGTTAAGGAAATTGGTCTGTAATTCGCTAGCTGTGATTTCTCACCATTCTTGAACAAAGGGATGACGGTTGATCTTTTGAAAAGAGTGGGAACTTCACCCGTTTCAAACATTTTATTTATTAGAAAGCATATTGGTTTAGCAACGGAATCGACGGTCGCTTTTAGGACTTCATTAGTTATTAAATCAGGCCCAGGAGATTTTTTACTTTTTAAATTGTTAATTATGTGCATTACCTCATTGACGTCTGCTACTTCTAAGAACATAGAGTTAACTATTGATTTGTTTTTGAATTTAACATTACATTTTTTAATTTTTTCTGCTAGTTGTTGTCCTACATTTGAAAAGTAGTCATTAAAACAATTAGCAATCTCCTTTTTGTGAGTGACTTCACTTCCATCTTCTTGTTTTATAACATTAACTAGAGTATCTTTATCTTTATGGCTATTTGAAAGATCTTTGATAACATCCCATAATATTTTTGGAGATTGGACATTGCTATTTATTTTGTTTTTGTAATATGAGATTTTAGATTTTTTAACTAACGAATTGATCTTATTTCGGTATGTATAATATTTATCTTTGGCTTCTAGATTATTTGGGTATTTTAAACATTCTTGAAAATATTGGTCCCTTACATTTATAGATTTTATTAGGCCGTGGGTGATCCATGGTTTTCTTTTACGTAGTTTATTGTTACATTTATATATTATACTAGATTTTTGAATGAGTTCCTGATATTCGCTAATGAATTTATTAGTGGCTCCCTCAATATTATCACAGTTCTCGTAAATCTCATCCCATTTGTGTGTTTTGGCGTACATAGCTAATTTATTATAATCAATTTTACTTATATATTTATCGGGTATTTTCCTTTTTTTTTTTTCAATTATTATATTATTTATACTAGCATTAATTATGTAGTGATCAGTAATACTACTTTGAATGATAATGGCCTCTATATTTTTATTATTTTGTGATTTACTTTTGAAAAATATATGATCAATACAAGATGATGTATAGTTAGTAACTCTAGTATAGTTATTAATCAGTGACGTGAACCCAAATTCTGCCATTGTATCCAGATAATTGTTTACATCTTCCCGGTTTTCTGATAAGATATCTATGTTAATATCACCAACAATGAAGTTATAATCATATGATATTTTGTTAAGAATTATTTTATTTTCCAGATGTATTTGAAGGTGTTCGGTAAAGTTTTGAGGACATGAAGAGGGAGAACGATAAATAGAAAGTATATTGATTAATTTGTCACCAATCTGAATATCTAAATCTATACAATTTGTTTCAGCAATTTTGCATAAGCTGAGGTTAGAGATGCAAATGTTATTTTTAACATAAACGATTGTACCATCATTTTGGTTACTATGGTCAATAGTAGAGAATGTTTTGTATCCTTCAATTGTGAAGATGTTTAAATTACTATTGCACCATGTTTCCGTTAAAATTATACAATCAAAATTGTTATTGAACTGAGAAATATAGACTTGAAACTGGTCAAAGTTTTTTGAAATGCTACGTACATTGTTATGTAATATTGAGAATCTATACAATTTGTTTTCTAAGACTGTAGTTTTGAACTCAACTGTATTCATGACTTTAGTTTCGAACCTTTTACAATTAAAGTCTTTTATGTATGGATTCATTTGAAAAAATAAATTGATTAAGTAAATATAAATGTGTATACAATAAAATAACTAGATAATTAGTAATTAATTAATTCCCACCTCTTAGTTTGATCTGCCCTTGTTTGGGAGTTGCAGTAATTTTCTCAGTGTCTTTGGCTTTTTCTTTAGTGCTATTACTTCTTAAAATTTTCTTTTGTTGCTCATTTGTATTGGATAGTTTAGTGGGAATAGGTATTTTTGTCTCTTGAATTGGTATTTCCTCTACTGGTAATTCAGCTTTTCTGAGTGTAGGGGTTGCAGGAGCATCTATATCTACCAAATCATCCAATTCATCGACGTTGTACGGTTGGTTATATACGTATAATTTTTGATTTCTTATATAAGAATGGTAGTTTTTAGCTCTAGCCAACTGCATGTGTTTTTGAGCTTATTATAATCTTGCCTCTCTTCAAACGTTAGGTCGTTATTAATGAAAATATTCGATCCTTTCAGGACGCGAGTTTTTTCTAAAATTCTAGTTTTTTGAAGGAAGGAATTCAATTCTAAGATAATGGGTTGGCTTACTAGGTTTCGGTTTCCTACAATGTATACGTTGTTTATAGAACTTTTTCTGATATCCACATCCAAAATACTTTTAATTTGTAATAATAAATTCTTCTAAATTATTATAATTATGTTCTTCGGTTTTAATACCAAAAATTACTAAGTTATTTTTCTTTTGCTTTCTTTCTATTTGCATTACCTTTTGTTTTAAAACCTTGTTTTCTTCTTCGAGTGCTTCTATTTTTTCTTTAGATTCATCCAATTTCGTGAACAGTGTTTGCAATAGTAAATTAATTTCCCTGTCGCTTTTCGTAACTGCTTCATAAATTTCTTCATTGGTTTTCATCATTATAACGTTGCCAAACTATAGTGTATGTACAGCTTTAGATTTATGCGAATTCCGAATTGCAATTTGACAGCTGTTACCGGCAGTGTTTATTGTTTATATGCCTAGGTAGTGTATGATAAGAATTACCTTAATGTGAGGTTATATACTTACATACATGTAAGATTTAATTAAATTAATCATTCACTTCACTCCTTATTATTTTAACACTTCTAGATAAGTTGTGGGTTCTTTTCAAAATATTGCTCAACTTCACGCAATGCTCAACTTAAATCAATTTGTAGATGATAGTACACTTCATACTGCTTCCTTGAAGGTTGATACCACGAAGATGGCTGTCATTTTCTTCAATATTGATAATTTGCTATTAGTAAATGAAACATAGAAATCTGTAACAACATGATTGATGGAATTTTTCCAACTTTCTATAACAATGGAGTGAACCATCTCTAATTAATGTTGAAACATCTACATCTGAAGTCGGAGAAATGTTTTCTGCTCTAACATTCGATTTTAGTTGATACCACGTAGTGCTCATTAATATCAAATATACAGGGATATCGTAAACATATCGGCAGCAATGGTATCACACACTGTTTCTCAATATTGAATGCTTTTAATATTCCTAGAAGATCAAATTTTGTATTTGCATTTTCAAAATATACAGTGTGTTTTACCTACGGCAATTTCTCCCATAACTCGCATATTATAAGTTTCAGAAACAAAAATCGAATACAAGATTGTAGTGAAGCATGATGGACGTATACAGAAAATACTTTCGTTCATACAGGGTATTTAATTTCTCCTGGACAAATTCCCAATTTTTAATAGAAACACTATAATATATATTTGGGCATTTTTGAATTTCTCATTTAATTCTAGGTCGACCAGTGTTATCATGCATGGGTCTAAAAGTACCGTTTTCAAGTTATTCAACTGTTTTTGAAAATACCACGATTGCAGGGCTCCGAATATGGTCATTTAGTGTTGGCAGTTCGTTTTGTCAGGATTCATCCAATTATTTTCACATTACACTTAGATGTGTATGAACCTCAGGGTCGTAAATACTATAACCTACATTTTCAAACACAAATGACTTTTCTTTTCGTATGGTAGACCCATATTAATTCCGGCCGTTAAATGTAAAATTGATTTTCCTTTCGACTGTTATCATATCGTTCATATTTATCTCTAATCGTGTTCGAGTAAAATTTGATTATTTCTCAAGATTCCCAGTGACAGAATGTAGACTTCGAAATGATAGTTTGGATTCCTAAATATTACGTGGGCTTATCTCAGCAAATAAATTGTATTGTTACTTATTTTATTATATTATCAGCGTCTAATTCCCTCCCGTTCCTAAGTTAAGAGTGTAAAAACTTCATGCATATTATTCTGACTTAAGAAGAATTGGTATATGATGAGTTCTCTACTTCCCACAAAACTGGATTTGTAAATCACCATAATTGTTATAATCATGACACGATTTATTCACACCAATTTCAGGGAAATCACAGCAAATGCAAGTGTTGGTATGAATCTTAGGACCCTACATCATAGGACCATTATTTGGAATTTTTGCAGAAGCGTTTTAGAAGATTTGTTGGACGACAGTCTATTAGCTACCTTCCGGAGGATGTGGATACAACATGATAGTCCTTCTCCTCACAATGCCACCGATTTTCAAATTTTTCGGAATCTAACTCCCCCAACAGATTGGGCGCGGAGGATCAGTAAGTTGGCTTACAAGGTCTTCAGATCTTACAAGTTGCGACGTATTTCTATGGAATTTACTGAAAGCAAAGTTTATGATAGGAGCAACTACAGCGGGAGATATGCACCAGCGAATCAGTCTATCTTTTCGAGAAGTTACACTTGAAATTCATTACATGTAAAAAACGGATTGGGAGGGCATTTGGAGCAATTGATGTGAATAGCGAGCCAACTTATATTATTTCATAATCCATTTATTATTTTGTGAATAACAATACAATTTATTTGTTGAGATAAACCTACATATTATTTAGGTACCCAATTTGAAGATATACGATGCTTTAAACAATTCTTCCAACGCCTATTTTCTGCTTGGGCCGTACGTTTATTATTCTGAGAAATAATCAAAATTTAATAGAAATCTATTAGAGATAAGTAACAACAACAAACAAATCCTCTAATGTAGATTACAGTATTAAAGAGGTTCAAACACATGTGAGTGGTAGTGAGAATAATAGGAGGATTCATCGCTGAACGAACTGCCAAAATCACATGTTTCTAACACTCATGGCTTAGATACTTTGAACACTTCAAAAACAGTTTAATAACTCGGCTCGTTTTAGATCCATGTATGATAACAGGGTCTTCACAGAATTAAAGGAGGAATCCAAAAATGTTAAAATATATAGGATGTTTTATACAAAATTATGAATTTGTATAACGTCTATGTGAAAAGGAATATCCTGTATAAACTAGAGTAATCTCTGTATATATATCTCATGATTTGATACAACTCTGTATTTAGAACTTTTTTCTAAGGTTTGTAATAAGCGAGTTATCGGAGAAATTACCTGTATATAATTTCTTAACGTATAGTTCTGAAATTCGAGTTTAGTGTTGTTTGAATTAGAAACCTTATTTATTGGACGGCTAATTACAATGTTCTTAGCTACTACTTTCTACCTGTTCTAAAATTAGGCACGACCCTATTTAATTAATCATCATTGCTTGTATAGTGCAGATGCAGGAACGGTCATTTCAAGAATAATAGGTGTCGGCTAGATGTTGATTAGTCATGAAGTTAAATTTTATAATAACATAGAAACTAATGTGTACAAAACCACGTTTCAAATTCCAATAAATAAAATTCGGTACCTAATACTTAAATCACATTTTATTTGGAAAAATTTATATCAATGTTGATTTAAATAAATATTACTACTGTTACACTATTATTCAGTGCGTGCTCATAAGAATGATGAATAATAATGGAGCACATTTCAGATTCTTATTTAAATCTGAAATAGAAAGAGGAACTTCCGGTACATAAATATTAATTACGTAAGCGATAACAACCAATATTACCGCATACTTGAAACAGAGACTAAATGAGTATTGGACTTATTCTATTAGAAATGCTTTGAACAGCCCTCGTACGTTCTTAAGAAATTATACGGTTTATTACCCTGGTGCCACACCACATCAAGTTCCTAATTCTCTCAGAAAATAACGTTAACGTATCGAACATTATTTTATAATAACATAGAACAGCTACATATAAAGGTAAATTCTATTTTGAGTAAGCAAAGAAATCCGTTATGTTGTAACAAAATTATTGTTAGAAATTATCAACGTACATATATGACGTACTCTAATGAATTAATATTCATTAGAAAGACCGTACCCCGATCGATGAATGAAAAATACACCAACAATTTTTGTGTAGAAACTGTATGGACAGCAGATTAATAATTATTGCGATTCATATCTAAATCTATTTATTTTGAAGGGGTTACCCAGAGTTGGAGATATATCAGACTTCTTTTTCGTTTATACAGATCCATCTCTTCTAAATTACCTAGACATTTGCCGTACTGTGTTTTAAAAGTGATTAACTATTTTCAGAAACTGTGTGACCTATATTCAAAATATAATCGGCTAACGCTGATTTTCCAGCATTATTCTTCTTTATATGGCCAAACTGTACTTTATACCGAGTTAAAATGTTCCTTCTGGTTTGACCCACATAGAATTTGAACGCGACTCACAATCAATGTTGTTGCCCAAACGGTGTTTTATCTTGTTCTTACATCTTTATGCAAATTTAGAAGACAAATTATGGAATTTTATTGAACTATTTGAAGATAGAGACCCTAATTTTGTTAATTGGTTGCGTTCCAATTTCTTTTTTGCTTAGATATTAAATTATTGATCAAAAATTTGTAGTAACCATTTTCCAACGTCATTTGTTGAAGATCTAAACTCCTTTATTATAATTTTGCTGGATCAAAGGGACGTTCGTAATCAATTCTATTAAATGGAAATATTTGATAATTGAATGGTGTATTTGAGTAGGTTTTCTGTATGTCGAATACCAAGTAATTACCATCTTTTATAATGTTAGTATCAAGGAATGGAATGCTTGTTTGTTTCTATTTCAGTAAATCAAATTAAACGTGTTCAAAAACCCATGTGAATCAAAATCTTTACTTATAATCGTGAGAATATTATCGACATATATATACCAAAGTTTTGGAAACTGATTTAATTTTGTTTTTAAGAAGGTTCCAAATTTGCTTAGGAATATATTGACAAAAAGGAAAAAGTGGATTGCCCATTGCACATCCGCTTGTTTGTTAATAATAGTTTTTGCTAAAAGTGAAATAATTTCAACTCCATACATAAAGCCGTAAGGGTCACGTATACTGTGCAGTTTGTATCGGGAATATTAATATTTGAAAGTCATTTCTTCATAATGTCTATCGACTCAAGATTTGGGTATTTGTAAATAGAGATACAACATCAAATTAAACGAGAGTATCACCACATTCAAGTTTGAAATTCTTCAATTTTGCAACTAGTTCCAAAATATTTTCGCAGATAAACTTAGTCCGACTTGGAAGCTGCTAAATTTCTTAACTAGCCATTTTGTTATACGTGAGACAATTATTGTTTGAAATGATTGGTCTCATGAAATCACTCGGTTTATGAATCTTAAGTAAGCGATACAGTCTAGGAAGATTGGGATTCGAAAATTAAAGTTTGTATTTCAAATTGTCGGAGATTACAGCAATACATTAATTTTATGAATGATTTACTAAGTTAACGCATCTAGATAAAGGGTTCCCGGTAATTTGTTCATAGGGATCATCATTTAAGAAGATATTTACTGAATTGTGATAATCCTCTTAGTAAATAATTACAATTATTGAAAGAAAAAACTGTTATTACGTGGAAGCAGATAAGAGAAATTCCATCGTAATCATGTACAAAGACGATTAGCACAATTCGGTAAATGCCCTGTTGAATGATAGTCCGTGTGAACAGATTACCAGGATCCCATTATCTGAATGCGGTATATTAGTAAACCATTCAATGAAATTATGTATAACTGTAATGTCCCATAATCTAATATACGAACTTATCCTAATCTTCCAAAACTGCATTGCTTACCAAAGATTCATGAACAGTCTAAGGGTGTTAGCTGTTATGTACATTACTGAAGTTGAAAATTGTACAATCCTAGTGCAACGGTCATCAAAATATTACATGGATCTCGGATAGTATTAATAAAAAAGTGATGATATATTGAGCAAGTTTCGTTCTATAGTCCTATCTTTACAGGGAATAAAATTTTCTAGATTATCCACTGCAGAGATAGAAAGATACTTAGTCGGAAATGGTATGATTTGTCCATTCCAGCGTATGTTAATTCAAATGAAAGGGTTGAGGTCTGGTTCTACCGTATAACACATTCTAAAAGTTTCCGCTACTTATCGCTATGTCCTACTCTTTTGGTGAAAACAATTTTAAGATCAAAAACAAACTCTCAGATCGCGAATAATTTATTGGAAGAAAGAAACATTAACCTAATTTATTCACATCCAATTCTAATTAGAGAATAATGTGTATCTCAATAGGTTTTTCTTTACTAATGAAAGAAGTTCAACTCAAAAAGCCTTTTGCTTTTTCCTCAACAACCTAGACTCATAACAACCTGGAATCATACCGTAGCAAATCACCACCTAGGAAAATAAATCGTCAACTGTGGATTACGTATATAACAATTCATTAAAAATTTACGTTAGAGAAATAATTAAACCATCGACTAGTATTATATCAAATCTGCATAGATGAGCTGAATTTATTGTTACCGTAGTTTATTACCTCACAGTATAGTAACAATGAATGTCATGAAATAAAATTTAGTTATTAGGTCGGAGTGAGTGTCAGCGAACGAAGTCGTTTCTTGATCCAGTAGGGTCATTTGGCAAATGTATGTTCTTGTGTAGCGGCCAAATGGTGAATGCAATCCACTCGAAATTTTGAGATAGACTAGATATAATGCTTGAAATTTAGTAGCATAAAATTCAGTGTCCTACTACTACTACAGATCCTTTCCCAGTTATAGCAGAGCGGTCAGTCGAATTTCTCGAAACTATTCGCCCTATGATTCGGTGCGCTTACTATCTGGCCAATTATAGAGAGAAATATAACAAAGCATTCGGCCCTTCCTTCGACGGAACACGGCAAAGGGCTAGCGCTAGCACACATACTACATTCAATCCTTATAATTGCGAATCCTTATAATTGATCTAGGTTAATCAGGTTAATCTGTATTTTATATCCTTTGATACTTTGAAATTACACAGAATATGCAAATATAAGAACACATAAATTTTTTAGTGTTCGAGTTAAGACGGAGTGTGCGTGGCGAACAGTACAATGAAAAAATAAAATAAATATAAAAGTTTATTTTGCACTAATTTAATTAAGATGGATTGAGCATAGCGAACAGTAAAATGTACAAAAAAATAAATATACGAGTTCAAGTTTCAATAATTCAATTAAAGGGGAGTGAGCGCTGCAAACGAAGTCTTTCCTTATCTTGGGTTCACACACCAGCTCACTCTTAACCCTTGCGCAGCGTAATGACCGACCTCCTAGTCGTATTTCTGAATATTTAATTTATTCAATTACTATTAACTAATTTTACATTCCACATTTGAATATATTATATTAGTTGTTGTGATGGAGATAATTTTTCATTATGAGTTTCCTTTAATTTTCATATGTTTGCTTACATAAGGATGAATACCCAAACCTTCGGATAATCTTGAATTATTTTTATCACCATTGCATCTTTTATTCGTAACATCGTAGCAATTTATTAAATCGTTATAATATTAGCTCAACCTTTTTGACGCAAACATTTAAGCTTCATCCTGTTTTCTTAGGTAGCACAGTGAATTATGGCAAATAAAAGTTCTCAGAAATGTTCGAAATGTCCATATTCGAATTATATATAGGCACGACCATCGATTGGAATTAGACAATGAAATAATTCAACAACTATACTATAATCAATCGATCATTGACTTCCCTCCCTTTTGTGAGCAAAATAGCTTTTGGACATTTCTGTAGTTCAATTGTATGATTGTAGGAACAGAAATTGGAAATGATTTAGAAGCCGCTATTGAAAGACGTAAAGATATGCTCCTCTATGTTACATTCAAATTTAATTCAAATAGTACACATACTATATTTTACTTCTTTACATTTTATACTGACACCTGCTGTTACATGAATTATCAAATTTTACCATAGAGTAAACGCATTAAATAAACCGTCACTTCACATCGATGACGTCTCTTGAATCTTAAAATGTGATTTTCGGACAATTGTTAAGGTTGAATATATAAGTGTGATACATATTTATAACCAGAAAAACAAAGTGGTTATTATGGTTGAATAAAATAATGATAATTTCATTTAAAAACCAAAGATGAATGTCAAAAATACTACTCGAAATGGAGCAACCCGCGGAAAAACAACACATGTCCTATCTTCACCACTTCAAAACGGACTGCAAAATTTCAAATTAATACGACAAATAAGAACGGCGCAATCGTTCATTGGGTTACACCACGGTCGTACATACAGGTCTGAGAACTCTATGTTTGACATGAGTCTCTTACATGTCGCCAAACTCGTAGTCCCTCGCTTAGCCACCAGCTAGCGCTTCGATCGAAGTATGGCAACAATCACATTATCAAGTAAAATAATTTTTCTCGTAACGCAATATTTACTATTCTGATTTGAGAGAGGCATAGAAACTGTTCCTCTTGTCAAAATGTATCACTCACCTTAAAAATAACTTCCCCTTTTTCGTTATACATGCTCGCACACATAAAAGACCTCGTTAGAACGATTTCTATCCGGAATCTCAAGCATCCACTTTTTTCGCATTTCCGCATCTTTCGGCACTCTAAAAACAGAAGTTTCTTGCTTTACACTTTTGTACCCCGTTTTGCATTTCGGCAAAATGCACGGTTTCGTAATTTTTTCTAAAAACGCCGGTATTCCTTGTGTTTACAAGTCAACAATGACAGTTGCCAAAGAACACGGTCGTATACGTACCAGAGATCATTCCTCGACTTATGCGCTACCCTTTTGGTACTATGCAACAGAGGACGCTTAGCGGACTCACTTCTCACATAGGAAACAGCCTCGAGTTCCCAGACCTGTATATACGACCGTGGGTTACACACACGCACACGCGCACACAACACACACATGCATCAATGTGGTAATTGTATCGGAAGTTAGACATTTACTACATTCAGGGCCGGAACTACAATAGCCACGGGGCCCCCGGAAGGACAAAAACAGAAAAAATGTTTCGAAGTGCAAGCATTTTTAGCGCTATCTCATTGTTCTTCGTTATGTGAAAATTTATTAACTGATTGATTTATTTATTTAGAATAATAAAAGCTATTGAAAATACATTTGGTACTACCGGAAACATCTGTCTGAGCGTGTTAAAATTCATGAAACATCCGAATGTCATGTAAGTTCTTGCGCGGTTTATGAGATGTGGCGGAAAAGAAGTACCTTAGATTTTGCGAATCAGAATTTATTGCGTGAATAACATGCTTTTTGGCGTAAAGTTTTAGAACGTATTTTGGATGTGACAATGAAGCTAGCAACGTGCAATCTTGCTTTCCTGGGATCAGTGACAAAATTGAAGATTCAAATAAGGGGAATTTTCTCTCTATTATAGCATTGTTAGCCAAGTAGGACCCAGTTTTGAATGAATTGATAGCAAAACCTGCAGGTTCTATTAAATATTTGAGTTATGAAATACAAAACGAAGTCATTTGTTTATTGGGACAAGAGGTGTATAAAAAATCATTTGTGACATTAAAGATGCTCCATTTTTCTCCTTCATTTTAGACACGACACAAGATACTAGCAAAATCGATCAGTTAAGTCAAGTATTTCGTTTTGTAAAAATTATTTATATTGTTAAAGGGCAGCCAATCGACTTACACATTGAAGAGGTATTCACTTCTTTTACTCCTGTAAACGATTAGTCTTCTTTAGGCCTCGAAAAATTGTTGACTGATTCCCTGGAGAAAATGGGTCTTGATCTTCAAAAATGTAGGGGTCAAGGATATGACGGTGCAGCGGTTATGAGCGGTTCTTATTCAGGATTTCAAAAAAGAATCAAAGACCTAGCTCCTAGCTCCACATGCACATTTTGTTCATTGCGCTGTCCACAACATGAACCTTGTATTGAAAGATGCAGTATCGTGTAATAGAGAGATCGAAGGGTTTTTTGGAACAGTGCAATCTGTATACGAGTTTTTCGGTCACAGCATAAGTCGATGGGGACAACTTTAAGGCTTTTATAAAGGAAATGCACCGACTTTAAAAACTCTGAATCCAGCTCGTTTTTCCGGAAGGTATGACGCGATTTATACTTTTAAAAAGAGGTTTTGTGATATACTTAAAAGTTTGAGCCAGCTAATATTGAAAACAAAAAAATCGAATGAGAAAAACGCTGCGTTAGGAATTAAGAAGAAAATTGAAAATTTTGATTTCGTGCTTCTTCTTGTTATTCAAGTTGAAATTTTAGAAATCATTAATTTGCCTTCCAAGTTTTTGCAGTCAGAGAAAATCGATCTCCAAGTTGCACACAACCAGTTACAAAATGCCTTATCAAGTATTGAAAAGTTACGAAATAAGTTTGATTCGTTTCTGGCAACTGCCTCAGAGATTTGTGATAGGTGGAAAATTGAAAAAAAGTACTTAAACAAAAAATCGCGTAAGGTCAAGATTCATTTTGATGAATTGTCTCAAGATGTGAGGTTTGATGGTCCTCAACAGCGCTTTCGAGTAACTGTTTACTATCCAATGATCGACACTATTGTATCCCAACTCAAGAATAGATTTGCAGGGATGAAGAATGTTTCAGATACTTATCGAGTCTTGCAACCCCAATTTCTAGCTAATGCATCAAAAAGTGAGCTAGAACAAAAAGCTGACGAGTTCTCCAAAACATTTTCAGATGATGTGTCATATTCTTTCACCACTCAACTTCTTTCAGTTAAATCTACCTTTTCAGCAAAAATCGGTTCAAATGAAAGACGTAAAAGAGCTTGCTCATTTTTTGATAATTGAAAATGCGTTACTGTCATCCAGCTACCCAGATGTTTGTACAGCCCTTCTCATGTTTCTGACAGTCCCAGTCACTACGGCAAAAGCTGAACGATCGTTTTCCAAATTAAAATTAATCAAAAGTTACTTGCGGAGCTCGATGCAACAAGAAAGGCTGAGCAACTTATCAATGTTATCAATCGGAAATCTGAGAGCGCGCACAATTGATTTCGATAAAGTCATTGAACAATTTATCTCTTCAAAAGCAAGAAAAAGAAAGTTCTAAATTTTTTCTCTCAAATATCGAATCGTGATTATGAGCATTAGTTTAATCTTTTAATACTAAAATCTTATCGAACAACTTCTAAGTATTAGCGAATTAAAGGTGATTTATAATGACTACCCGAATATCTCATCCTCCTCTATATAATTCATAATTTTGTAATGTAAGGGATGAAAGTACCATATAATAGTACAGCTAAGAATATATTACTTCTTTACATGATTGATGATGTTATAATGTCTGATATTTTAACTTACAAATTAATATGTAATACAACGTGAAAAATGTGTAAGACAAATAAAACAAATTATTTATGAATAGAAATAATAATGCCTTGTTTCATTTTTTTTCACAAAAATTGGAAAAAATTGAGTTGACAAACTCAATAGAGAAATAGGGCCCCGAACTTAGTCTTGCCCCGGAGCCCCTTAAGCTCTAGGTCCGGCCCTGACTACATTATACCTCTTTATCAGGGTTTACAAACTAATTTGAAGATTTCAAATATGCTGCTGTAACATTTATAATAAGCAGCGGTGATCTAATGAGAATAAAAGTTTATTTGGGGACATCTGAAATATATTCAACAGTAAAATACTCCATCATTTATAAAGGTACAAGTAGCACGCTGATTGTTCGGCTTCGATACCCTTCAGTTATTTTAAAAATGCTCTTGAACTATTATAATCCTTCTCTACATAGCTTTCAGAGCTCTTATCAGATACTCACATCGATCATAGCTGAAGGTTGAACTTGGACGGCTAGTATGTTAAGAGTTCAGAGGGCAATACCAACTGTATTGTATTTTTCGAAAGGCCCTACCCAGAATTTGAAAGACTTACTTATCAACTTAAGTGTGCACTTAAGAAAATTTCGGTTAGTGATGATGATAATGAGTTGACCGTACTAATATGTGAGTTTTCAATTTGACGGTAAAAGATTTTCCGGCTACTGATTATGCCAAATTTTGAAGAGGTAGTAAAAAAAGATTGATATTATCCGATAAAAGCCAAGAAAGCTTTTCTTCCCCAGGATATCAAGACCAAATTTTTTATCGCTATAACATAATACTACGACCAGTTGCAGAAAGCAAGACTCACCAGCATATCAAAATGTGTCGCACTGGCTGAAGAAAATGAATTCGCTTATAACATATCCAAAATGTATCCATATGTTTAATTTTTTGATAATGACATCCTATCTTTCCGGAGATTTCCGAATTCGTAATGGAGTAAATTATTTATTCGAATTTCAGTTGATTGCCATGTTTGAGCGTATGCGTATATCCTTGCCCAGATATTTTCAATCAATTTCGTGAATTTTAATTAACGTTTACCTTTGAAACCGACGTATTAGATACGTAATTCCAAGTTTTTTTTTATATAAGATTCTCAATCAGAAACCTGGAGAATCATCGACTGATGATATTTTCTCTCTTTCTGAGGAATGTTATATGATTGCTATGCTTCAATGAATTTTGAATTATGAGTATCAGATTAGTAATCCTCGGAGACCGTTGGGTATGATATTCTCACTATCAATTTGTTTTGTTTCAGTTTGTCAAAATTTAGAAGTGTACAGCGCAGTACTCCCATGAGTAGGCTTTAATTTCCAATAACAGAATTTCATTTTCTCTCCTAGTTAATTTTAATCGACTTTCTTTATTGTAGTTGTTTTAGAATTGTTTATGAAATGTTTGAGTCAGCTGAACTATTATTCAAACAACCATTCGTCATACATCATTATAGGATACGTTATTAAATTGAAAATTCCAAATTAAACAGACCGTCATAAATAACGTTCATCACAATTATCCATGTTAAGCTAAACATGTGCTATATGTATTTATTGTTTAAGAAGGCTATATTACTTCAAACTGTTTTTGTGAGAATAGATCTCCACTAATACTATATACCAAAGATGAGATTTTGTAAAACTGCTGGGCTAAGTTGTGATTAAGAACAAACTACCAGATAAATGACATAAACGTCACGATGAATCTAGGGGAAAATATTTTTTGTATCTTTTGAAACAACTAATTCAATGTTTTGAATCATCATCTCCCATTTTATCTGTTTTAACTAGTTATCGGAGACATTATTAGATATTAACATATCGTGATAAACACCAAGCTGGAATGTCGTGATTGGTTCTTTTGGAAAATGCGGTGAATTATGATTGTAGACATCAATTAATTGAAAGAATATATCCATAGATTAATTAGTTATTTCGAGAGTATCATAAAAGAATTTTTATCTACGAGAAATTTCAAAATTATGATACAGATTTATATATGCTGGGCTTGGTGCAGAACAAACGAGCTCGTCGAACACCGGAACACCAGGATGAATTGGTGGCTTGGTGCTAATGTTTACGTTCTCATTGCTGTAGTATTGGTAATAATTCCGAAGAAAAATATTTCAAAATATCAAATTAATCGTTTCAACTTCAGACTAAATTGACGCAGATTTTGAATACATATCAACTACGGTAAAGGAAAGACTGCGAGACATATTGTGATAAGAATTACTCACTTTGCAGAATGCTTCTTCAGATTAATTCTATATCCTCTTGCTTATGATCAAAAGTATTATAAGTTAGTCTCGTCAAACACACCGCGAAATATTGCGGAGCTAGTAACATACGTGAGCACGCGAACAAGAGATAGAAAGAAATAATCGACTATATATTATGCCTTATCGGTATCACCGATGGTGCGCAACTCCTGAAATAAACGAACCATTTTTATCGTACATGCACATGATGGTGTCCTGATGTCCTCACCAACCACGCATTTCATATTCTAATTAAAAACCCATTATGGAGATTATTGTTTGTAGATGAACGTCGAATAAAATATTATAAATATGCTTGTTATTGTTGGGAACGTGTAAATATTTGTCATATGGTATTTTTATATTTAACATGAAGGATACATGCTAATAAATAGTTTTACATATTATCATAATAAGTGATATGTTTATTTGGACAATGTTGATCTGTTTTGGTTTACATTTCCCTATTACACAAACTACAGAAATCCAAATATTAAGTGCGTAATCAGCAACAAAAAATTGAATGAAGTTCATGTATACATTTGTACCTACCTCCGCCTTCTTTCATATTATGGATGTTTAACTAGAACTTTACTACCGCGAATATCTCCATTTCTATTAACTTGTGCACGCACTTCAACAGTTCCGCTTCCGCTTTCATGAGATTAAAAAAATTGCTGGAAGTGATGACAAACTAAAAAGCGCGGTCTACTATATTCGCAGATATTTAGTCTACGAAAATTAAAATTTGGTAAATTAATATTTCTAACCTAGTTACTAATCATAATAAGTTGTCGGCAGGTAGACTATCCAAAATATAATTTTGATGAACATCTCTATATATGCTTATTCAGTTTATAACAATTTACACTTTTGACTGTAAAATGTATTCATAAATTTTGAAAATCGTTTCATCAACACCGTGGCATCATCAGATTTTTCATATTTTGATTACATGTATTGGTGAAACACCGTGTGAGCCAGCGTTGGAATGTTGGGAGAAGAAATAGGTATTGGAATTTTTCTTCAAAGTTTATTTATTTTCAAATAAACATTTATATGTACAACCACAGTATATGCAATTGTCATCTGTACATATAAGCATTGAAAGGAAACAAGTCAAATAAAGCAAAATAGTAATCCCTGTTATCATTTGAAGTGATTTGAAACAATATTAGCTTGAAAACAGTTTTGGCAGGTTAAGGAAAGATCTCACTAGGCAAATAGTTCCACAACTTCGCCGTTCGATAGAAAATAAATTATGGTAGGAAGAAGGTCCCAAGCTTGACATTGACGGGGTGACCAGCTTGAGCTCGTGGTGCACTTTCCTTGATAGGATGCTGTTGATGTACAGTGTATATAAGAGATTGTGGGATCCGCCTTCCTTGAGAAAATGCAAGCTTGACTTGAACTCTACTATCAGACCCTCATTTCATGTTTCTTGCCAGATCTTCATTTATTGCATCGACCTGTCTCCTGTCTTGCTTCTTGCTTCATTGGATGATATAGGGGCTCTAGATCACAGAATGGTTTGGAGTATACCATCATCTTCAAAGCTGTAAACGGGACAGGAAGTCATTTCCAACTGATCATTGATATGAAGCAGAAAGAAAGTTGGGTGCCAAGACACATCCCAGTGGGACACAAGCATTGGAAGCCATTGTATCATATGAGACCCCGTCAACTATCACATGGAGAGATGTATCTGAGAGAAAACGACAAAGTTGAGGCGGCAAACCATATGACGGAAGTTTTATAGAAGATCTTGGCGTCCGACACTGTCAAATGCTTCGGGGGTATACAATGCTACAGCTATTTATTAACGGATGTCTGCCATACATATGTTACTAAAGCTAGCTATTGGTATCTCCTGATCAAAGACATATTGTCTTGTAGGTCTTTCGTGATTTTCGAATTATCTAAGTATTGGATGAGCTCGATGTTGAATACTTTAGAAATCACAGATAGTAATGCAATGTGTCTATAATTATTAGAAAGAGCCCTCTTTTCGTCTTTTGGAATTGGTTGGAAATTTGTATGGAAAGGTAAGCAATCTGCAGAGAAGTGGTTTTAATTCTGATGCACATTTCTGGAAGACTGTAGGAATTCAAGTTTCAAAAAGAATATGTGTAAACATCTAGCATGAAAAAAATGAGTATCAGGCTGAGAACACTCCACAAGGAATTGGTAGATGATGACAGCAAATGTTACAGTTATTTCAGGATGACTGGAGAATGCTCTAGTATCTGAGATGTCACACATTCTATCTGCCTTTCTGCGCCCATTTCTTCCGCAAATACTCCGCTCCACAGCAGCTACTGAAAATTGACTGTCGTTTGCGATCCAGCGCCTCGCATTTACACAGTATGTGTGTCACTGTTTCTGTATCCTTACCGCAAAGTCTGCATGTCAGGTCGCCATTGTATAGTCCCATTCTGTTTAGGTGCTCTTTTACTGGCGCATAGCCAGTCATGAGTCCTGTTACGACTTTTATTTTTCCCTATTTAGTGCTAATAGGTCTGTCATTCTTTTGTTACACGGGGCTATGATGTATTTCTTCCCATGTTCATTTCCTGGGATTTTTTCCCAGTATTCTTTGTGGTTTTCCATGATCCAGTCTTCTACAGACCTTCGTGCTGTACGTTTTGGTACTCCCGTGGTCTGTTCTGGATCTGGAGCGTTCTCTGACCCTATTTGCAAGTTCGTCGGCTTTTTCGTTGCCTGTCCTTCCCTGATGTCCCGGCACCCAAATCAGCTTGAAGCGGTTTCGGTCTGCCAGTATTTCAAGTTTTTTTTTGCATGTCCATACCAGACGGGATGTCACTTCCTGACTTCTCATTGCCTTAAGTGCAGCCTGACTGTCTGTCAATATGTGGATCTGCTCATCATCGATGGCTCTCCGATTGTTTTCCTTCACACATTGGAGGATTGCATATACCTCTGCTTGGAAGGCAGAGGTGTGTTCACTCAATGAATAGCTCAAGCCAGTCTTTGGGTTTCTGGAATATACTCCTGCACCTGCATCTTTTTCAGTCTTAGACCCGTCTGTATACCAGATCTTTCCCTGTAGAATGTCGCTCAGGTTTGTATGTTCCGATTCAGTCAATTCTGGTATTGATACCCTGAATGTGCTGTTAACAGAGTATCGCTTTGGAATGTGATCTGTTCTCATGCCTAACACGTCCCTGGTCACGATTTTTACGATACTCATGTGTCCTGGCCCAATGTATTTTGTATTCTGAAAGCACCAAGCCTGGCCTCTCCTTGGATTACCAATTGAAGGGGAGGCAATCCCAGTAGTGTTTCCATTGCTGCAGTGTGCGTAGATTTCATGGCCCCAGTGATCCCAAGACATGCAAGTATCTGGACCTTGGTCAGTCTTGTCATGGTCCCTCTTCGTTGTGTTTTAACCACCATGTTGTACAACCAGTAGAGCATGTTCGGTCGTAGCCACCATTTTTTCCCGAAAGAGCGTCTGTCCACATATAATGAGGTCTACGCTTTTTAATTAGTTTTCCCAGATGTTGGTTCCAAGTCAGTTTCGAGTCTAGTATCACCCCGAGATATTTGACTTCCCCTTTTATCTGTACAGTTTCTTCTCGAATCTTCAGAGGTCCCAAGCCCTCTGTTTTACGTTTACGAGTGAATGCTACTATGGTGGCTATATAGGGATTGATATTCAGTTCCTCTGAATCCGTCCATGTTGTCACCAGGTTCAGAGCCTTTTGCATTCGATCTCTGACCGTGTATTTGTATTTTCCTTGTACCATGGCCACTATGTCGTCGGCATATCTAAGGGTTCTGTGTCCTTTGTCCTGGAGAGTTCTCAGTAGCCCGTCCACGACCAGGTTCCACAGGAGTGGAGAAAGTACGCCACTCTGCGGGCATCCTCTGACCACTCGCACCACTACGGTCTCCTCCATTATGGTTGCATGTATCATCCTGTTCCTCAGCATTGAGTCTACCCAGACCACCCATGGTTCTTCGATACTGAGTTTGAGAGACCTAATGATTGAATCAATTGAGGTGTTGTCAAAAGCTCCTTCTATGTCTAGGAAAGCCACTGGAAGGATTTCTTTATTTTCCAGCGTTTTTTCCACCCTTTTCACAAGTTGATGGAGTGCTGTTTCTGTTGAACAGCCGTTTCGGAATGAAAGTAACCCTAATATTTCTCCATGATTCCGGAATATACCCTAGAGCCAGGCTGGCTCTGAGTACATTGCAGAGCCTGATCTGCAGTAGTTCTGGCCCCTTCTGCAGCAGTACTGGGTAAATCCCGTCCGAGCCCGGTGATGTATTTGGTTTAAATGAGTTTATAGCCCATTGAACCTTGTCATAGGTCACCATCTTTTTAGCCATTCTCCAACTTTCTTTGGACTCTTGTATCAAGGTTTGAAGGCCATTTGTTCTCTGGTTAGCAGGTGTCTGAACTATTTGAGATCCAGGAAAGAGTACTCTAAAGAGTTCCTTTATTGTTTCCTCCCCTGTGCTTGTGTACTGCCCTTGTTCGTTTTTAGGAGTTTATTGGTTGTTGTGTGTCCTTAGGGACCTTTCCAGTTTTGAAGAATTATTACTAAAAGCAGAGTATAGAAGCTAATCAGGATAATAATTTGTAGAACAAATATATATATATATATATATATATATATATATATATATATATATATATATATTTGTATGTTTTCTTGGTATATTGGTTCGTATATATACTGAAAATGAAATAAAAATTCTGTTTGACGTTTCGACAATGTTTATTGTCTTTATCAAAATGTGAATTAGTGTTTCCATGTAATTTAGAAAAGAATAGATGATTTCGATTAATGAAATGCGTCTGCAGCCGACTTGTGTTTTAAGATCCAATTAAAACTGCAGAAAACATTGGATCGGTTGTGTGTGAAAGAGTAATGTATGGCTAATTACAATTTGAAATGGACTGACTTTGATTAAATACAAGATATTTTAAGATTGAACAAACAGAATTTTTATTTCATTTTCAGTATATATACGAACCAATATACCAAGAAAACATACAAATATTACAAATGGTTAAAGAATATCAATAAAAGAATATATATATACATATATATATATATATATATATATATATATATATATATATATATATATATATATATATATATTCATATATATATATAAAATTTAATTCTATATCTCTTAAGTTATATATATATATATATATATATATATATATATATATATGTAGAACTGGATTCTCGGGTATTGATCCGCGTTGTGTGGTTTCGGTCCTCAAAAGGACCAATTTCACGACGTTTCGGCAAAGTCGCATTTGCCATATTCAGGTGATTCGACCGTAGAGTCTGGAAAATCTAGGGGAACTCCAGACTCTACGGTCGAATCACCTGAATATGGCAAATGCGACTTTGCCGAAACGTCGTGAAATTGGTCCTTTTGAAGACCGAAACCACACAACGCGGATCAATACCCGAGAATCCAGTTCTACACATTACGTCCGCGAGAACATAAGAAGAAACATATATATATATATATATACCACTACGGTCTCCTCCAATATGGTTGCATGTATCATCCCGTTCCTCAGCATTGAGTCTATCCAGACCACCCATGGTTCTTCGATACTGCGTTTGAGAGACCTGATGATTGAATCAATTGAGGTGTTGTCAAAAGCTCCTTCTATGTCTAGGAAAGCCACTGGAAGGATTTCTTTATTTTCCAGCGTTTTTTCCACACTTTTCACAAGTTGATGGAGTGCTGTTTCTGTTGAACAGCCGTTTCGGAATGAAAGTAACCCTAATATTTCTCCATGATTCCGGAATATATATATATATATATATATATATATATATATATATATATATATATATATATATATATATATATATATATATATATATATATATATATATATATATATATATATATATATTTGTATGTTTTCTTGGTATATTGGTTCGTATATATACTGATAATGAAATAAAAATTCTGTTTTGAAGTTTCGACAATGTTTATTGCCTTTATCAAAATTGTTAATTGAATTAGTGTTTCCATGATTTAGAAAAGAATAGATGATTTCGATTAATGAAATGCGTCTGCAGCCGACTTGTGTTTTAAGATCCAATAAAAACTGCAGAAAACATTGGATCGGTTGTGTGTGAAAGAGTACTGTATGGCTAACTACAATAATCTAATTCAAACTTAACAAAATTTTATTAATTTGAAGTGCCACTTTCCATTTGTCTATTTAAAATTCAACCTAAAAAAGATGAAGTATTATTTAACTATGACACTATCCTTTCAGAGGTTTATATTTACAAAAATATAAAAATCTAATAGGACCGAAGTGGTGTAATTGGTAAACACCCTGGACTAGAAATCCAGAAATGTGAGTTCGAATCCCGCCTATGGTTCAATCTTTTACGTTTATTCATCTTTATAATCCTATGTTAAATTATCTAAGTTATCTTCATAATTCAGAAAATTTAATTCTATATCTCTTAAGTTACATACACGATAGTGGCCAATTAGGCAAAGAAACTTTAAACTTGTTTATAATTAACCAGAACAATTCTCAGTCAGTTCTATTGAAATATATAAGAACCAGGATGCTGTCATTTGAATAAGAACTGTCAAGTAACTGCCAACCATAGCAGTACTAACCTACAATCCTTACTTCAAAAAACGACTGAACTTTATATGAATGTGCGTGAATAGTTGATCTATGGTAGGGCATCGAATCGCATTGTGTTCATCAATGATCTACTATCCTTTCAGAGGTTTATATTTACAAAAATACAAAAATCTAATAGGACCGAAGTGGTGTAATTGGTAAACACCCTGGACTAGAAATCCAGAAATGTGGGTTCGAATCCCGCCTATGGTTCAATCTTTTACGTTTATTCATCTTTATAATCCTATGTTAAATTATCTAAGTTATCTTCATAATTCAGAAAATTTAATTCTATATCTCTTAAGTTACAAAGTTACATACACGATAGTGGCCAATTAGGCAAAGAAACTTTAAACTTGTTATATATATATATATATATATATATATATATATATATATATATATATATATATATATATATATATATATATATATATATATATATATATATATATATATATATATATGTATAGCTTTGAATAATGGTGGATAAATTAGTTCTGTTTGATCATTAAGGAGTAGGGTATTCAGCAGATTTAGTTTATAGCCTTTATCAGCTATATATCAAATATGTTGACTGTCTATTTCAGGAAAAGAATGATTATTATCGAAAAAATAATGTGATAATGTGGAACCAATTTTGAAAGTATGAAGCATATTTTATGTTTATTAAACCTAATAGGAAATTGAATATCAAATCCTGTATTGCTTCAGAATATACCCGGAAATTTAAATTCAAGAGGAGAACGGATTTGTAGGCTAACTTATTTTGGAAAAATCACTGACAAAATCTAAAACATTTTGCAAAATCATGAATTGAAATTCCATTTAAACCCAATTCTCAAATTATGACATATCTTATTCAATAATAATGACAAAACAGGACGCTTATTTTCTATTAGATTTAATGAACATAAAAGATACTTTAAACTTTCAAAAACAGGTTCCACATTTGCAGATCAGTTTTTCGATGAAAGTTTACATATAGCTGATAAAGGGTCGAAGCTTAACTTGCTGGAATCTTCTGAAATTCAAACAAAAACAATAATCTACTTCTTGATGATCAGACGTAATTTATTCACCATTATTCAAAGCTATGTTATGTATATTTATCCCACGAATTATTGCCCTGATTAGCTTCTATACTCTGCTGTTAATAACAATTCGTATTTGTTAGAATATAATGCTATAGCAATAATCCCCTAAGTTCATGAATGACCAGCCACAGTTATCCTTTGCTACCTTCCGATGAGTATATTTATAGTAGTTGAAGTTATTAAAAAAAAAAATTGGAGGAAAAAAATAAAATTAGAAATAAAATTTGTAATATCTTGACAAATAAAAAGAATGAACAGAAAGCAGAAATAGGCATAGAAAAATCGTTTTTACTATCACACAAAAAAGACTAACTCTCAAATATTAGTTTTGAACGCGGATAAATGTAATAAAACTGTCATAATGCATAGAAATGACTACGAAAACAAAATAGGAAATCTATTAAATGATGAAACAACTTACGAAAAATTAAAATCTGACCCTACATTACCAGTACAAAATTTACATACGGTAAACAAACACATAAGGTGCAAAATAATTCAATCGTTATAACAATCCCATTTATAGAAGTTTTAGAAACTTGTTAATAAATGAGATTATCAGCCTAATACTTCTTATTAATATTTGAAGTAGATATACACGAAATTACATACTACAATAAATACAATAAAGGCTAATTCAATAAAAAAATACAAAAGTATTAATAATACAATAATAAATTTGAGGATAAAATCATTTAAAATATAGCATAGATGTACATAAGATTACACACTAAATTAAACAAATTAAATTATAAAATAAGACTGTTTCAATTACACGTTATGAAAAGTAATGATGTTACACTGACCAATCTTAGGATAACATTATGAAAAATATTTCAAGAACTAGAAGGAAACCTCTTCTAGTTCTTGAAATATTTTTCATAATGTTATCCTAAGATTGGTCAGTGTAACATCATTACTTTTCATAACGTGTAATTGAAACAGTCTTATTTTATAATTTAATTTAATGTGTAATCTTATGTACATCTATGCTATATTTTAAATGATTTTATCCTCAAATTTATTATTGTATTATTAATACTTTTGTATTTTTTTATTAAATTAGCCTTTATTGTATTTATTGTAGTATGTAATTTCGTGTATATCTACTTCAAATATTAATAAGGAGTATTAGGCTGATAATCTCATTTATTAACAAGTTTCTAAAACTTCTATAAATAGGATTGTTATAACGATTGAATTATTTTGCACCTTATGTGTTTGTTTACCGTATGTAAATATTGGGTAAATAAACGTTATTATTATTATTTACTAATTTATTCATGTCATTTTGTACTGGTAATGTAGGGTCAGATTTTAATTTTTCGTAAGTTGTTTCATCATTTAATAGATTTCCTATTTTGTTTTCGTAGTCATTTCTATGCATTATGACAGTTTTATTACATTTATCCGCGTTCAAAACTAATATTTGAGAGTTAGTCTTTTTTGTGTGATAGTAAAAACGATTTTTCTATGCCTATTTCTGCTTTCTGTTCATTCTTTTTATTTGTCAAGATATTACAAATTTTATTTCTAATTTTATTTTTTTCCTCCAATTTTTTTTTTCATAACTTCAACTACTATAAATATACTCATCGGAAGGTAGCAAAGGATAACTGTGGCTGGTCATTCATGAACTTAGGGGATTATTGCTATAGCATTATATTCTAACAAATACGAATTGTTATTAACAGCAGAGTATAGAAGCTAATCAGGGCAATAATTCGTGGGATAAATATACATAACATAGCTTTGAATAATGGTGAATAAATTACGTCTGATCATTAAGAAGTAGATTATTGTTTTTGTTTAAATTTCAGAAGATTCCAGCAAGTTAAGCTTCGACCCTTTATCAGCTATATGTAAACTTTCATCGAAAAACTGATCTGCAAATGTGGAACCTGTTTTTGAAAGTTTAAAGTATCTTTTATGTTCATTAAATCTAATAGAAAATAAGCGTCCTGTTTTGTCATTATTATTGAATAAGATATGTCATAATTTGAGAATTGGGTTTAAATGGAATTTCAATTCATGATTTTAGAAAATGTTTTAGATTTTGTCAGTGATTTTTCCAAAATAAGTTAGCCTACAAATCCGTTCTCCTCTTGAATTTAAATTTCCGGGTATATTCTGAAGCAATACAGGATTTGATATTCAATTTCCTATTAGTTTTAATAAACATAAAATATGCTTCATACTTTCAAAATTGGTTCCACATTATCACATTATTTTTTCGATAATAATCATTCTTTTCCTGAAATAGACAGTCAACATATTTGATATATAGCTGATAAAGGCTATAAACTAAATCTGCTGAATACCCTACTCCTTAATGATCAAACAGAACTAATTTATCCACCATTATTCAATGCCTAATTGGCCACTATCGTGTATGTAACTTAAGAGATATAGAATTAAATTTTCTGAATTATGAAGATAACTTAGATAATTTAACATAGGATTATAAAGATGAATAAACGTAAAAGATTGAACCATAGGCGGGATTCGAACCCACATTTCTGGATTTCTAGTCCAGGGTGTTTACCAATTACACCACTTCGGTCCTATTAGATTTTTATATTTTTGTAAATATAAACCTCTGAAAGGATAGTAGATCATTGATGAACACAATGCGATTCGATGCCCTACCCTAGATCAACTATTCACGCACATTCATCTAAAGTTCAGTCGTTTTTTGAAGTAAGGATTGTAGGTTAGTACTGCTATGGTTGGCAGTTACTTGACAGTTCTTATTCAAATGACAGCATCCTGGTTCTTATATATTTCAATAGAACTGACTGAGAATTGTTCTGGTTAATTATAAACAAGTTTAAAGTTTCTTTGCCTAATTGGCCACTATCGTGTATGTAACTTAAGAGATATAGAATTAAATTTTCTGAATTATGAAGATAACTTAGATAATTTAACATAGGATTATAAAGATGAATAAACGTAAAAGATTGAACCATAGGCGGGATTCGAACACACATTTCTGGATTTCTAGTCCAGGGTGTTTACCAATTACACCACTTCGGTCCTATTAGATTTTTATATTTTTGTAAATATAAACCTCTGAAAGGATAGTGTCATAGTTAAATAATACTTCATCTTTTTTAGGTTGAATTTTAAATAGACAAATGGAAAGTGGCACTTCAAATTAATAAAATGTTGTTAAGTTTGAATTAGATTATTGTAGTTAGCCATACAGTACTCTTTCACACACAACCGATCCAATGTTTTCTGCAGTTTTAATTGCATCTTGAAACACAAGTCGGCTGCAGACGCATTTCATTAATCGAAATCATCTATTCTTTTCTAAATTACATGGAAACACTAATTCAATTAACAATTTTGATAAAGGCAATAAACATTGTCGAAACATCAAAACAGAATTTTTATTTCATTATCAGTATATATACGAACCAATATACCAAGAAAACATACAAATATATATATATATATATATAAATATATATATATATATATATATATATATATATATATATATATATATATATATATATATATATATAAGTTTAAAGTTTCTTTGCCTAATTGGCCACTATCGTGTATTTATAATCCTATGTTAAATTATCTAAGTTATCTTCATAATTCAGAAAATTTAATTCTATATCTCTTAAGTTATATATATATATATATATATATATATAAAGTAAGTTGTGGGTTCTCTTAGGTTTTTCAGCAATTTTAAATGAATTATCTCAATGAAACAATCTTTTCATTCGACGCGTTTCGGCTTTCGCCTTCTTCAGGAATTTATTCATTGTTTACATTATGAACAGTTCATAATGTAAACATTATGTGGAACCTGGTCGTGGACGGGCTACTGAAAACTCTCCAGGTCAAAGGACACAGAACCCTTAGATATGCCGACGACATAGTGGCTATGGTACAAGGAAAATACAAATACACGGTCAGAGATCGAATGCAAAAGGCTCTGAACCTGGTGACAACATGGACGGATTCAGATATATCTATATATATAGGAAGGTGTGAAGGTTAGACGACTGTCTAAGTTAAAGAAGAATCTCTTTAAGTTCAGGTATGCAGTCAACAAGGGGATGGAAAATAAAGTGAACTCTTTTTTCTATTCAAGCTTTCAAGTCATTTATTGGCTCTTCATCAGGAACTCTACAATGAATTATAATGAACAATATTTGATTTGAAAAAAGAAAAAAGAAACCTTTAGGCATGTGTACTTACGAAAGTGAGGTTTGAAATCCCTTTTACTCGCCTTAATTTATAAAATAACATGTCACAACAGACAACACTATTGGTTTAATACTGTTACAGTTGAAATTTTATTAAAAATGAACATGATGGATGCAATTAAGTGTAAAAACATTTTAAAATTCCACCTGGGCTCGTATAGAAGTCATGTCAGATTCAGGAAGAAATGATGTGTGTGAATGACATATGACATTGAATTAATTGAAGTTGACACTTGACGTGTATAATAGATTACTAGTGACTTTGTTGTCAACATAGAATGAGATGAAAAATAAAAACACCAACTACTCAAGGGTACCAACTTGATATTTATTGAAATGAATTTTGGTCTGTCTCATAAGGAGGGAGACTTAGTAAATAAGAGTAGATTATGTTAAGATTGTGAATATCGGTTCTGGAATTTATTGAATTAGGTTCTTTGAAAATGTGTGTCATTTCGAGGAAAGTTCTCTTTTTTGAATTGGATTCATGTTTCAAGATAGTCACATTATCATGGTCTGGGTTATGGTCAAAAGAGATGGTGTGATTAGCTAATTAACAAGTTTTTTTTTAATTTCTGATATCGCTTTTGTGGGAGCTAATTCTGTCTTTCGAATTCCTTTTGGTTTGGCCAATGTACTTCTTTTCACATTGAGAACAAGGGATACAGTAAACTAAATTTGAGTTGTCTAATAGAGGATCTTTGTCTTTTAATTTTGAAAAAATATTGTTTAATTCGATTTGGTTTTTGTAAGTTATTTTGATATTAGGAATCTTGGAGAGTAATTTATTAAATTTGTAGTTGAGAGATTCAATGTGTGGTAATGTGAGATAAAAGGTTTGTTGCAGATTTTTATTGGTAGGATTATTAATTGTATTGATAGGTTGATCAATATCGATGGAAGACCTACCGAAAATAAGTTTGTAAACTAGTTTTAGTGGGTAGCCACTGTTGATGAAAAGTTGTAAAAATTTTTTAAGATTAGTTGTTCGTAGTGAAGTGTGACTTGTTTTAATTACTCTGTTTTTCATACCAAGAACTAAATTTATTTTTTGTCTGTGTTGGTGATATGACTCATAATGTAAGAATCTTCCAGAAGCACCTGGTTTGGTATACCAGCTAGTGATTAGAGTATTGTCAACCCTTCTGATTACTTTTGTATCTAAGAAGGGGACACTTTGTTCTATGTTTTCTTCTTCGATGGTAAATTGTAGTTTTTCATGGTAAGAGTTAAAAACAAGTAACAATTCATGAAATTTGTCCTGAGGGGCACTTAAAATAATATCATCTACATATTTTTTTAAAAAGGGGATCTCAAATTGAATTTTGTTTAAACAATCTTCAATGAGGTCATCCATCACATATTGAGCAATTATAGGAGAAACTGGGCTGCCCATTGGCATACCTAGGCATTGTTGATAAATTTTTTTTTCAAAACTGAAAACTGTTGTGTCATAGAGAAAATCGATTAATTTTAAGAATAAATGTTTGGAAACTTTGCAATGTAAAGGAATATCATTCCAATGTCTGGTGATACTCTCTTTAGCTAACATTACATTAGAATTAGCTAAAGAGAGTATCACCAGACATTGGAATGATATTTCTTTACATTGCAAAGTTTCCAAACATTTATTCTTAAAATTAATCGATTTTCTCTATGACACAACAGTTTTCAGTTTTGAAAAAAAAAATTCACCAACAATGCCTAGGTATGCCAATGGGCAGCCCAGTTTCTCCTATAATTGTTTAAACAAAATTCAATTTGAGATCCCCTTTTTAAAAAAATATGTAGATGATATTATTTTAAGTGCCCCTCAGGACAAATTTCATGAATTGTTACTTGTTTTTAACTCTTACAATGAAAAACTACAATTTACCATCGAAGAAGAAAACATCGAACAAAGTGTCCCCTTCTTAGATACAAAAGTAATCAGAAGGGTTGACAATACTCTAATCACTAGCTGGTATACCAAACCAGGTGCTTCTGGAAGATTCTTACATTATGAGTCATATCACCAACACAGACAAAAAATAAATTTAGTTCTTGGTATGAAAAACAGAGTAATTAAAACAAGTCACACTTCACTACGAACAACTAATCTTAAAAAACTTTTACAACTTTTCATCAACAGTGGCTACCCACAAAAACTAGTTTACAAACTTATTTTCGGTAGGTCTTCCATCGATATTGATCAACCTATCAATACAATTAATAATGCTACCAATAACAATCTGCAACAAACCTTTTATCTCACATTACCACACATTGAATCTCTCAACTATAAATTTAATAAATTACTCTCCAAGATTCCTAATATCAAAATAGCTTACAAAAACCAAATCGTATTAAACAATATTTTTTCAAAATTAAAAGACAAAGATCCGCTATTAGACAACTCAAATTTAGTTTACTGTATCCCTTGTCCTCAATGTGAAAAGAAGTACATTGGCCAAACCAAAAGGAAATTGAAAGACAGAATTAGCTCCCACAAAAGCGATATCAGAAATTTAAAAAAAACTTGTTCATTAGCTAATCACACCATCTCTTTTGACCATAACCCAGACTATGATAATGTGACTATCTTGAAACATGAATCCAATTTAAACAAGAGAACTTTCCTCGAAATGACACACATTTTCAAAGAACCTAATTCAATAAATTCCAGAACCGATATTCACAATCTTAACATAATCTACTCTTATTTACTAAGTCTCCCTCCTTATGAGACAGACCAAAATTCATTTCAATAAATATCAAGTTGGTACCCTTGAGTAGTTGGTGTTTTAATTTTTCATCTCATTCTGTGTTGACAACAAAGTCACTAGTAATCTATTATACACGTCAAGTGTCAACTTCAATTAATTCAATGTCATATGTCATTCACACACATCATTTCTTCCTGAATCTGACATGACTTCTATACGAGCCCAGGTGGAATTTTAAAATGTTTTTACACTTAATTGCATCCATCATGTTCATTTTTAATAAAATTTTAACTGTAACAGTATTAAACCAATAGGGTTTATGTTGTCTGTTGTGACATGTTATTTTATGAATTGAGGCGAGTAAAACCTCACTTTCGTAAGTACACATGCCTAAAGGTTTCTTTTTTTCTTTTTTCAAACCAAATATTGTTCATTATAATTCATTGTAGAGTTCCTGATGAAGAGCCAATAAATGACTCGAAAGCTTGAATAGAAAAAAGAGTTCACTTTATTTTCCATCCCCTTGTTGACTGCATACCTGAACTTAAAGAGATTCTTTTAGATATATATATATATATATATATATATATATATATATAAACATACATACACACACACATATACATACACACACACACATACACATATACATACATATATAAAATAAAAGCATGTTGAATCACAGAAAATTATGCTATTAAAGAAAATTTTCAAAAACATTGATCACTCAATAATGTACTTATGAAAAGTAAGTTGTCAAATTACATCATTAATTATGTTTGAAAATGTATGTCTGGGTTGTGATTTAATCCAATTCTTAACTTTTTTTGTACGTTTTTAAGGAAAATGATATGGTTTTCAGTTCATTAGGCAATATATCATACAATTTGGTACTTATGTAAACAAAATTTCTTTGCCCAATTGCCTTTTCCATTCTAGTCTTTGATGTAGTAGTTTCCTTATGACGAGTGTTGTTATAACTATGATTATGGAAGTTAGTCATATCTTTATTTTTAAATAAATTAAATAGAACAGTTTGACAATACAATTGTTTAATGTCCATGAACCCAGATTCTTTGAAGGTCACTTGAATAACTAATTTTTCTATTATATATGATTTTGATGAGCCATTTTTGAGTAGTATTTATTTTTTTAAGGTGCTGCTCTGCCACACTTCCCCAGGCAATAATTCCGTATGAAAGTTGAGATTGAATTAGAGCGTAGTATAAAGTTTTTAAGTGAAATAAATCTAATACTCGTTTCATTCGTTTAAATTTACTCAAAAAGCTTCGAATCTTCTTCATGACTTTAGTTGTTTGCAAGTCCCATCGTAAATGATTGTCAATTATTATCCCTAAGTAAGTTATTGAACTGGTTTCTTGAATAATTGTTAGATTATCAATAATGAATGGTCCTAAATTAGGCAAGTTAGATTTATAAGAGGTAAATGGCATATATTTTGTTTTTTCCCAGTTTATCGACAGGAGATTATTATCAAACCAACTTTTAAGAACTTTCATGTCAGATTCTACTTTTGATTTTAAATCGACCCACGAGTCAGCATAATATGATATGGCTGTATCATCCGCGAAACTGATTATAGTTCCAGAAGACGGTAAATCTAATAAGCCGTTTGAATATAAATAAATAAAATTGGCCCCAAAACTGTGCCCTGAGGTACTCCGCATTTTATTGTTACAGGATTACTTATTTGTTCTTTTATTCTTACATGTTGTTTTCTATTATTTAGGTAACTTTTCAGTAAATTCAATATATTGCCCCGAAATCCGTTTTGCTCTAAAGTATCTATTAATTTGTCATGAGATATCGTATTAAATGCCTGCTCAAGGTCTATAAAAATACAGAGACTTGGGGTACTTTTATCAAGGATGTTATATATTTTTGATGAAAGAAAAGCTATAGAATCCTGTGTGGATTTATTTTGTGCGAAACCAAACTGGCGATTTGATATCAATTTATATTTATTTATAAAACATGTCATTCTTAATTTAATCAGTTTCTCTATAATTTTTGGTATATTGGAGATTATTGCCACAGGCCTATAGTTAACTATTTTAGATTTATCACCTTTTTTATATATAGGTATAATCAAATAATCTTTTAAATTATCGGGAAAATTACCTTCAGAAAAACACTTGTTAAATAAGAATGCAAGAAGTATGGAAAGTTCTTTACTCACACATTTTAATAATTTTGTGGTTATTCTATCTAAACCAGGAGATTTTTGACAGTCCAGTTCCGTTATTACTTTTTCTACTTCTTCCTTTGAAACTTCACTCAAGTGCATAGAATTTCTGATTCTTTTTTTTGGGAATGTAGATGTACATGCATTAATTTTATTGACTATATTTTCTCCCATAGTTTTATAGAATTCATTGAACCTGTTAGCGATATCTTCCGGTTTCGTAAAAATTGTTTGGTTCTCAGTCTGAATTTTATTTACTTCATTTGATTTACTTTTATAATTGCATATCTTATCTACACATTGCCACAAACTTTTGGCATTATTTTTATGTTGCATGATTTCCTTGTTATAGTATATTGTTTCAGCTGTTTTCATTATATTTGTAAGATGATTTTTATAACTCTTATAGGTATTCATCCTAATTTCGTCCTCCGGATGTTTGAGAACTTGCTTATACATAGTGTTTTTAATATCAATAGAAGTTAATATGCCTTGGGTTATCCATTCCGTTTTTTTACGATTTTTCTTGTTAAATTTTCTTTTTATTGTATTTTGTTCAATTTTTTCCCTTGAAATATTCATGAATACTTCTGACATTTCTTTTGCATTATTCTTTTGATACATTTCAAGCCAATTCTCCCTTGATAGGTCATCTACAAGTGCCTCATAATTTATAATTATTTTATATTTTAATGATTTTTCGTGTTTTTTCCCATTCAATTTTATTAGTAACATAGTAGGATAATGATCTGTTACCAAGTGTTTGAATATAATAGGTACAAATTTATAATTATTATCTAAAGCTTCAACTAAGATATGATCTAAACATGACTTGCTATTGCGATCCACCCTGGTATAATCATTTATATAAGAAATATAACCAAATTCAGAGAAAATATTCAAATATTCGTGACATAAGTCATAGTTCCTCCTGATATCTATATTAATATCTCCTATAAAGATGTTTATATCTACATTTTCTTTAATATTTTGTAAATATTGATGAAGTTCCCTATTAAAATCACTAATTTCAGTCGATGGAGGTCTATAACAACCTACTATATTAATTTTTTTATTTCGAACACTTAAATGTATTTTCAATAATTTAAATATTCCCAATTTTAGTATGCAGCTTTCAAACTTTAGATAATTTTTTATTAATATTATCACTCCATCGTTTTGATTGATGGAACCTTCACTATAAGTAATATTATAGCCTGGTAATTTATAAATATTCAAATCGTATATTTTTCTGGTTTCAGATAATATTATAACATCTAATTGTGAATCTAACTTTTCTAAAAGTACATTGAGCTCATCAATGTTTCTGTCAATACTTCTTATGTTGTTATGGAAAATTCTTAGATTGAAATTGTCTTTATTTATTAATAGGTTCAAATTAGCGAAGTTATCCACGATTTCAGTATTAATCTCTGTATACTTAAAATCTCTTATGAAATTATTCATTGTATAAATCGTGCTATAATGGATGTTTAATTAATTAATATCTATAACACAATAAAATAATTACAGATAAAGTTATTAATGTCTCACTTATTTAACCACCCTTATTCTTTTTATTTGTAAAATTCAATTTTGTGTTACCCTTTTTTTCCACAGACCGCGTTCGGGGCTTTTCTCCAGTATTTAAGGCTCTGATCTTTAAATGCTGCTCTTTCTTCGGCTGACTATTAATGTTTTCTTCTAAAAGTATTGGTCCAGAAGTGCTGTTGGTGGAATGCTTTGCTGAAGTATAAATGTTGGGTGTTCCAGGAGCACTATTTGGTTTTGCGTTTTCTTCAAAAGTGACTTCTCGTAATTCGTCTGCTAAATAAGCAGTTCCGTTGACAAACAATTTATTAAATCGAATGTAGCAATTATTTTCTCCTGCTATCTTCGCTAAATTAAGATGATGTTTCAAAATTTTATTGTTCTGTCATTCCAAGAATGTTAGATCTCTGTTTATTGATATTGTAGTCCCCTTAAGATTTTTACAGTTTTGTAGCACTTCTTCTTTTTTAATGTGCGATATCAATTCTATGACAACTGGCTTTTTATCTGATTTTCCTAATTGATATGTGTTATTTAGTTCCTCCAGTTTTAAACTAACTTTGAGGAGATTCTCTAATTTCTCTACAACTTCTTCTCTAATATTGTTTTTGTTGTTAAATTCCAATCCAAATACTATTAAATTATCCTTCTTTTTTTTTCGATCCAAATATTCAAGCTTGTTTTTGAGAAAAAGATTCTCTGCTTCCAAATTTTTAATTTTCTTGTCTGATACCTCCAATTCCATTAATATTCTGGCTTCGGAAGCTTCTATTGCATTCCTTAGTTCCTTCTTCGTTTGAATAAGTTCCTCATAAAGATGTTGTATTGTTATTTCACTATTAGTTTGCGTTGTATTTACTATGTTGTTAAGATTTTATTTAATTAAATTATCCTAATCCGGTTCTGAACACAATTCTTATGATATGTTTGTAGATATAAAAAGGATGTTTTTTTTTCAACGTACAATCTGTTTGTTATCTTTTGTAAGATGTCTACGTTTACATAGGTATTCCAATGAATTGTATTTTAAGTTTTATTTGTATCTAATTACCCATAATTATCTTTTCTTCCAGAATAAATTTATCACTTTTATAAAGAGTAGATTCTTAGCTTCAAAATAGTACTAGTTTCACATACAGGTTCGGAAATTATTTATCTTGGGTATGGTAAACGATAGCTTGCTGATGAAGAGAGAGCATTACAATTTCAGGTCGGTCAGCTCAGAAAGTAGGACGTCAGTATCATACCAGCACCAGTGGGGTGAATGTGCGAGTCGCAGTTAACGCCTCGGGTGGGGTAAGAGGAGGGGCGCATAGCAGTGCGTCTCTCTTGTTTATGTGGTATTATCATATCATTGCGTTCCTTGTTGCATGTGTAGATTTATGTCTATACCCCAGAAGAATTATTTCCGATACTGTATATCACATCATTAAGTATTGAGTGATGTCATGAATTTGAAATGAAACTATGGAACACACTTTCAAGAGCTGAACACATACTATAATAAATGGTATAATTGCCATAATGGGCAAGTACCTTATATCTATGGGCTTCCGAAACTACATAAAAGTGATATATCTTTGAGACCCAATATAATAGGAAAAAAAGAATTTTATGTAAAAGACATTATATTGAATCTATAAAAAATCAATCCGTACCCGTGGATCATCTAGTAATTATATGAATAATATTAATCTTTACTTTATACCAGTCGTTTTGCCATTGAGTAGCATCAAAAAACGTTGGGCAGAGATTAAAAACCAAACACCTTTAGATCAAGCTGAATTTATAATACAGTACAGTTTTGTTTAGAATGCACTTATTTTCATACGATGAGCAATATTTTGGACAAATATTCGGAAGTAGTGGGATCTCCTATTTCAGCTACAATTCCCACCCAGGTGTCCGTCCCAAAAATTTAAGAATTGTTCGTGATACACTGGAAATGAATGGCCACCCAAAACCATTTTTCAATCCCATCAATAAAGAAAGAATGAACAAAATCTATAATGGAACGTCATATATAAATAACATAAACGGTAATACAGATAATTTTATAACATTACCATACATTCCGGAAACCTCAGAGAAAATTAAGAAATGTTTAAAAAAGTACTATATAAATCTTGCGCATAAGCCAACTAACTATGTTGAAAAATATTTCTCAAATTTAAAACTTTCAGTACCTAAAGATAAACAAACCTACACAGCATACAAATTAGATTCTTTATATTGCAAAGGGACTTATGAATGTATGGCGATAAGTATAGCAAAAGAAACAAGAACTCAAAAAATTCTACCGCCCTTGCTAAACAATGCTTCAATTATAACCATAAATTCGATTACGAAAATGTTAAGATTCTAACTGAGGAAACCAATTATTATAAAAGATCTATTCTGGAGAAGATTCACATAAAATTTAATCCTACTTTTATACGTGTAGAACGCAAAGCATGTATACGACGGTCGGGATAGCAGGTAGACGGTTTCTATATATGTGAGGTATATAGTATAGTATATGTGTCGAGCGCATGATCAAAACGGTCGCCGCGGCAATCAAAGATTATTTTTCCTTCTCGCTTTTTCCAAGCTTAGGACTGAGGGTGAAAAAAAATAACTGGCAGGATTCAAAAATGAATAAATTATTCCAAAAATAAACCTAACTTTGTTTTTCACGCTGTTACAAACGATATCAAAAATATGTTCATCCTTGCAAACAAAATTGCCATGAATTTCAATGAAAGCTTTCTCGACGACCCCAGCTAAATTTAACAATTGTTCATTAGGAGACCTCAAATTTCCTTCCGGAATAATCCAATCCGGCAATCCGTTGATATTTCCATCAGATACTACAAATCTAGAAGTGGAACTACCTAATTTATGAAATGTTCCCACTATTGACTTTAATTATTACAGTAAATTAACATAATGTTGTATAACAAAATACGACAAATAAAATAAAATAGCTAAAAAAAATAATTTGAAGAAAAAAATTAAGAGAGAATTTTAATAGACAAAGAAATAAAGAATTTTGTATTCTAAATGCAGCCTTCTCGCGCCACCAGAATAATTTTCGAACATGCGCACTAACTTATATGACGCCATTGAGGTACCGGCAACGATTGGAAAGTAAGAAGCATAGCGTGCATGCGGAAACCTTTGTGTTTTGATCATGCTTATGATGCAACAACCAATCATCGCTTTGTGCTAATACAATTAGATTTGAGAAATCCCGTTTTAGACATAATAAGTCTTCTGGTGAGGGTCGTGAGACCGAAACGTACGTAAAGATGAAAATATTGAACATAGGTGTTAGTGTGACATATTTCCCGAGAATTCATATATAGTGTAAGTTATGTATATTTCAATTGAAGACCTTAATGCATAAACCAGTCAAGTCCATTTGGACAAAATGTTCAGAAGAAATAAAAAACGTTTCATGTGCAGAATATTCAATACGGTTTTCTTGAATGTATTTCGTCATATACACAAGGCTGTTTTAATTATTACAACCTTATAGTGATACATTTACAGTATCATTTGGTTGCTGTAGAGATTAACAAGCTGGAAGTACGGCTAAAGAAGCCTATATAATGTTGTTATGGAGTACAAAGTCAAAGACGACCATCTATGACTTCCATTATTAATATATGGTTCGAGCCATTTGTGAAATTTGTTTTGTGCTGTATACTGATACAGATTCTCTCATTTATGAGTTGAGGAATGACCTTTAAGCCGTGATGAGGCTTGACTGCCATAACTTTGACACCCGCGACTACCCAGTTGATAATATCTTCGGAATTCCACTCGTTAACAAGAAATTGATAGGAAAGATGGAGGATGAGATAAATGGAACCTCCATGACGGATTTTGTGGGGTTCATTTTGGCGCTTGGTGTTCGTGTGGCCATCCTTACCAATAAGCTATGCACAAACTAGAGTCGTTGAGTTCTAAAATATATTTATGAACCTGGTGGTAGCCTAGTTCTACTTGCAACCGTTGAGTTGGGTAGAAAACAATATAAGATTACATAATTATTTTATTACCGATTATGGTTTCGTACGCCTACTGGGGATGCTTTCCCCTTTCACAAAAAACCAAGCAGTATGTGCCGTAAGTTCTACCTCCTGAGTGGTTGGGAAACAAACTAGAATTTTGTAAAACGTTTAATTGGAAAAATCTGTTTATTACTATAATTTTCCGTGTGTCCGTCTGTCCGTCTGTTTCAATGAAAATAAGAAGATAAAAGAAATAATCAACCGTTGCCGCAAAGCGACTCGTTACGGAAGGACGGAGTGAGAGACCTCCCGACCGTATCTTAATCTTAACTTAATGGCGCCTACAAAAAGTCGAGGCCAAAATCCAGTCGGATCCAGTGTTTGATGGATTTTAATTCTATTCTCGTAAATTAACAATTCAGAATTCAACTAGTACGGTCGGTACTACCTTTCAACGTAATAATTGAAGAAATGAGATTTAAAAAAATAATCAGACAAAACTATGGGGTGGAAATATGCAGTAACCTCAAGAAATGTGCGAATACCATGACTAGGTTAGCATCATACAAGAACGAGAGAATGTTTATACTTAAGTGCAAAAAACATGCAGTCATACGATCCCACATCACACAAAACACCAAAAGTTTGTTCAACCTATTGGATGTAGAAGAAAGGATTGCATGAGAAATTGAACAACTAAGGTTTTAAGGTTGGAAAACAAAGTTCTTAATTTACAAGAATCACTTATATTTCAAAATTAGAGTCAGATCTTCAAAAATAAATTTCACTAGTAAAAATAGTATACCCCCACAAATGTTCAATCAATTTATGCACAAACAATAAGTGATATTCAAGAAACAAATTAGCAAGTTCATCGAAAAACAAAGTAGACACTCAAGCAAAATGGTTAAAAAACATTAGTAATCAACAAATACCTGAAAATGTCAAATGGCTTCACTGGTTTTCATGCTATATTTGCGATACGCATATTCTATGTGGTCTGTGGTATAACCATCGATATATACATATGGACTGCGCGTGGCAATGATAAGCGCGGCTAGTGCAGGCGAGAGAGAGGGAAAACGAAAAGGCCGGCTCGGGACGTAAACATACTAGCTACAGTACGCAGCGGCCAATAGAAACGCAATGGAGCCGGCCTCTTCGTTTTCCCTCTCTCTCGCCTGAACTAGCCGCGCTTATCAGTGCCACGCGCAGTCCATATGTAATGTCGATGGGTATAACACGTGAGATTCCATAGTACAATCATCGGAATTAGGGATATTTGGAGAATATCGTAAGTATCGCTCTTAATATTTTTCGTTTTATCAGCTCAGCAGAATAGTTTTATTTGGAACAACCAGAAAAAGAGAGAAAAATGACAAACTCAAAAGATGCAGAAAAAATAATTCACATGCTACAATATCACTGGACTTTTCCGATGAGTGTATATATCGGTTGTTTCCTACAAGCTCCCAATCGGAGCGATATCTGGAGGTACGTATATATATAACATTGAACCGGGATTCAAACCCACATTCCTGGATGTCTAGTCCAGCGTATTTACCAATTACACTACGTTGCTCCCGTCAGAAACTCACATTTTTGTAAATATAAACCTCTGAAAGGATAGTAGATTATTGATGGCCACAGTGCGATTCGATACTCCGCTATAGCTCAGTCAGTTGTACTGGAATATATAAGAACCGCTGTTGAATGAGTAGGTACTGTTAGCAATCATATTAATACTCATAACCTACACTTCTCAATTCAAAAGGATTGAACGTTAGATGAATGTGCGTGAATAGTTGATCTATAGCGAAGCGTCGAATCACATTGTGTTCATCAATGATCTACTATCCTTTCAGAGATTTATATTTACAGAATATGACTCTGGCAGGATCAAAGTGGTGTAATTGGTACACACGCTGGACTAAATATTCAGGAATGTTGGTTCGAATCCCGCCTATGGTTCAATGTTTTACGTTTGTTTATCTCGATAATCCTATGTTAAATTAACTAAGTTATCTTTATAATACAGAAAAAATTTAATTCAATATATCTTAATGCACTCACACGAAATTGTGGCCAATTCGGCAAAGAAACCTTAAATTTGTTTATACTCACCTAGATCATTTCAGTCAGTTCTATTGAAATATATAAGAACCGGGATGCTATCATTGAATGAGTACTGTCAGAGTAATTGCCAATCATAGTAACACTCATACCTACACTCCTCAATTCAAAACGATGGAACTTTAGATGAATATGCGTGAATAGTTGATCAATAGCGGAGCATCGAATCGCATTGTGTTCATTAATGATCTGCTATCTTTTCAGAGGTTTACATTAACAAAAATATGATACTCTGACGGGGCCAAAGTGGTATAATTGGTAAACATAGCAGGTTTTGTTCCTAATGCAGAACTAATATTTTCTCCAAAAACAAAGGATGTTCATCATCATGGTGAAACGTTTCAAAAAACTTTTAGTGATTTTGGGAGGATCACCACCATCGTTGGATATTGATTAAACTGCCAACAAGCACCTCCGAGAAACGTGATATACAATAAAGGTCAAATATGAATAATATATTCACATTATGATAACACAGACAGTGGTAAACGTTGAAATAGTAAAAAGACCTATCAACTCCTAAGAGGCGTTCTGGTTGATTTCAGTAATTTAGCAAAAGGGTCTGGACTCAATTCTGATTCTGCTTACTGTGATGCTGAGGGGTTGTATTGCGGTAGGATACACGCCCAAATGTCGGAGAGAACACATGTGAACTTCATTCCTAAAGTGGGTAAGAAGAGCTGTATAAACGTCAAAGATTACCGGCCTATAAGCCTTACGTCGTTTTTGTTGAAGACGTTAGAGAGGCTTCTAGACGGATATCTTAAGGCTGGATGTCTGAAGCATTACACTCTTCTCGAGGAATGGCATGCTTATCAGATGGCTTTATAGAACAACAGCTGTGGAAGGGAGTCTGCATTGGTGCCGTCTTGGACATAGAGGGATACCTTTAACAAGACCTCTAGGAGCTCTATTGAAAAAGCGGCGGAGAGACATGGTATCCCGCGAGAGCTAATAGGGTGGATTATGAACACCCTTGAAGGTAGACATCTTTCCATGACGTTGCGATGTTATACTATGAAAGGGTCGGTATCAGAAGGGTGCTCACAGGGAGAGGTACTCTATCGCCTTTATAGAGTTTGATAGTGGATGAGCTACTAGTAAGGTTAAACCATAGTGGTATTAAGACGGTGCGTAATGCGAATGACATCGCCCTACTCTTCAGAGGTTCCTTCGAGGGTTTCCTGCAGGAGTTTGTTCAACAAGCCTTGGTAGTTTCAGAAGTCTGGTGTATAGAGAGCAAACTCTCCAATGAGCCGGGGAAAACTACTATTATCATCTTCTCCATAAGGTACAAAATCAATCCTCTGAAGAAAATGGTAGGGGGCAAGTCAGTTGACTTTCCCGAGACGCTGAAATATCTGGACAAATAACTACTCCGGCAGAAGCAACTGGAGAGTAGGTGCCAGAATGATATGATAATATGTTGGCAGTATAATAGAGCAATTGGCATGAAGTGGGGTCTACTCAGCTATTATTATTCCAAGACTTTGTAATGCAGTTCTCGTATTTTGTAACGGTGTGATCCCCGTTCCAGGGTTTAATTTGAATATTCTTTGAATTCATAATTAATTTGAATAAATAAGTCCGGATGAGTCAGGCCCTGACATCTATGAAATGATAGCGGCAAATGTACAGTCATCGCAGATAACATACAACTTACATAAATTAACGTAAGGTGTCATTCTGTCGCGATTGATGATTTTTAGGCAGGTAGATCAATTCGTCATTGTGTGTGGGAACGTTGAAGTAGGTATGTCGTATTTTTTTTCTGCCATTTTATGCATTTTTCTGTATTGCCCAAATTCTAGTCAACGGCAACTTTATAGTCTTTTAAATGTTATCATAATTAAGTTTGGTTTGATATAGAGTTGTCGATTGACTAGATATTTTTGTATATCCTTTTAATGGATGACATGCCTGCGAATAGTTCAACCACAATCATTCATCTCATTTTCATCATCATCTTGATCTAACTTAACTTCATATTTTAGTCTCATTCTCTTTGATTCAATTATTCTTCAATCAGTTATCGGAACAGTTTCGTTAATTTGTAATATCTTTTCCGACGTGGAATTTGTGCTCCTCGAGGTCGAGGAAGGTTATTCTTTGTAACCAGAGATGCGGGTTGAGGAAGCAAGTTGTTCAAGGTGAACAGGTAAATCTTGACTCCGATCCCGATTAATTGTCGAGTTACAGAAAAACTATCGTTTGTTACCCCTTTGGGTCTGGTTGGATGTGATGGTATTGGTGTAATAAAATTATAAGTTCAATTTCACTAAAATAGTTTATTTGTAATAATAATTAAAATGATATCACAACCAATACTGTTGTGTGAATAGTATATGAGACTCTGGGGCGAACAATGATTCTAGTGAATCTTTAATAATGACTATGTTTGACAAGATGTTTAAATTAACAATTGAACAACTCTTAAAGCTATAAAATTACTTCCCCTTTCAATAAATGTTATAATATGCAATAAATCCTTAACCTAAATATACAATAATTGATAAAGTTGCAAAATTACTATCAATTCAAAAATGTAAGTCCTAACTATTATTTATAAGCTATATACAGTTTGCACCAATTGTATTCCTCAAAATATGTTTCTATAGTATATAATTACCCTAATTACATTGTCTCCACATACTATTGAATACAATACCCTTCAATAACTTTAATTGAATGAATGATTGGAAACAACACTCTTAATTAGTTTGTTTCGAACTTTCATTTACGTATCACTCATGAACGAATTTTACATTGTTTGATCCCTCGATAAATTCACTTTAACTATATGGTTTGAACTTGCACTAGCTACTTGGTTATGAATCCTGCAGAATTGAATGTGACGACTTATCCAATTCTTATTCCAATAATACTCTAAGTACGCCAATGCCCAGCTAACTCGTAATTGATTCAGATATGACACTACAGATTTGCTACCACTTGTCACAGTAATTCACATTACTACATATCACAAATTAATTATTGCACTGGATATGTTTCACTAACTTCATTCAGATTTATTAGATACTACTAGGTACTTATGTGTAACTTGATTGAAATAACTTGAGAGAATGATTAATTCGATTTCGATCCCTTTTATACATTTCCAGATCCCTTCAATGTCCCCAACCAAATTTACCTCCCGTTGTTATACGTATGATCAAGTTCATGTCCAAATATATTTCCCACACTGGTCACTAAACGTAATTGACGTTTTTATGTGAGTAATTAGATTGCGGATCGCGTAACATCACCTACTCGAGTTACGTATCAAAATGTAGCTAATTTTCCCCGGACTCTACTGAATAATTATGATCAACTTACAATCATAAATAAACCCGTGAAATTGTCCGTAAGTTCTAAGTTTTAAATTTCATAATTCGATGTTAATAATTCTGAATTATAGTTTGAACTGATCCTTAACCTCTTATCAACAGGTAGTTATGTAAGGCGATCCCCGTTCCCACGATATTCCGCTGACTCCAGCATCAGCGTTATTATAACAAATCTCGGAATCCACTGGCATGAGACAGGAACAAGAATTAGAATCGACATAGACTTGTAACAATTAACACGTATATTATATATTGTGAAATTCATTTAATAAATATTAATAAACTTTTTTAAAACGTGTTTCTGTGAATAACAAACATAAAGTGGCGCAGTCGACGAGGATTTCTGAAAGGGCATTTATCGAAAATAACCCGTCAGTCCCAACTGTTTATTCGGAAGAACCTAAGATCCATCGTGGAAAACTTGGTTGAAGTGGAGAAGACAATGAAAGTAACTATTTTAATGTAAGTTGCTCATTTCCTATTTCCTATATTTCTTTTACTGTTCTATGTCATTCTCCTCGCATTCATCTCATTCAAGTGAAGATATCGATTGCGAGTTAGATATAGAAAATATTGCATTTAATGCTTCAAACTTAGATTTAGATATTAACATATCATTCTCTAATTTAAATATTTCAAAAAAAAATACAGCCAAAATGGCAACGCCAAATTTTGATAGCAGACTTTTAGAGATAGTTCCCAAATTTGACGGAAATCCGTTAGAATTATCATCATATTTAGATACTGCTAATACTTTAATCAATACATATTGGGATCCAAACCCCACAAATCAGAATAACGTTCAAAATACTACTTTTATTTATGGAATTTATGGTAAGGCTCGCGAAGTATATAGTATTTGTATCGCTAAAGATTGACAATCAGTGAAATCAGCTTTAATTGCTCATTTCGGTGATCAAAGAGATGAAAATGGATTGTTATTTGATCTGGATCAGTTACGGCAAACTAATAACGAAACACCATTTCAATTTTATACTCGTATTATGTCTAACTTAAGCGCTCTTCACAATCACTTAGATACACATGAAATTAATCAAGATACAAAACATGTAAAAAAAACATTTTATAACACTCATGCTTTGAAACTATTTCTCGCCGCTTTAAAAGAACCACTAGGTTCAACAATTAGGGCAATGAAACCAAATGACTTGGCAGAAGCTAGGCAATATATTATTTCAGAAACTAATATTCGTTATTTACAAAAACTTATGGGTAACCAATATCAATCAAATAAATCCAACCTGAATCCCAAATATAATCAGGGACACGTAAATCATTTTCAAAACAACTACCAAAATTATCCCCGTGCTAGTTTCCGATTACCCCCGAGCTATGCACCTCGATTAAATACTGGAAACAGTTTCCCACGAGGTCCCATTCAAATACAGCCAGGGCCAGCCCTTCCACAAAGATATTTTTCGAATAGACAAGTTTTTGGAAACAAAAGAACTTCCCAAAATCCGACTAATATTTCAAAATCAAATACACTAAATCAGGCAGTTCGACCAATACCCATGAGTGGAATTTAACACGGAACATTCCCAAGAACCAGAAATGACACCCCATATAACGCAAATTCACAACCAAAACAGACTTTTACTTCAGAAAAACTTTATAATCTAGAGCCAAATTATTACGACGAACAAATTAATTCCGATAATCAATACTATGACTATCAACACCCGGTTGCAGATTTTCAAACTGAATCAAGCACTTCCTATGAAACAACATGTTTTCAAGATGAAAATTATGAAACACAATATCAATCGGCAGAAAATGTCGAATTGAATCCAAATTTTCAGTTGACGGAATATCAAGAGCCCATCACATAGACATACATTCACTTTATGATCAGAAAGATCTTCCATATATCAAAATTTCGAACCCACCTTTGACATTGTTGATAGATACTGGAGCTACAAAATCTTTCCTAGATCCTGAAATTGCTGAAAACTATTTTCACGACAATATAAAAAGGGAACCGTTCACTAACCCTGCTTTCAGCGAGTTTAATTCAAACAAAAAATTAAATTTTACTTGTTCAAATTTCATCATTTTTTCAACGGTTTAATAGGGTATGACACTCTGAAAGCTTTTAATGTACAACTAGACATTCAAAACTCCCTTCTAAAAACACCTATTGTAGAACTTCCTTTAAGTCATTACGAAACAAAAGGAAAACTTCTATTTTTCGCAAGACTAGAACCATTCTCAATCGAATCCGCGAAAATTCCAGTAACATTACCTGAAGGCAATATAACTATTCCTGAAACAGAAATTTCCCATTGTAAAATCTGCGAATGTCTGACAACAGCTCATTCCGGAAATGCTCCTGTTGAAATTTGTAATAACACCAGTGACGTACAAAAAATTTTCTTGTATTCTCCCGTACCACTCACAGCTTTCGACAAAAATAACTTCGAACTATTTCATATGACCATACAAGACATGAATCATGATAACACACCCGAGTATGATATGACACCATTTATTCGTACAGAACATATGAACCTTGAAGAAAAAAATCAACTCATGAATCTAATCCAATCGTATTCTGACATTTTTCACCGTGAAAATTCTGAAATAACTTTCACTACCCAAGTAAAACATAAAATAAATACTACAGACGAGACACCAATCTATACAAAATCTTATCGATATTCATTCATCCATAAACCAGAGGTTGAAAAACCTCTCTCAATGACATGCTTAAACAAGGTATCATTAGACCCAGTGACTCTCCATGGTCATCCCCTATCTGGATAGTCCCGAAAAAATCAGATGCATCTGGCAAGAAAAAGTGGCGCATCGTGGTTGACTATCGAAAGATTAATGACAAAACAATTGACGACCGATATCCTATCCCTAACATTTCCGACATTCTTGACAAATTAGGCAGATGCCAGTATTTCACTACATTAGATTTAACAAGCGGCTTTCCTCAAATAGAGATGTGCTCTGATGATATAAAAAAACAGCGTTCAATGTAGAGAATAAACATTATGAATACTTGCGCATGCCATTTGGGTTAAAGAATGCTCCCTCCACTTTCCAAAGGGTAATGGATAATGTATTGAAAGGTTTACAGAATGTTATTTGTTTTGTTTACATAGACGATATCATTATATTTTCGACATCCCTCCAAGAACATATGGTAAACCTCAAACTCGTATTTCAGAGATTGAGAGAAAGTAATCTAAAAGTGCAGCTCGATAAGTCAGGATTTCTGAGAAAAGAGGTCGCGTTCTTAGGTCACATTATTACCCCAGAGGGAATCAAACCAAACCCAGACAAAATTAAAGCAATCATAAACTACCCAATTCCTAAGACAACCAGAGAAATCAAAGGATTTCTCGGACTCCTGGGCTATTATGGGAAATTCATTCAAAATTTCGCTAAAATCACAAAACCATTCACTACATGTTTGAAAAAAAGAGCCCAGATAAATATTAACGATCCTATTTATATCAAAACATTTGAAGATTGTAAATCCTTATTAACTAATGATCCAATCCTTCAATATCCTGACTTCACCAAGGACTTTAATTTGACAACAGACGCTAGCAACGTTGCTATAAGCGCAATCCCATCTCAAGGACCCATAGGGGCCGACAAACCTATTGCCTTTGCATCACGGACACTAAACGACTCAGAACGTAACTATTCAACTATAGAGAAAGAACTCTTAGCTATCGTTTGGGGCACAAAATACTTTAGGCCATATCTGTTCGGCAGGTCATTCAAAATTCTATGCGATCACTAACCGCTTCAATGGCTCATGTCCTTGAAGGAACCAAATTCCCGTTTGGTCCGATGGAGACTGAAACCTGAAGAATTTGACTACACAATTATATATAAAAAAGGAAAGACGAACACAAATGCCGACGCCTCATCTAGAGTAGAAATTCATCCGACAGACGTACAAGATAATATTCCCCCTATTTTACAATATATGCAAGAATACAATGAAAATCCAATCCTTGATAATACTAATGAACCTTCAACAAGTAACCAACCATACCCATGTGTTCGTGCCGTGCATGGCGTCCCGGACGAGTGGATGAGAGGATCCTGGTGGTTGAGCCTTGTCGGGGCAACACACCACTTTGGCCAGGATTTCACCTTAGACGGGCGGTCAGGACTAACCCACCCTGATCAATCGGCTGCGCTGTCCCGTCAGAGGGCCGATAGGGTGAGCCTCTGGGTGCAATGGGGTATGCAGCGGCTGTGGGCACTTCGGTACCTGCAGCTGCTCGCGTGCAACTTGCATCTGGAGACTATGTCTCCAGGGTAGCCCTGGCGTCGAAATTCGACGCCCCCTTGTTGGGCTCCGTGGCGGGTGGGGAACTCTGGAGATGAATTTTGAAAAAACCCAGTATGGAAAACAAACACAAACAAACAAAACAAGAAGGCGGGTCACAAGAGCCACTTCAAAAAAAACAAGGGCCGAGGAAACGTCGAGTCTCCGGAGCCCAACAAAAGAAGCGGCAGAGGGAGAGGCGGCTGCAAGCGGCTTTAGTGGCTGGCGGCAGCAACCCTTCATCTGCTACAACATCGGCTACCGCTAAGACCAAGGCTGACTTGCCAAAACCTAAGGGTGATGACAACCAACCCAGGACAAGCGGCGGCCTACAAACAAAAAAGAGGCAGAGGTCGGATAGGTCTGACGGGTCCTCCCCAAGGGTAAATCCCAAAAGGAGGCTCCCCGGTAGACTATCCACCTCAACTCTAAAGTTCAGCAAGGTGGTTGCTACCCATTTGAGGGTGGCAATCATCGACAAACAGAACTGGAACAGCAGTTCCCTAGGCCGGCTTTCAGCCACCCAGGTCGAGCTGCTGAGGGAGAAGCTGGACGGCTGCCTGGACAGTGCGCTGGCCAACGCCGAACATGCTCCACCAATATTCCGGTCCTCCACCTATTCACAGGAGATCCTCAGGTTCACCTGTGAAAATGAGAGTTCCTTGACCTGGTTAAGGAACACAGTATCAAGTTTGCCTCCCCTATGGGACGGGGTAGAACTAGAGGTTGTCCCCGTGGACCAGCTACCAAAGCTGACAAAGGTGACTCTGTGGATCCCGGGAAACCCTGGAGAAACGGAAGACATCCTAGGTCGTTTGGCGGCTCAAAACCCATGGGCGAAGATTGGCGACTGGATCACCTTTCACAGCGCGGCCAAGGACGAGCCGGAAGGCAAAATCCTTGTGTTCGGTATGAGGGAGGCTGATCTTGCCTGCCTGAACAGATGGGATGGGAGGCTGAACTATATGTTCAACTCCCACAAAGCCAAAATCCACCAGACCACCTCAACGGCGCAAAAAGAGGTCGAGTTCCCTACGCCGATGGAGGAAAGAGAACCGATTTCCAAGGCGCTTGAGGCTGTCTCCTTTCGGCCAGACAAAGAAGAGGGTGTCTCGGGCGCTAAGCAACTAGAGCACTCTCTCCACCCTCCTCTTGTAAGATCTTCGAAATGGCAAACAGACTAAACTTCCTACAAGCAAACATCCAACACTGAGGGCCGCGGTCGCAACTGTATGCCGCCACCTAGACAGTGCAAAAGATAAAATAGCTCTCATCCAAGAACCTTGGTCTGTAAAAGGCAGAGTTTGTGGATTTACTGAATTAGGTGGTAACATTTATGTAGCCCCAAATGTAGATAGGTTTCGGACGTGTATTTACATCCCTAGCCAAATCCAGGCCAACTTGATGCCGCAGTTCTGCACTGCCGACCAAACGGCGGTAAGTGTCGGTTGTGACATCGGAAATAGCCAAACAGACGTCATTATTGCGTCAATTTACCTATCCATCGACTCGGTAAATCCTCCACCATCCAGAGAGATGCTGGAGTTGATCGAGTTCTGTGAGGTAGGAGGCAAACATCTCATTATTGGTTGCGACACAAATGCTCACCATTCATTCTGGGGGAGTAAAGACAACAATAAAAGGGGTAAATCACTATTTGAGTACTTAGCTACCACGAATTTGGAAATAATAAATCGAGGATGCGAACCTACCTTCTTAAACTCCAGATGTCAGACAGTGATATCACTCTGACATCCATAAGTATTTCAAACATAATCTCCAGTTGGCATGTGATGTCTGAGGCATCCATGTCCGACCATAGGTGGATAAGTTTCTCCTTAACGTGTAGTGGCATAGTGAGCAAGCCCTATAGGGACCCTAGGAAGACAACTAAGGAGCTCTTTCGACAACACCTCATCCAGTCACTGGGTGAGCCAAACGGCCCACAAAACTTTACATCGACTGAGCTGATCGAGGAAGGCGCTGCCCTTGTCAGATCCAGTCTGGTCGAAGCTTTTGTAGGCTCCTGCCGCTTGCGGACTGGGGTTTCCGGGGGGCAGGCGACACCATGGTGGAGCGGGCAACTCGGGGACCTCAGACGAAGGTGCAGAAAACTCTTTAATAAGGCAGTCTAGAAGTACTACTGACTGGAGTGCTTATAACGAGCAACGGAAAATATACAAACGAGAAATTTGTCAAAACCAACGCACAGCATGGAGGACGTTCTGTAGTGGAATAGAATCCACTACTACAGCGGCTCGTCTGAAGAAGATCATTTCTAAAGATCCCAATCCGCAACCCGGCAGTTTGAAGCTAGGGGATGGCACCTTCACTGCCAACCTAGCCGACACTGCTGAACTTCTTTTGAACACACACTTTCCAGGCTGCACTTTTGGAACCCGGTGGGAACTGGCCTCACTATGCTACCCCAACACCTGTTGAAGGAGATTGGGCTGTGGCGAGCCAGACGGTGAGCGCCGACAAAGTAGCCTGGGCAGTCAAAACTTGTCTTCCCTTCAAGTCACCCGGAGTAGATGGCGTGTATCCAGCCCTCCTCCAGTGGGGGCTGGAAGACATACTAGATCACCTGGTACGAATCTTTCGGGCTTGCGTCGTTTTTAGATACATCCCCAAAAAATGGAGGGAAGTACCTGTAGTTTTTATCCCAAAGCCAGGGAAAAGCGACTATTCTTAGGCTAAATCAAATAGGCCAATCAGTCTGACGTCATTCTTGCTGAAGACATTAGAAGGGTTGAGCGACAGAGAGATAAGGGACACGGCGTTGATGATTCATCCACTGCACCCCAACCAACACGCGTTCATTCCGAGTAGATCGACCGATTCAGCACTACATTCCGTAGTTAGCAGAATTGAGAGATCTATGGAGAACAAAATGTTCGCCCTGGGTTTGTTCATAGACATCGAGGGTGCTTTTGATCAACCATTCTTTGATAGCATAAGCACTGCCCTAGAGGAACATGGAGTGGCCCCCGCTTTAAGTGGTTTGACCCGCCATATCCTCGAATGGAGAGCAATTCAAGTAACTGTAGGAGCCCGTAAGGGGTATCGCAAGTAGGGGCTGTCCGCAGGGCGGAGTACTATCGCCGCTAATATGGATCATATTAGTTGACAACCTACTTCGGCGACTCAATGAGTTGGGCTACTACACCATCGGATACGCAGATGATCTTACGATCCTGCTTACAGGACTTTATCTTGGAGTACTCTGTGAACTAATGCAGAGCGTTCTCAAGATAATTGAAGACTGGTGCAAAGAATGCTCTCTGTCAGTGAACCCCACAAAGACAGAGCTAGTTCTGTTCACAAAGAAACGAAAGCTGGACCAGATGGTCCTACCAAAGCTTAAAGGTACCCAGCTGAGGTTGGCAAATGAGGTCAAGTACCTAGGTATCGTGCTTGACAGCAAGCTAAACTGGCATCGACACCTCGAGGTAAAAGTCAGCAAAGCATGTGCGGCTTTTTGGCAATGTCGTAGGGTGATGGGGCGCTCATGAGGCTTGTCCCTTAAGATTACCCTGTGGCTATATACGGCTGTCATTAGACCCATGCTCTGCTACGGAGCACTTGTCTGGTGGCCCAGAACCCGACAAGTAAATGAAATAGCTCACATCAGTCGGGTGCAAAGACGTGTGTGCTTGGCAGTGACTGGGGCTATGAGAACTACACCAATTGCAGCCATAGAGACTATTCTCAATTTGCCTCCCCTGGACCTCTTTGTACAGGAGATGGCGCTGGGAGCGGCTCTAATACTGCGGAATGGAAATTTGTGGAATGTGAAAAGAGGAGGTGGTCATGCTTTCATTCTCGAGGAGGCGTCCGTGAGGATACCTTTATTTGGAGCGCAAGCGGACCGCACACCGGCGAAGTTTATCTTCACCAAACACTATCACATCGATTTAGACAGAAACGACGAAACAAAGCCTTACATAAACATGTTTACGGACGGCTCCGAAAATAGCGGGGGATCAGGTTCTGGAATATTCTCCGAAGAACTTGACCCACGCGAATACATACCTCTAGGATCTCATGCTACAGTGTTCCAAACGGAGCTAGTTGCAGTGACTCAAGGAGCTAGAATAGCGGCGGACAAAAATACCGCCGGCAAACGAATACGGATCATGACAGACAGCAGAGCAGCACTACAAGCCCTTAGTAGCCAAAAGGTTAACTCAGGTTTAGTTTGGGAGTGCCACAGCACCCTCGAAAATCTGTCACAGTATAATGATGTTCAACTCACCTGGGTGAAAGGACATAATGGAAATCAAGGAAATCAAGAAGCGGACAGGCTGGCGCGAAAAGGCTCCGGACAAACACTATTCGGACCAGAGCCCTTCTTGCCGCCAACCTCAAGCACTCTGACTGCTTTGATAAAAGAAGATACCCTAAAACGGCATGCCGAACGATGGATATCGAATTATAGCTGTAGACAGGCACATACTGCTATAAAAGCACCGAACCCCAAAAAATGCAAAGTTCTGCCTACGACTGACAATATACAATCTTAGAAGACTCGTAGGGATATGGACAGGACACTGCCGACTAAATAAACATCTTCACACGATGGGAGTCGTTGTCGACCCCATATGTCGAGGATGCTACGAAGAGGATGAGACAGCGGAACATGTCATTTGTCACTGCCCGGCGCTCTCATCGATAAGAGATGCCATTTTGGGGGACCCCTGGCCGAATCTGGCCAACATTGGCGACGCTCCACCCGGTGCAGTCCTCGGGCTGATCAACGCGATTGGATGGCTCGATAGCTGAGGAGGGACAGGGGCCTTCGCCTTGAAGGGGTGGCACAATGGGCCCAGTTCAGAGGCCTAAGTGCCAGTATAATTATACACCCTTCACATCAAAATCCATCCATCCATCCAAGTAACCAACGAGACAACATTTCAATTATCGGACAAGTAGACCCCGATGAAAATAATGACGACGAAACAATACATACTAGTGCAGAAAGTCCCATATTGGAAATTAAAATTACCGATAAACCAGTAAACTATTTTCTCTGTCAATTATTTATCATTCAAGTTTATGAAAACCCTAGATTAGAAACAAAAAGGATATTCAAAGATCCTGTGAATCGAACAAGATGGTACATTTATATAACAAAAGAAAGTTTTCGAAAACAAGTAATAGAGTTCTTGAAAGAATTCGGTAGTCCTAAAAGACAATATACTGTTTACTTCAGAATGATGAAAATCAAAATTTATATAAAGAAATGTGTACTTTCCTTCCACAGATTTTCAAAAATGCCGCCTTCAAAATTTTTAAATCCAATAAATTCTTAGTTGACGTTACTACAGAAAATAGGCAACAAAATCTATAATTTGATGTTGACTTTAAATCAAACGTTTTATTGAACAGACTCGAAGACGGTTCTATATTGGATTCGTTCAGAAGCACGTCGCTTCAAATTATTTGTGGCTCAACGTTTGGGAGAAATTCAGGACTTGACAAATAGTAGTGAATGGAAATTTGTTGGATCCAAGGAAAATGTGGCAGATGAAGCTACAAAATATAACGATAAACCAGAATGTACATCAGACAGTAGGTGGATCAATGGACCTTCATTTCTCTCGAAATTACCTGAGTTCTGGCCAAAAGACAATTTTCAAAATTCATCTGTAGATATGAATGACACAGAAGAAAAGACAGAATTTGTTTTTGTCAACGTAATTAGGAATGCTTTCAAGAACAACAGCATGGATAAAAGGATTTATCGAAAATTGAGAGAAAAACAAAAAAAAGTATGGTGAACTTGTCGTGGATGAAATCAAATGAGCAGAGAATTTACTTTTTAGAAAAATTCAAGAAGATTCATTTGAACAAGAAGTAGACTTTTATCAAAAACTCAGAATCTATCACCATCGAGTAAGTTGTACATGTTCAACTTACCTATAACCCAGAAGAGAAACTGATACGATTGGGAAAAAGACTGACTAACTCGACAAGACTTAATGATAACATGAAGCATCCCATAATTTTGGACCCAAAACATGAAATAACCAAATTGATCATGCAGTTTCACCACGAGGAAGTGAATCATCATGGACAAGAAACTGTTATTAACAATTTACGAAAAAAAATGAATTCGTAGAATGAGACAAGCTGTTCGAAGTTGTTGGGCTAATTACCAGAAGTGTAAAAATCATTGCCGAAGATTCCTTTAATGGGCAGCTTCCGACTTGTCGTTTAGAACCGACTATTAGACCTTTTGTGCAAATTGGCGTAGACTATTTTGGACCAATCCAGATAACAGTTAAGAGAAGCCATGTTAAGACATGGGGTGTAATATTTACCTGAATGGTAACCAGGGCAATCCATTTAGAAATCGCCAACAATTTGAGCACTGACGGTTTTATTCATACTGTTCGACAATTTGGATGTAGGCCTTAATTTCCAGAAGAAGTTTGTAGTGATAATGGAACTTGTTTCAAAGGAGCAGAACGAGAAATATCTGAAAATCTTGAGAAGCTGAATCGATCTGATATAATGCAGTTTCGTTCTTTAAAATCGATAAAATGGTTTTGGAATGCCTACGCACCGAATATGGAAGGTTCCTGGGAAATGCTAATTCAATCTATCAAGAAAAACATCAAAGAAGTATTGAAAACTAAATATCCGGAAGAGCACGTTCTGAGGACAGTTTTTACTGAAGTGGAGAATATTCTCAATCCAAGACCATTGACTCATGTATCTGTAGACCCTGACGACCAAGAAGCTTTGACACCGAATCATTTCCTCATCGGACAGTCGTGTAATACTTTGCCATGATCAGAAGTTGATGTTAAAAGTATCGATCTAATTTCAAAATGGAAATCGGCACAGAAAATCGTTGACTTATTCTGTCTTAGGTGGACTAAAGAATATTTTTCATTTCTAGTCAATCGCAGTAAGTCGTATAAGGATCAAAGAGCCGTCAAAATTGGAGATATTGTTTCAATTGTCGACTCAAATGGCCCTAGGAATGTTTGGATGAAAGGGAAAATAATACAACTTTATCCAGCAAAAGATGGGAGAATCAGAGTAGTAGATGTCATCACGGTGAATGGAAATCAACTACGACGACCTGTTTCCAGACTATGTGTATTGAATGTTAGAGGAAAAGAGAAGTAGAAAGACTAGAAGAATTTCAGAGTAATTGTTTATGGAGAACAATTACTGAGGGAAAGATATGTTACAGATATATTTTGATAATTGATTTACTTATTTAATTTTTTGTTATTTGTATTATAATATGGTTGTCTATGAAAATATAATAATTTTGAATGTTGACATTGACAATAAAGGAAAGTGTTAACACAATGATACCTGGATTATTAATGGTGTATTGATCCTTTATTAATCTGTTCAATTGATAATTGATAATAATGTTGTCTTGATACTTTATGAATCAATTTAGTTGTTTAATTGTTTTTGAAATTAGATTTTGTTAAAATAACTATTATCGTAATTAATCCATGAATCTGTTACCTGAATTTAAAATCATCTATTTCGTAAATGTAAAATACTATCTGAATTTGAATTATCTATTTGTAGAACACTATTATCTGAATTTAAAGTATCTATTCAATTCTTTGATTATCTGACTATGACTATTTTGACCATAGCGAATTGATATATTTTATTGGCCTTAATAGAAGTAGCCATTCAACAAGATTTTAATTTTATATTAGTTATAATATACCTACTCTAGCTAGCCTAGAAAGAGTGCTTATTGATAAGCGTGTTACCCCCAGATAAACAAAAAGGAAGAACAGGGACACATTGTCTTCTGCACCAAGCGACATATCATGGTGACTACATATAACAAACATAGGAGTACTGTCTTGGATAATATAAAGAAACATATCTTAAGGATTTACTACGGGATAGCCTATTACAACGATAATATCCTATATAAGCTGCTACAAATTTAAATTAAGCATGTTGATACGGTTAAAAAGACATAAAAGCGTTGAGAGCTCATCACAAAATAAAATGGAATTAATATCAAGGGGATGTGGTAGATTCGTTTTGTGCACTTGATTTAAAAAGACATTATTCAGGTCCTTATTGAGTCCAGAATAACATGGTTCAGAGTACCTTCTTCATTACAGACGCATAAGTTATTATTATTGATACCAATTTTGTGTAAGTATTTGGGATATAGTGCATGCCCAGAACGCATTCTGCAAATTGTTTTAATGAACGTTTTTGTAATGCATCTATCAATTTGAATGTTGTTAAGCCAGAGTTTAGAAGGAATTTTGATGCAAAATTGCTTGTAAGTCGAGCCCGTGCGATTACTTTTTAATTGTACATTCCATTTTTGGATGTAAGAACCTTTGATTATATTAAACATATCTTCGATGAGAACCTTGAATGGCTCTATATTTTGAAGATGCCAACTACTCTTAGCCAACTTATCTACAGCTTCGTTATGTTCAATTCCGCAATGTGCTTTCACCCATAGAAATGAAATATCTAACTTTTTTTCAGATATGGCTTCAGTTATTTCTAGTATTTTGAATACAATATAAGAAGTGTTAGATGATATTCTGAGTGATTTAAGGATATTTAGGCTACTCAAGCTATCCGAAATGATGACAATTTTCTTATTTGTTATATTAGCATTATCATTTATATATTTTAAAGCTTCCCAGATAGCAAGCAGTTCGGAATTATAAACTGAAAAATAATGGTTTACTCTTTTAACTATGCTATGGTTTAATTGAACGTCTAGCACACCATATCCTGTAGGACCATTTTTTGATTTCGAAGCATCCGTGAATATTTGGTAATGGCCACTGAATTCACTATGGATGAGCTCACGAAAATGGGCTTCTCTGATTATTTCGTTGAGAACATTATAATTAGGAATAACTACATTGATAGGTTGAAAGGAAAAAAATAGTTGATTGAAAAGTGAAAGTTTGTTATCGTGGAAAATACATTTTCGGTACTCCAAAAATTCTTCATAGCTCGAAACCAACAGAGGAACTTTTCTACTTATCCAAAATGAGTGTGTTAAGCTAAGAGTGAACAGCTGATGAATTTTATTAATAACAGATGCAGAGGAGCTATATTTTTTGCCTATAAATTTAAAAGTCAAGAAATTTCTTCTAATACTGAGAGGGGGCTCCGCTACTTCCTGTAGCATGACGTCCACAGGTGTGTTTCTAAGGTATCCACAGCATAATCTAATACATTTATATTGTATAGTATCAAGTTTTTTGAGGTGAGTTTTTGCAGCACTGCCATATAAAATTGATCGGTAATTAATGACTGATCTGATAAAGTTTTTATAGAATAATAAGGCTATTCGAGGATCACATCCCCAATTAGAGTGACATACGAATTTAAGAATATTCAGACCTTTCTCACATCTACTAATAACATTATTTATTTGAGAACGCCATAAGAGTTTTTTATCTAGGTAAATACCTAGAAAATATACTTCATTCACTATTGGAATAGAAATCTCATTTAACGATATTTGGAAAGGGATATTTAATGTTCTACTGGTGAATATGCATATTTTTGATTTTTCTGAAGACCTACTGGAAAAGATAAATGCTTAACGATTTCAAGGCGTCTTGCAATAGGAGAAAGCAAGTTTCAATCTTGGAATGAATACAGTAAATACACACATCATCTGCATACTGTAGAATAAAGATACATGAATCTGATTTGAATAGGAGTTCCATTTCATGTACGTAGATAATATATAATATAGGTGATAAAATACTACCCTGCAATAATCCATGAGAGGTTGTTTTATGAGGACATAGTTCATTGTTTATTTTGAGGAATACACGTTGGTTGATGTACATATTTTTAATAAATGTGCTAAATTTTTCAGGTATTCCTAATTTTAACAATTTAACTCCCAATATATTTAAATTTACCTTATCGTAAGCAGAGGAGATGTCTAGAAAAGCAGCGGACACGTATTTTTTGCCCTGAAGCGTTCAATATATATCTGCAGTTGAATGTACCATGCTATCATAGGTAGAGTGTCCTTTTCTGAATCCATCCTGAGTAAAAGGAAGCTTATTTTGAGATTCTAGCCAAAATTCGAGCCTGTTTTTTATTAAGCGTTCAAATGTCTTAAAAAGACAAGATGTTAATGAAATTGGACGATATGATTCACACTTATCCTGGTCCTTCTTCGGTTTTAATATAGGGACGACCAAGATATCTTTCCACTGATCCGGAATTTTACCACAAGATAGTATATTGTTGTAGATTGTTAATAATTTCTTACACATGTTAGTAGGGAGATTGTAGAGCATACTATAGTGAATTCCATCAATACCTAGTGAACTGTTAGAGTTAGATTTTAAACAACGGAGTAATTCAAAGATAGAAAATTAATTAAGTAAAGGATCCCTATTTGAAATGGCCCTACAATCATGCGATTCAAAAGGTTCATATGTGCTAGGAGGCGCTATTTTGTTTATGAATTCCTGAGTCCATTCTTTATTTGTGATTGTGAAGCTTGTGGTGTCTTGAGATATTGATTCAATTTTTTTAATTTCCTGCCAAATTGTTTTAATACTTGTAGATTTGTTTAGATTATCGCAAAAATATTCCCAAGATGACCTCTTAGCACTGTTAATGACTCGTTTTACCTTCGCGTCCTTTTCCTGGTATATCAAGAAATTATTAAGATCTGACTGTTTTAAATAATTGTTGAAAACAATTTTTCGATCGTAAACTGCGTTTTTACATTCTACATTCCACCATGGTTTGCAGAATTTTTTTTAAATAAATTTAGAGCGAAGGACTTTGATCTGGCATCTTCGAGAATTAGCAATAAGGTTTCGTAAGAATTATTATTAGTACTATCGTTTACAGGTAGCTTAGAGAGAATATGTTTATATTCTTCCTAGCTTCATGTTATATATCCTGTTTTCCAAATGATGGTCGAATATAAACTCATCGTTGTTCAAATGTTGGGTGAGAAATTGAATATCTAAGTGGATGATATAATGATCCGATCCCAAAGTTTCTTTTTCTACTTGCCATACAATTTTTTTTCTTAGACAGGAACTTACTAAGGAAATATCTACTGCTGAAGCGGCTGCATTAGGATAGTGCATTTTAGTATACGATCCATCATTTTAGTAAACATAGATCGGAATCTTCTATAGCATTCAAGAAATATGTGGCTGATACCTGATTATATGAACATCCCAATGAAATATGATGTAAATTAGAATTACCCGAGAGAAGGCAAGGGCTTTTAATGTTGAGAAGAAATTGAATACATTCATATTCGCTTATTAATGTATTTGGTTTTATGTAGACTGAATATATATTTATGGAACTGTTGAATGATTTTGGAAGTTGAACTGAAACTGATATGCACATGATATTTTTACATGCCGGAAAATTATTACGTACACAATTGATATATTTTTTAACTAGAATGGCGACACCTGCCTTCCCATCAGTTCTATCTAATCGAAATAGATTATACCCTGTAAAATTTACCAAAGTTGAAGGCTTAAACCAAGTTTCAGATAGAGTGGCAATATCCACATTATTCGTATAAAGATAATTTTCAAGAATATTTTTCTTTGCTATGACTGATCGACAATTCAATTGGATAATTTTATACATTTTCATTAAACACTAGAAATAGTTTTCTTTTAATTTTTCCAAAAACCCATTATTAAATAAAATATTATTTGAGCATTCCTTGACAACATCGATAATTGCATTGAACAACAAATCTTGGGACAGATTTGCATCAATTTGTGATTGCGAATTTTTTAAACATACTCCGTTGTCAGATTTATATGCCGGCTCATTCAGAATTTGTTTGTGCAACAACCTTGTATTATTTCCGAACTTGCGTTTCTTTGGCGAACTGTCCTTATCCATATTACCGAATCTGATCATATCATGGGAGATTTGGTTGGATATAGTTACAGAATTATTCTCTGAATTGATTTGTGCAGTGATATTTGCATAACTTTTTTTAAATTCGATCTGAGCCTCCTTGAAAGAAACATTTTTTGTACCCATAATCTGTTTAATTGATTTTTGTTTTGTGTACTCTGGACAAGTAGCATCAAGTGATTTATGATTATTTTTGCAATGAACGCATATAGCAGTCGTCTTTATACATTGATCCTCTTTATGTCCTTCATTACCGCATTTGGCACACCGAATTTTACTTCTACACATAGAGGCTACATGGCCGTAACGTAAGCATTGGCGACACTGTACTACTTTTTGAATAAAAGGAAAGACTTCTTTTACTACACTATATATAGAAATTTTATTTGGAATGTTTGAACCTCTAAATTGGATTAGGACACTAGTTGTTGGCTCATAAACAACAGTATCATTATTGACTACCCTTCTATTTAACCTCGATACATCAAGTATTTTACAGTATTCCCCTAAAATCGGCGTAAAAACGGACTTTAGTTCTTCCGCTTTAATATCCTTATCAATTCCCCGAACAACACCCTGTCTACGGACCAGATATTGAGGGACGTAGGCTTCTAAACCTTCATCTTTCAAGAAGTGTGCATCAATTAATGCATTTACACTTTTAGCCGTTCTTAGTTCAATTTTAATTCTGTTACGACCTAGTCGATGACAATTCAAAATGTACCTAGCTATATTTTCATCACTAAAGTGAATGATTCTACCGACTGATATAGGATGTAAATTTCCTATATTGCCTTGTTTAATTTCAATATAAACGAAAAAGGTGCTGGGTCTGTCGCCTCGAATCTTAATCGCGTTTTCTTTTCTGCGCTATTATCTTTATCTAACGTTATAGAATTTGATATTTGCGAATCTCCTCGAATAGATTTGTTACCTTGCGATTTGCAATTATTTGAAAATTGAATTAAATTATTATCTAAAGTACTTTTCGGGGTTATTGGTTGAATATTATCAGAAATCGTTTCCATATCCTCATCGTCTCCAAAAACGTTACCGCCTCCCTTATCAGGAGGTTTTCTGTTTGACATTGCACAGTACTAAGAAATAAAACTAGCACTTTATGAGTTGCCGCTATAAAATAAGTTGATAACACTATTATCAGTTTTAATAAATTGTTTCACTTAACTAATGTGGAATTGATATATTATTTTTCACAGCAAGTAGGGATTCGATTGTTTGTCTCTAATTCTACTTCCTGGTGGTTTTTTGCTTAGAATTAGTAGCCTCTTGTCATTCGTTATGGTTGATTTTTTCTCTTTGAATTTGTTGAAGATAATGGCATACAGTGACGATGTTAATTTGTTGTTTTGCTGTGTGTTTCCCTCGCTTTGCATTTGGGTCATTTCTGTTTCGTATTGTATTATTTTCAGGGTTAAACGGCTGAGACGTTTCTTCTGTTTTTCCCCTACGTGAGTACAGAATTACCGGGCCGAGCTTTGTAGTATGCAGTACACAAGTTACAACAAATACAAAGGAGGGTACATTTATTTTTTTTGCAGAATTAATTAAATTTTCAGAGTTATCTATTTTGCTGATCCTCACAAATTATTGTATTTTGATAAGTGATTTATTCAAATTTAATCTGTTCATAAGTCAAATTTCACTTGGCATTATTCATTGTTCATATCAACCTCAAATTATATTTAATTTGTTATTAATTATTCAATTGGTAAATAAAGCAATTTTTTGTCAAGTTGATCTATTTCTTTTATTTTCTCTATTCAACAACATCTATCTAACACCATTGTAATGCCGGTGATTCTTGATTGAGGTTGTTTTTCTTATCTTATAAGTAAAGCTGTTGGCGCTCCGGGTACAACTGTCAATTGGGAATCGAAGAATACGTTTCATTACGATAGACCCTGAGATATTTCCATAACGAGCTAGTTGGGCAATTAAACGGTTAAAACTGACTAGTTAAGTATCTGTTTTACCGGGAATCTTACAATGGTGGAAAATAATCGAACTGGTTACAGCCCAGAAGCTTCTGGACAGAGTACAGGGACTCTTCCTCAAAGGGATTTCATCCACGAGGAAGAGTACACCGACCGCAGCATTGAGGGCCTTGCTGGGCGTGCCACCCCTATCAATGACAATGGTAATCTTGCAATGATGGCGGTCTACAGCCTTAGCTGCGATATTTCCATAAAGAGATAGACTGCAGATCAATCCCGTCTATTTAGGGGCAGCCTGACCTCGAGACAGAAGCACCATTTCGGGGTCATCGTCCCGTCGAGGGAGGAATGAGAAAATGGCCGCACGCCAAAGCACTACGATTTGGTATATGGATGAGTCTAGAACAAACACAAAAGTCGAACCAGAAATATGGGAGAAAACTATTCGACATACTGATGAAGTGGATAATTCTATATTATTATGAATGTGCCTTGTTCAAAGGAACTAGTGTTTAAGGCAGTGAGGTAATATTCATTATTTTGATGTGCCAGTGCAATAACCTCAAGTTTCACATTTCCACCTATGCTAACATCATTTTAGAGAGAGAGAGAGAGAGAGAGAGAGAGAGAGAGAGAGAGAGAGAGAGAGAGAGAGAGAGAGAGATCATTCATGCCATCTTTTGTTTGTATTTTATGATAGATAGATGAATAGTTTATTCGCTCAAATTACAAAGATACCCTCAAGCTTAACTTTGGAATGATCGATGATTAACATTTAAATAACACACAAGAACTCAACACAAATGACAATTTTTTCAAATATCTCCCTGTACAATGAGTACCTAATAGTGTGTTTAAAATGTAGTCATTTCAAACCTTGTGCCATGATCAAGAGCAAAAGATTCTGGTAAAGAATAAAAATAATAACAATAATAATAATAAATGTATTATAGATTTAGATATATGAAATTGACTATGTAGTCGATTAAAAAACGAATCGTACCTGAGATTTATTGAAAGTGTATTGTAATGTAGATAACGTGAGTGTTTTTTCTATTATTAAACTGTTTTTTCTTTCATAACAACTCTTCAAACGAAGAGAACTTGTTGCAATCAAGAATAAGGATAACTAGTGTCTACCTCTTGCCTTGATAGCTGCTTCAGCCTATGTGAATGAAGATCGTGAGCTTGATAAAATATGGTTGGCCAGAGGAAAAATACAGGGTCAAACAATTCCGAAACTTATGAAGGGTTCAACAATATCCCTCTGATTATTGGTCTACGGTGATTGATTCAAGGAACATCTACTAGGTTGGTATGTTAAAAAATTAAAACGTTAGAGCTATGTTGAAGACTTATGGTATGATATAATTATTGCCGACAAATACTTTTACAGCAGCCAAACACTCGATTGCGTGTAATTCATAGGAATGATTTGTGTTTTTCGACAATTTTGAGACGAATGTATGAAAAATAACTCTGAAATTTGCTTAAAATGCGATGTTCGTCAATAAGTTCTCAGATGTGACGATCTGATTTCCCCGTTCGTTGGCCACATCTTGACCCGACGCAAGGAATTCAAAAAATGTTATTGTTTTGGGACATAATGGTTGTGATTCCGATTACCACCTTATCCTAAAGTTTTAGCATACGCGAATTACATTCGTAGATAATAAGGTTGTATTGTTGTGTGACGTCCAGTAAAACGTAATTAGTTATACACTGTTGAAATCAAAGAGTTCTATATATAGAGTAGACAAGTAGTGTGTCAAGCATAGGAAAGCGCTGGTAAGTTGAATGGACATTCTGTCCTCGCACATGTAGTGCGCTCTCACTCGCATGGTCTCACCTTCTATCACGAGGAGTATAAGAATACAAGAATAACTATAACGCGCGCACATCGTGCGAGTGAGAGGGCAGTACATGTGCGAGAAGGACAGAATGTCCATCATCTTACCAGTGAAAGGCTTAGTAGTCTACTCTATATATATATAACTCTTTGGATGAAATGGTTTCGTGATGTGATTGCATTCAAGTATAACGTTATCAGAACATTTAGTAGATTTGAATCAATTGTGTTTAATGGTTGGTATTGTAATAATTACATGGAATTTTATGTGTCTTCTCCATATTCTTAACGTAAGTATCTTTAATATTAAATTGTTCTCTACTCTATACATCAACGTATCCGATTATCGTAATTAATGAAACACTGGTATTATAGTAGTTTTTGATTAGAAATTCTCGAATGTCTTTGTATTGGCGATATTAATATTATTATCCAATCTCGACGTTCCTTGTTTAGAATTATCATTATCATCACTCCCTACGCATTGTGGTTGCTCCAACAATACAGAATATATTTCATTCGATATTGTAACGGGTTCGCCGTTACGTGAATTAAAGAACACTGTAATGAACAGATTAGCACATGGTAGTTTGAGTGATTTATTTTGAATCGCCATTTTGTAGTTCTGGTACACGAGTATACAGAGTTGTCTTTTGACTTAAACGTGCTGTAAATGTTGTTGGGATTATCATAAAGTAGGTATTCAATTACTGCTTATTGAATACATAATCAACAGGACTGTTGCGCTCGTGTGGGTTGTAGTATAAATTACAACATCTATTTTTATATGCAATTCAATTCAAGTAATTCAGATTTGTGCTAACTGACAAATTCCAACATTTTAATTATCATTCTTTCAGTCACATTTTAATTATAATTCGTTCAGTCACATTTTAATTATTATTCTTCCAGTCACATTTTAATTATTATTCTTACAGTCACATTTTGATTATTACTCTTATAGTCACTTTTTAATTGTTTGCTAATTTAAGTACCAATTGTAGTAACTAATTCTTTCATATTATTTTAGATTGTTGTTTAAATTGATATCTCTTCAAGATTTCAATTTTGTAATAGTGTTTTTACAATTTGAGGAGTTCACATAATCAGTTGTGGAATCGCATGGTTATTCCGATTGACTGTGTTACTCGTTCCTTTGAACTTAGGTCAGGTACTGTTCGTTCTTTAAAGTTACAGGGTTTGAACGACTGAGGTGCCTCATTCCTCCTTTCCTAGACGGTTTAGTGAATTTCCTGACAGGACCGACTCCCAGTTCCATCAAGTTCCAAGGAGGGTAACATTTTTTAGTTTGAATGACCATATTTTCATTTCTCTGATCTGTGTGATTTAACTGAAGTTGTATTCCACTAATTTTATAGAACCCATTTCGAGGTTCACGTTAATTCTCAGTATTCGATAATTTTTTTCAATTAAATATTTGATTTCAATCTCTTAACTAAAATTGATGTTCATTTATTTTGTGTGTTTAAATTGTACCAAGTATTTAATTTCATTTTTGTGAATATTCAAAATTTAATTTTATTTTATGTAATACCAAAATTGTACCTTCTTTAATTTATTACCAAATTCCGTTTGGAATAAATCAAATTGTTAAGTTGAACTTGTATTATTTTTCTGAATTTCCATCAACCATCATCCATCTCGTAGTGCCTGTATTCTTGACTGTGAATTCACTCATTTTTGTAGTTATTATTAAGCAGTTGGCGCTCAGGGCAATTCACCAGTCTAGAATCACAGGGCACGTTTCACTACGAGCCCTGAGATTAATTACTTTAATTTGAGCTGGTTGGGCCATTAAAAACCGACGCTGAGCGGTTCGTTTCACTGGCGCCCATTTTCTTAACGTGGTCTTGAACAAAGTTGATGGTTATCAAGAGAAATATATATTTGAGGTGAAAAATTGGTCATTTATTATTTAATCTCACTTTTATTGATTTGGTTGAATTTGCACTGAATTTATTGGCGTTTATCTTCTGAATTATTATCGATTTTATCAAATTTTCTGATTATGGAGCCTAATTTTTTGAAAACGAAAGAGTTATCTTATGAATTAGCTACTGACGGTGACACTAATACTAAACGAAAGCTTTTGAGAGGTTGTTTGCATAGGGAACAACATGATAGAAGTTTAACGTCAATTAAAGATGAATTCGAATTTGTAGAAAGTATTCCAGAAATTTCAGAGTTAAAGACATTAAGGAAGCAATTGATAGGGTTCAGGGTGAACCAGGGGACAATGCTAGAAGAATTGAAACTAGGCTTAACCGCTTGTCTTCTCGCATAGACAGGCTCAACCCTGAATCTTTAAATGATAGGACTCTTGAAGATAAATTAGCAGTTGATGTACTTGCTCTAGAAGGAGATTATGCTGTTAAACTTCGACCTGTTGGTCAAGCTCAAGGTAGTTCTACTCCGACTTCTCCAATTAACTTTGGAATACCTTCGTATCGTCCCAAAGTTCTTGTTTTCAAATGGGACTTATTTTTTGATGGATCAGGAGATCATCAAAAGTTTATGATTTTTTGGATAGAGTAGAAGAATTGAGAGAGACTCGAGGTTTAACAGAGGAAGACCTTTTTTCTTCAGCTGTTGATCTTTTCAAGGGTGATGCCTTGGATTGGTTTAGATCCGTTAGATCTTCTGTTTCATCGTGGATGGAATTAATTGAAGTATTAAAAGCAAAATTCTTGCCTAAATACCTTGACTTTGGAATATGGAATCAAATCAGAAACCGCAAACAACTTTCAGGAGAAAAATGCAGTTTGTACATAGCTCCGGTAGAAAAATTATTCTCCAGGCTTGAAATTTGTCCTAATGAAGAAACGAGACTAGAACAAGTTATGTCTAACTTACAACCCCACATTTTAAATCAATTTACATTACATAATATAACATCAATAAATGATTTAAAAGTGAATTGTAGACAAATAGAAGATTTCGAGCTTCGTTTTAAAAGCCAAAGCGTTGTACAGGAAAATGTACCTAAAATTAAGTTTAGGCCTACAGTCAATGCTTTACAAACTATTTCTCCAGTTGTTTGTTGGAATTGTCGTTCTCAAGGGCACAAGTATACATCTTGTTCTGCCCCTAGAAAAACTTTTTGTTTTCGGTGTGGAGTACCTAACATAGTTAGTACATCTTGTAAAAGATGTAAGTCAAAAAACGTGGCGTCGAAGCCTACAGGCCTGGCTATGGCTTCGACTTCAAAACAAAACCCAGGTACTTCCACAAATCAAAACAGATGAAAGTAAAAGGAACCTTCGACAGCGTTGAATGGGAAAAGTGGTTGGTTTCAATTAAAAAGAATTGTTCCCCTAAAATGGTTTCTCCAGTTTTTTTTTAATTACTCAATGACAATAGACCTTATTTGAACATTAAAGTTTTTGAGGATTCTTTTCCTGCATTGTTGGACACAGGTTCTAACATTGATGTTATTGGTTCAGAGGGTAATTTCATTCTTGAAAAATATAAATTGTCAATAAGTAGGGATAACAATGTCAATGTAGTAACAACCGCTGATGGTTTACATCAACCTGTCTTGGGAATAGTTGACGTCCCTATTTCGTTTAATAATATTCAGACTTTTGTTAAATTTAACGTAATTCCATCTATACAACAAGCAGTAATATTGGGTATAGAGTTTTGTAAATATCACAATATTAAGGTCGACTTTGGTAATTCTATTTGGAACATTGAACCTACAGTAAGTTCAAATCATGTTACTGCAATACATAGTTATGATTCTTCAAATGCGTTGCAAAATACAGAACTTCAATCAAAAATTGAACTCTTTGGACAACTTTCTTTGTCGGAAATAGGACGTACTTCTTTAATTGAACATACCATTACTGTGTCCTAAACAGAACCTTTTAGAAAAAGACGATATCCTTTTTCTCCTGCTTTACAGAACCATTTAAATTCGGCAATTGATGAGATGTTGAGGCTTGGTGTAATCCAACCTTCTTCTTCACCTTATAGAAGCCCAATGCTTTTGGTAAAGGAGAAAGATAATTCTTATCGGGCTTGTTTAGATAGTAGACACTTAAACAAGTTAACCACAAGGGATGCATACCCTCTACCTTTAATTGACACCATTTTAAGCAAATTGCAAGGCGCGAATTATCTTACGACATTAGATTTGAAAAAAGCTTTTTGGAACATTCCTTTGGAGGAAAATTCACGTAAATACACTGCCTTTGGTATTCCAGGCAAAGGTCTTTATGAATTCTGCGTAATGCCGTTTGGTTTGACTAATGCTCCGGCAACAATGCAACGCCTTATAGATTTTTTAATTTATGAAAGTATTAGCCATCTAGTTTATCCCTATTTAGATGATATAATCATCGCTACTACTACCTTTGAAGAACATATTCAGGTGTTACATAAAGTTTATGAAAAAATCAAATTTGCTAACCTTGCAGTTAATGCTGAAAAATGTGAATTTTGCAGACCTTCTCTAAAATTTTTGGGTTTTATAGTAGATAGCGAGGGATTGCGCCCTAGTGGTGAATTTGTTGAGGCCGTTACTCTTCTTTCTTCCCCAAAAACATCCACTCAAGCTCGGAGGCTGTTGGGATTAATTTCATTTTATCGCAGATTTATTGAAGATTGTTCTACTCTAACAGCTCCTATCACAGAACTTATTAAAAGTAAGAAAAAGCATCAACCAATTACTTGGACTCCTGAAGCTGAGTCTTCTTTTCAAGAGTTGAAGCGACGCCTAACGTCGGCTCCAGTACTCAGAAGTCCAGATTTTTCTAAATCATTTTCTATTCAAAGCGACGCTAGCGACGTCGGGTTAGGTTGTGTACTTTTTCAGGAACATAATGGTTTACAACATCCAGTAGCGTATGCTAGCCGAACTTTAAGTAAAGCAGAAAGAAAATATACGGTTTCCGAAAGAGAATTATTAGCTGTTCTGTTTGCATTATCTAAATTTCGTTGTTTTATAGAGGGTACAAGGGTTGTTTGTTACACTGATCACGCCAGTTTAGTTTGGTTACATAATTTGAAAGATCCGATTGGTCGTTTGGGTAGATGGGCTTTAAAATTGTCTCAGTTTGATTTATATATACGCCATAGGCCAGGATCACAAATGGTTGTGCCAGATTATTTGTCTAGGGACGTACCTAATATAAATGTAATCAGTGATCATGAACTCATTCCGGACAAATGGTACACGGACATGTTAAATAAAGTACCCAATAATCCCGATCAGTACCCTGATTTTAAAGTTGTTGGTAACGGTTTGTATAAACACGTCAAACTTCCTACGTGTGTATCTTCTAATTCAACGGAATGGAAATTAGTAGTTCCAACGGCAAACAGACTTAAAATATTTGAACAGTTTCATTGTGTTCCTACAGCCGCCCATTTTGGGATTTCGAAAACTATGTACAGAATATGTGAACAGTATTATTGGCCTCGAATGAGACAGGATGTAATTCGATATGTAAAGAATTGTAAAATTTGCGCTGCTCATAAGAGTCCCAATGTACAAAGACACGGCTTAATGGGGCAAATGAAAAATATTGACTTCCCAATGCAGTTATTGAGTATAGATTATTTAGGCCCTTTACTCCGTTCTAAACGTGGTAATCAATATATTTTGGTTGCGGTAGATTGGTTCACTAAATATGTGTTTATCTATCCTTGTGCAAAAGCCACTTCGGCTTCTGTTATTAAATTTTTGGAAAATCAAGTTTTCCTTACTTTTGGGGTATGCCAGATTTTATTATCTGATAATGCAAGCCAATTCACATCCAGGCAGTTTTTAAAATTCCTTGCTGATTACAAAGTTCAGAAACATTGGTTAAATGCCCGTTATCACCCACAAGTTAATAATAGCGAAAGAGTTAATACAGTTTTAATTACCGCTATTTCTTCGTTTATACACGATAATCATAGGGATTGGGATGCTAACATTTCTCAATTAACGCAAGCGTTACGCTTAACAAAGCATGATTCTACAGGGTTCAGCCCTGCATTTTCAATCTTTGCGCGTCAAATTCCTATTTCTGGCGATTTCTACGGAAAAGTGAGAGATAACGACATTCTTAATGTTTCTAACAAGATTCATAGACAATCAGATATTGAATCATTACCTAATGTCTTCAATGAGGTAAGACAAAACATTGTGACGGCATATAAGGGATACAAAAAGCATTACAATTTAAGAAAAACGCCCAGTATCATTCAAGGTGGGTGATAAAGTTTGGAAAAGAAATTTTGTTCAGTCCAACGCAGCGAATTTCTTTTCAGCTAAACTGGCTACTAAATATATACCATGTGTCGTAACCAAAATAATTTCTTCTTAGTTTACGAGTTACAGAATGAAGATAAACAGAATTTGGGAAACTGGCATGTAAAGGATATAAAAGAAGACCTGTGCAATGACGATTCTGAACAGGAGGATGAGAGTTCCAGTGATGAGAGATAGGGTTCCTAGCAGGTCGCTAATTCTGCGGTGGACATTGAATTTGCATTTATGACTGTCAGTTTTGGGAAAGTTACCGCCCTTGATTGCCACAGTAGATGAATAATGTTATGGAAGCTGCAAACTATTGGTGATCTGCGGGGGTTCCCTGTTGCTCCGATCTGCATCGCTCTTTCTTCTGCACGGATAACGCTAAGTATCATTGTTTTACTTTGATTGCCAGATTTCTAAGTTTTGTTTTCTTTCATTTTAGTATAGTCCAATTTATTCTCATTAGCTTACCTTAACTTTATCGGATACATTATTTTTATATAGTTGTTGTATTGAAACCACCATTTTTAGGACTTGATCACCCTGAAAAGTGGGTGGATTTGGAAGTTTAAGATTTCCACTTTACGAGTTCGTTTTTCAATAATTGCATAAGCTAATTTGGGATCCGCAGGTCCATGTTATGTCATGTTTGGAAATAAACTCTAGTACTTTCTTTTGGAGTCTATTCTCTTAGTGTTTACAACACGTAAGATTGGACTAATTTTGAAGGAGTTATTGTCTGGAAAACGTATAATTTCAGAAATAAGCTCTCAAGTATCTGTAGTTTTTTTTAAGGTAACTAAACTTTAAAGGAGTCTGTTGACTCAAAGATTGGAATTATTTAAATTAAATTCAGTATTTTTTTTTGAAAATTGAAATTTTACCTTTATTCATAGAGTTGTGATATAGTATTTTATTGATTCGACATTATTGGTTAGTCTCTCATTACCATTTCATTTTTTTGATATACAAGTAATATTGTATTGATTGTTAATCAATTTAGTCCGGAGTGTAGGGGACTTTAAATTGGACCTACACTTATGCGTGGGATAACTTTGTGAAAACATCTATTCACTATTGTGAACTCAGTTCACTAACATGCAGCTACTAATTTTTTTTCTCCTCCTATCAATTATAACTATATTGACTTGTGTGCTACGTTGTTCACACGAAACCCTTTTCTCACACCACTAGTTCATCATACCAGTAAACAAATACTTTGTTTATTTAAGTAAAATAAAAAATATTTCTCAACATTTCATTTGTTATTAAATAACGTCGGCAAGCGAGGTGTTACACACTCCTTGGCGGATTCTTCCGTTAGGAAGAGATCATATTATGTCGTTTTCCGTTGGTATTTCTTCCTTTATGAAGAAATTTCATTAATTCAAGGCATGACATGATGACATAAGGATAGAGTCCGGTTCTGAGCTGTTTTTTTGAAGAGAAGGTTAGATTAGCAAGTGATTTTCAAGATAATTTCACATTTTTAGTATGGACAAAGTATAATTTATAGTTGATAGTAGCTGCTAAGATAACTAAATAGAATATTTTGCTATTGTCTTTGAAATGGTAATGCTTTTTGTATCTCAGCGGCGTGGGAACTACGGTGAAACTGTATGTCTGTGAAATTTTCGTATAGTTACAGATAAAATTACCAATTAGGTCGAGTTACCTTATAATAGGGATTAATGTACGTAGGTACATTTTTTTGTTGTTGTGTAGTATGTTAATTTTTCATATGGGCATCCACAATTACCCGCTTAGGGTTAGGTTGGAAGGGATCAGGATACATAGTTTTTTTTTGATATTAAGAGGACGTTGTGTGAACCAGAGGGGGTGCTGGAGCGGAAGGACCATGCGATAGCGCAGACGGGTGGCGACCGGTAGTTTCGGGGTGAATGGGCCCCCTTAGAAAGGCCTTGGGGGCGGGGTACGTCTTGGTGGCCGAACCTTCTGAGCTATTATTATTTTTTATTTACTTTTACTCCTACTCTTCTTTCATTTAGGCATTCTAGACCGTGGGACCAAATTCCATATCTTTCTCTTCTTCATTCTGAAAACTATTTCTTTTTATTGCTTGGTTGCCGAGGGCTCTTAAGGAATGGGATTCTGTAGTGGACTTAGTCCAGCTGGGGCGTTACTAGTGTCCGAGGTTAGGTTTCCTGCCGGGGACGTTTGGATTCCGCATGGGGCCGATCAATGAGCACACTGCGACTCCACAGCTATCCTGTAGTTTTTTTAGTTTATGTATTGCGGTGAATTTCTAACTAAACGATTATGAATGTTACATTATTATAAAATGTGTAGAACATTTTAATTTTCATTTTAAGTTTTTACTTTTTCTTTCGAGTATTGTAATATTGAAATTGTTCAACCAATATTTATGTGAGGACCAAAAAACTCGTTCGAGTATTGTAATATTGGAATTGGTCAAAACTCTTCTGAGTATCGTGATTCTGGAATTGGTCATCCAGTCTCTATGTCAAGACCGATTTGGTATTCTCTTAAAAAATTTTTGAAGCTTCACTTCAAACATTTTTCTCGTGGTAGAGGGGGAATGTAACGGGTTCGCCGTTACGTGAATTAAAGAACACTGCAATGAACAGATTAGATTTCTTTTCGGGTAGGAAATTTGTCATATGATATCTCAGAGACACCTGTGCGTTCAATAACATCGATTATTGGAATTAGTTGCCGCAGGTTCGGTAACGCGAGTATCGCGAAGAGGGGTTGATATGAGAACAGAAGTCTCAAGCGTGCATTGTCGTGTGAACTTCATACTGGGTAAGTCGAGATCCAATAATCCTTTGGTTTTGCTTTCATTTTCTTAATTTTTGCTATTGGAATATAATTCACATCAGGCACCATATAATTTGATTTGGTTCTGTAATTAGACTACTGGATGTTCAGTACCTGAATGTGATTATATTTCAGTGGAAGGTTGCTCGACTTACTGCAGGGTTCCACACAATCAATTTGTATTTAGCATAATTCAGAGATAATCTTTTCCATTAGTGCAATAATTGTTGTAATTTTTGTACATAGACAATCTAGCGGGACGTAGGCAGATTACTGAGATAATATTTCTTTGTTCCCTTTGTTTTTAACCCCACAATAGCACATGGTACACGAGTATACAGAGTTGTCTTTTGACTTAAACGTGCCGTAAATGTTGTTGGGATTATCATAAAGTAGGTATTCAATTACTGCTTATTGAATACATAATCAACAGGACTGTTGCGCTCGTGTGGGTTGTAGTATAAATTACAACATCTATTCCTATATGCAATTCAATTCAAGTAATTCAGATTTGTGCTAACTGACAAATTCCAACATTTTAATTATTATTCTTTCAGTCACATTTTAATTATAATTCGTTCAGTCACATTTTAATTATTATTCTTTCAGTCACATTTTAATTATTATTCTTACAGTCACATTTTAATTACTATTCTTATAGTCACTTTTTAATTGTTTGCTAATTTAAGTACCAATTGTAGTAACTAATTCTTTCACATTATTTTAGATTGTTGTTTAAATTGATATCTCTTCAAGATTTCAATTTTGTAATAGTGCTTTTACAATTTGGGGAGATAACATAATCAGTTGTGGAATCGCATGGTTATTCCGATTGACTGTTACTCGTCCCTTTGAACTTGGGTCAGGTACTGTTCGTTCTTTGACATTACAGGATTTGAACGACTGGGGTGCCTCATTCCTTCTTTCCGAGACGTTCTAGTGAATTTCCTGACAGGACCGACTTCCAGTTCCATCAAGTTCCAAGGAGGGTAACAGTTTTTAGTTTGAATGACCATATTTTCATTTCTCTGATCTTTGTTATTTAACTGAAGTTGTATTCCACTAATTTTATAGAACCCATTTCGAGGTTCACGTTAATTCTCAGTATTCGATAATTTTTTTCAATTAAATATTTGATTTCAATGTCTTAACTAAAATTGATGCTCATTTATTTTGTGTATTTGAATTGTACCAAGTAATTAATTTCATTTTTGTGAATATTCAAAATTCAATTTTATTTTATGTAATACCAAAATTGTACCTTCTTTAATTTATTACCAAATTCCGTTTGGAATAAATCAAATTGTTAAGTTGAACTTGTATTATTTTTCTGAATTTTCATCAACTATCATCCATCTCGTAGTGCCTGTATTCTTGACTGTGAATTCACTTATTTTTGTAGTTTTTATTAAGCAGTTGGCGCTCAGGGCAATTCACCAGTCTAGAATCACAGGGCACGTTTCACTACGAGCCCTGAGATTAATTACTTTAATTTGAGCTAGTTGGGCCATTAAAAACCGACGCTAAGCGGTTCGTTTCATATATATATATATACATATATATATATATATATATATATATATATATATATATATATATATATATATATATATATATATATATTTATTTTATTAAGCAATGCTGATGCTCGTATATACGGAACCGCTCGGTCTGTTATTCATTATATATTTTAAAGGTTTCAAGTGTACAAAAAATTCCAAATTTTATACCAAATTATTCCTAAAAGTGTGAACTCAATTGTGAAATATAAATTGTAAGTGTTAAATAAGTGATATATAACAAATTTGTAGATCAAACCAAGTAAATATAAAATTGCTAATTGAAGACATTAATGCAGATTCAAACATGTGTTCACACTCCAGCTTTTTATAAGTATTAAAAACGAATCCAGTTGGCCACACAAAAAACATATATTGCACAATTCTTAATTAATCTGTGTCAGCTGAAACCTGAAAAAACATTTTAATTCCAGTGGCGTCCCAAATTAGGGATGCACTATTTCACGCAATTCCTCTAGAATGAATTGTGAAAAATGTTCCAGTACAGGTGACAACAAATCACACTTTAAATGTGATTGTTGCGGTATAGTTTTATGCTGCCCATGTGGACGCATCAGCAGTTCAGAATCCAGATGTTATCCACTGAGGGAACGGCGAGTGATTTTCTTCTGCCCAAGTTGCTTGGATAATAAAGCAGATATCATTAAAATAATGGAAACTAACAGATCTATAAAAAAAGAAAATGAAAAATTGAGAGAAAAAGTAAATACAAATATAAACTTTGATGAATATGAAAAATTGCAGAAAAAAATTAAATTATTAACAAAAGTAAATACAGAACTTGAAGATAAAGTTATTACTTTAGAATATGAAATAAAACAGTTAGAATCAGAAATAAATAAAGGAAATAATGTTCAACCGCACTCTGACATAAACTGCATCAATGAAATGTATGATAAAATCAGTAAAGAATTTAATTGCAGATTTGATCAGATCAAAACAGAATTTGTGGGGAAACTAGATTCTCTTAAAGATTCACTAACACAAACCAATAAAAACACTGCAACATATGCTCAAGTTGCATCAGAGTCAAACAACCAGCAAACTAAATCTTCACAACCTAAAAATTTCCATAACAAGTCTAAAACTGAAAGAAAGATGGAGATGAAGTCAAATGATATTGATATAGATGAGATTATAAGCAATATAGAAACTAATGATGAATTTATTGAAGTAGGTAAAAGAAGGAGGAATAACACCAGAGCCAGTGATCCTAAGCACAATGTAGTAACCCCAGTCAAACTTCACAGTCACAACATACCTGCCAGAAGCGGGAGGCACCAGCTCATTAGAGGTATTGGGAAATCTAATCTAGCGGTGGTTCAACGAAGACTGTGGTCCTTTGTGTCCAGGCTAGCAAAAGATGTAACAGTAGAGGACTTGACCAACTATTTTAAAGGTACAAACAAAGAAATTGACGTAAAAATTGAATTTATGCAACCCACAGGTGAGCTACATACATACAATTCTTTTAAAGTCGGCATTCCTCTTCATATGGAATCATCATGTAAGGATCCAGATTTTTGGCCAGAAGGTTGTGTAGTAAATCGCTTCTATTTTGCCAAAAAATACCCTGGAAATGAGATAATACAAACAAAAAACATAAAACGGTTAACAGCTTAGGTACCAATAAAATAAATAAAACTCACAAAACTGTAAAACAACCTTCAAGCAAAAATACACCTGAGAAGATAACCTGTTTAAATCTATTACATATGAACATCCAATGCATTAAAAACAAACTGAATAATATTGAAGCATTTCTAACCACAAATCCAAAATATACAGTAGCTTGTCTGACTGAATCATGGCTTACACCATCAGAAGCATCAGGACTACTAATAGAGGATTGGTACACTGCATCCTCCTTTTCTCGTGTGGATCATATACATGGTGGTGTTTTAATATTAACAAAGGAATCATACTTTCATTGCTTACATGAAATAAATAATCTTTCAATTGAACTTGCATGTGAAGTGGCTGCAGTGCGGCTTATAAATATCAACATCATAATTTTAACATTTTACCGCTCATCTACTGGCAACTTTGAACATTTCTATGAGACAGTGAATAAAATATTATCATCCTTTAATATGAATGAAAAGATAATTTGTTGTGGTGATTTTAACTTATCTTTCAGCTCTCCTGACAAATATGCAACTGCTTTTTGTGATCTACTCCATACTTTTGGATTCACACAGTTGATTCACGAACCCACTAGGAATACAAATTGCATAGATAACATTTTCATTAACTTTGAACTTATTGGTACAGCAGCTGTGATAAGAACTGACATGTCAGACCACATGGCACAAGAGGTTTGCCTACATTTACCAGGCAACGCAAACTCAAGTACAAGTTTTAAGTGCAGACCTCTTACTGCCCATGGCTTTGATGTCATGCACAGTATCTTGAATAATCTAACATGGGATTTTTTGAATAGTGAGGGTGATGTAGATCAATGTTTTAGAATATTCCAGGAAAATATTGTAGATTCTTACCTCATTTCTTTTCCTGAAAAGATAATAAAAGGAAAAAGTCAAGACTCAGGCATAAAATGGTTCACAAATGACCTAAAAATGATGAGAACCCAATTAGAACTTATTAATCACATGTACAATTTTTATAAAACCGATGCACTCAAATTGTCGCGCAATAAACTTCGTTCAAAATATAACCAAGCTTTAAAGTCAGCTAAAGTAGAAGCAAATGATAAAATTATACTAGATTCTAGTAACAAACAAAAAACTATGTGGTCGCTCGTAAATAAAAAAAGGAATGGTGCAAAAAAATTCGAAAATCATGATATCTCTGCTTATACTTTTCAGAAATACTTTAGTGAGGTACCAAAGAAAATTATTAATAAAATATCACCCTTAGCAAAATGTTTTGAAGATTGTTTTCTCAAAGTTCTACCAAACCACTTAAATTTTTCTTTTTCTGAAGTATCTCCAATCAAAATTCGCGATACAATCTTATCACTAAAAAACAGCAAAGCATCTGATATTTTTGGACTTTCTCCATGTCATCTAAAACGAAATGTGAGTAATTTGGTTTTACCGCTGACAAAACTGGTAAACATGTGTCTGAATCGGGGTGTGTTTCCAGACTGCTTAAAACTTTCAAAAGTAGTTCCATTGCACAAAAAGGGTGACACAAACAGGGCCGAAAATTATCGCCCTATATCACTCCTTCCCACTTTTTCCAAAGTTATTGAAAAAATTATATGTCAGCAAATGATAGAATATTTTGAAACAAGATCTCTCCTTTCTCAGTTTCAATTTGGCTTTAGAAAAAACAAAAACACCATTGATGCCATTTTACATTTCATTCAATCAACTCTTGATTGCTTTGAACTAGGGTTACACTCATTATCTATTTTCTTAGATCTCTCAAAGGCCTTTGACTGTGTTTCTCACCCGATGCTACTGAGCAAACTGGAGAAATATGGTTTTGTTGGAAAAAGCTTAGATCTGATTAAATCCTATCCGTCAAATCGATATTTCAAAGTATTTGTAAGCGGCAGGTACTCGGAGGGGTCGTTGGTGGAAGTGGGGGTGCCGCAGGGCTCTATAATTGGGCCCTTGTTGTTTCTCATATTCATCAACGATCTCCCCGACTACTTGCCAGATGCAATTGTTGAACTTTTTGCGGACGACAATACCATGTCAGTTTCCGATGCTAACGAGGATAATGTGACGGCTCTGGGTGAGAGGGTGGAGTCGAGGGCCTGTGAGTGGTTCTCAGCAAATCAACTAGCCATTAATCAAGAAAAGACTATAAAACTTATGTTTACTCTGAAACACACCACAGTACAGATTGACAAAGGTGCACACGCCAAATTTTTGGGCATCTTTGTTGACGTAAGCCTAAAATGGTCAGCTCATATAGATCATCTTGCAGGTATATTAAAAAAAAAACTATTTGTCTTAAGGAATCTTTCCAATTCACTATCCACCAATGTACTGCGTACCACTTACTTTGCAACTTTTGAATCCCATGTTAGATACGGTATAATATTGTGGGGACATAGCTCTGAAGTGGGGAGGATTTTTAGGTTACAAAGGCAAGCTATTAGAATCCTGGGGAATAAAGGCTACAGAGAATGTTGCAAAAGCACTTTCAAAAATCTAAAAATTTTAACTTGTCCAAGTCTACTTATACTGGAATGCCTTTTACATGCATATAAGCTTCATCAATCCGACCAAGTATCTTTAAATTGTAACTTTCATGATCATAACACGCGCAATAAATTAGACATTCGTCCAAACCGCTTTAGGTTGAGTAGATCACAAACGGGCCCTAATTTTTTGTCATTTAAAATGTTCAACAAATGTCCTAACCATGTTCGAAATCTAGAGTTAAGTAAATTTAAGATCACCATCAAAAAATTTCTCACAACAAATGCATTTTATTCCATATATGAGTTCTTAGATTTGAAAACAATTGAAATGTAACCAATATCAAACGGTACTTTCCATCAAATAACTGTGATTTATTTTAAATTTACATCTTCGCTGAATTTTAACACTTGCCATTTTGTGTCTTGTAATCCATGTATTTACATTAATTTTAAACTGTTGTATTTGTAGTATTAACACAATAAACTTTATCTTATCTTATCTTTATCTTATCTTATATATATATATATATATATATATATATATATATATATATATATATATATATATATATATATATATATATATGCAGGGTTGTCTAAAACAAATGTGATGTTAAAATCGATATTCGAAATAAATAGCTTGACTCAGAAACGATATCATATTCAATCCAAATCAAAGATACTTTGGTTTTAAGCATGTAGTGAAATTTAAACTACGAATTATCTATTATTATTATCATCAGGTTGATGTGTTTTTAGAAACAAGAAATGTACTTCTTGTATATCATATTATTACATAAGTGTAAGTGATTAGGGAACTTATAGATCACCAGTTCGCGGAACTTTCTTAGGTAGTGGCCTCATATATATCTCCCTCTCTCTCTCTTTCTCTATCCCTTTCTTTATTTCTCTCTCTCTCTTTATGATTATTGTGAGTACAACTTTTAAAGTAGCGTAAATAGTCTGGGCGATTTAGTTAAACCCCTGTATTTTTACCCTGTTCAACCGTCTTTTAACAAGCTAGAATCTGTATTCACATAGGTTGATTGCAACAATTGCTCGTCGCTTACTTCACTTCTCATCGAAAGAATTGTATTGGTTTTTTCTATCACGCCCTGCAGCCCTCCTCACGGCTGTGACGCCAAAAGAGAACGTATCGATTTTTAGCGCGCCTGAATTAGATTGGGACAGCCGAAATAACTGATACAGAGATTCATTCATAGTTATAGACGGCGTTACAAAACAGAAATCTACTATTACATCTAAAATTTCAAATCATCCAGAAGGTTTGGATCGATTCAGTTTTTTTCCGATACATCGCGACACCTTTGAATCGATTTAAAATCGGCCATCCCTACTTAGGACCCGTTGTTGAGTGATTTCATTATCTCCTGTCCCTGATAAAAAATAATATGCCATATCTGAGCCTATCGCATGGTATACAGTATCGGAAAGTATTGATCTTGGGTATGGTGGTTTCATGAGAGCGTAAAGAATAGCTTGCTATATGTTGAGAGAGCATTACAGTTTCTCCTCGACTCGCTCGAGGAAGGGATAGGATATTGTGGTCAGTTAACGCGTCCGGTGGGGTAAGAGGAGGGGCGCACAGCAGTACGTCTCTCTTGTTTATGTGGTATTATCATATCATTGGGTTCCTTGTTGCTCGTGTAAATTTATGTCTATACCCCAGAAGAATTGTTTCCTCTCATGTTAGATCCACATAAAAATCCAAGAGCTCAGTTACCGATGAATAAGTAATGGTAGAACCTATTATTTAAATCTACTTCTTCTAGAGTTTCTATTCGAACCTTAACAATTTTGAAAATTATTACATAAGCTTTATCGGCGTTTAGTGTTTGTGTGATATACCATTTGTCTTTGCTCTAAGCTTGAAGTTGCCCTACTGGTTAGGGTTCGGATAATCAGGAGCTGATGAGTGAAGATTGGTATCATATGATCAACTTGGAATAGAACAATTATTATTCCTTTTTTACCGTTAAATCATTTAGTAAATAACAATAACATTGTACCATGTAGAACACGTATGTTAATTTCTCATGTCTCAGGACTCAAGTCATGATAAGGACAGTCTCGTATTTTCATACATCAATTTTTGTAATAGTGATTCAAATCGTACCCCTTTGGCAAGTCCCGAAACAAGCCAGTAGAGAACTCGTCATTGTCCTTTGCATATAAAATACTTAAATTTATGTCGGTTTCTGTTTTATATACCCATTTACCCATGTTGCTTATCAACCATTCGCAGTTCGTTTTCGATAAAAATGTTAATTACCAAGACACATAGCTGATTCAAACATTTTTGAAAATGCAGGTAGTATGCTGATAGGGCCATAATTTTTCAATGCTGTAGGATCAACTTTTGTGTGAATAGATACCACTCTGGTTACTTCCCAATCTCAATGAATTGTTTATAATTATACAAATTATAGTACAGCAGATCTCGAACAAACTCAACAGCTGGTGCTAAGTTCATTGCAGTGAATTCAGCGGTGGATCTTGGACGAACTGTCTTGTCTTGTCATCTACGGTCACTTGACATAGAAAACACCTTCCTAACTCGGGCCAGAATCTAAAAGTCTCAGTATTTTAAGGTTTTCTAAAATGTCAGAAAATACTTCAAAATACTTGCGAAAAATTCCAGGTAGGGCTTTCCTATTGATATTTGATTTTCTAAAACAGAGTGTGCGATTTTGTTGACAGTTTCTTTATTGTACAAACGGATCTGTATGTATCGATTTTAGATACCATCTAAAATATGAAGCCTAGTGTTCTCCCGATTCTTATTAGTTTTCTGGAGTTCACACTACTCGAGATTTCATTGAATCTTCACTGCAGAAGAGGTCGGTTGTAATGTAGATAACGTTAAAGTGTACTAAACACTACACACTACACAGGCTTTCCGTTCTTGATCAGAACTTTATGTTAACAGAATCCTTGTTGAAATTGACGTTCGTATATTTTCTTAAATAACAGCTAGAATCATTCGGCTATATGAGTATTTATAATCACCTGGGGAACACACAAAATCATCATCTACGAAAAGATAAATATTCTACAATGTACAAGGCGTATGGTTAACAATGACAACTTATTTTTTTCAATCTTGTTTGAATTTTGAGATACTATTCTCGAATTATTATGTTTTGAATATATATGGTGTGTTTAGGCATCCGTGACTATTTCACATATTTTGATAAAAAAATGTCTCTCATAATTTCCAATAGTTTGATTGTTCCCTCTTAACACAAGCTGATTCGATCAATATAATTACGAACTATAACCTGGAATTCAATCCTCTAAAAATCTCACTATAGGAACTGCAATAACCTTTCCTGGGTTCTTTTGCAGATACTTGTTATAATTTTAATAGTTTGGTGTAGAAGGAACGGGGGAATATATTACATTCGCCAAAAATAATCCATATAACAAATTTGGTATCGCTCTCCATAAAATTGACCGTAGTTATGTAAGGTGATTCCCGTTCCCACGATATTCCGCTGACTCCAGCATCAGCGTTATTATGGCAAATCTCGGAATTCACTGGCATGAGACATGAACAAAAAACAGAATCGACATAGACTTGAAACAATTAACACGTATATTTTATATTATGAAATTCATTTAATAAATATTAATAAACTTTTTAAAAACGTGTTTCTGTGAATAAGAAACATAAAGTGGCGCAGTCGACGAGGATTTCTGAAAGGGCATTTATCGCAAATAACCCGTCAGTCCCAACTGTTTATTCGGAAGAACCTAAGATCCATCGTGGAAAACTTGGTTGAAGTGGAGAAGAAGATGAAAGTAACTATTTTAATGTAAGTTGCTCATTTCCTATTTCCTATATTTCTTTTACTGTTCTATGTCATTCTCCTCGCATTCATCTCATTCAAGTGAAGATATCGATTGCGAGTTAGATATAGAAAATATTGCATTTAATAGTTCAAACTTAGATTTGGATATTAACATATCATTCTCTAATTTAAATATTTCAAAAAATAATACAGCCAAAATGGTAACGCCAAATTTTGATAGCAGACTTTTAGAGATAGTTCCCAAATTTGACGGAAATCCGTTAGAATTATCATCATATTTAGATACTGCTAATACTCTAATTAATACATATTGGGATCCAAACCCCACAAATCAAAATAACGTTCAAAATACTACTCTTATTTATGGAATTTATGCAAAATTAATAGGTAAGGCTCGAGAAGTATATAGTATTTGTATAGCTAAAGATTGGCAATCAGTGAAATCAGCTTTAATTGCTCATTTCGGTGATCAAAGCGATGAAAATGGATTGTTATTTGATCTGGATCAGTTACGGCAAACTAATAACGAAACACCATTACAATTTTATACTCGTATTATGTCTAACTTAAGCGCTCTTCACAATTACTTAGATACACATGAAATTAATCAAGATACAAAACATGTGAAGAAAACATTTTATAACACTCATGCTTTGAAACTATTTCTCGCCGGTTTAAAAGAACCACTAGGTTCAACAATTAGGGCAATGAAACCAAATGACTTGGCAGAAGCTAGGCAATATATTATTTCAGAAACTAATATTCGTTATTTACAAAAACCAATTGGTAACCAATATCAATCAAATAAATCCAACCCGAATCCCAAATATAATCAGGGACACGTAAATCATTTTCAAAACAACTACCAAAATTATCCCCATGCTAATTCCCAATCACCCCCGAGCTATGCACCTCGATTAAATACTGGAAACAATTTCCCACGAGGTCCCATTCAAATACATCCAAGGCCAGCCCTTCCACAAAGATATTTTTCAAACAGACAAGTTTTTGGAAACCAAAGAACTTCCCAAAATCCGACTAATATTTCGAAATCAAATACACAAAATCAGGCAGTTCGACCAATACCCATGAGTGGAATTTCACACGGAACTTTCCCAAGAACCAGAAATGACACCCCATATAACGCATATTCACAACCAAAACAGACTTTTACTTCAGAAGAACTTTATAATCTAGAGCCAAACTATTACGACGAACAAATTAATTCCGATAATCAATACTATGACTATCAACACCCGGTTGCAGATTTTCAAACTGAATCAAGCACTTCCTATGAAACAACATATTCTCAAGATGAAAATTATGAAACACAATATCAATCGGCAGAAAATGTCGAATTGAATCCAAATTTTCAGTTGACGGAATCTCAAGAGCCCATCACATAGAAATACATTCACTTTATGATCAGAAAGATCTTCCATATATCAAAATTTCGAACCCACCTTTGAAATTGTTAATAGATACTGGAGCTACAAAATCTTTTCTAGATCCTGAAATTGCTAAAAACTATTTTCACGACTATATAAAAAAGGAACCGTTCACTATCTCTTCTATATTTCAAACTACTTATGAAAACTATTGCGCAGAAATCCCTGCTTTCAGTGAGTTTAATTCAAACAAAAAAATTAAATTTTACCTGTTCAAATTTCATCATTTTTTCAACGGTTTAATAGGGTATGATACTCTGAAAGCTTTTGATGTACAACTAGACATTCAAAACTCCCTTCTAAAAATACCTATTGTAGAACTTCCTTTAAGTCATTACGAAACAAAAGGAAAACTCCTATTTTTCGCAAGACTAGAACCATTCTCAATCGAATCCGCGAAAATTCCAGTAACATTACCTGAAGGCAATATAACTATTCCTGAAACAGAAATTTTCCATTGTAAAATCCGCGAATGTCTGACAACAGCTCATTCCGGATATGCTCCTGTTGAAATTTGTAATAACACCAGTGACGTACAAGAAATTTTCTTGTATTCTCCCGTACCAGTCACAGCTTTCGACAAAAATAATTTCGAACTATTCCATATGACCATACAAGACATGTATCATGATAACACACCCAAGTATGATATGACACCATTTATTCGTACAGAACATATGAACCTTGAAGAAAAAAATCAACTCATGAATCTAATCCAATCGTATTCTGACATTTTTCACCGTGAAAATTCTGAATTAACTTTCACTAACCAGGTAAAACATAAAATAAATACTACAGATGAGACACCAATCTATACAAAATCTTATCGATATCCATTCATTCATAAACCAGAGGTTGAAAAACAAGTCAATGAAATGCTTAAACAAGGTATCATCAGACCCAGTGACTCTCCATGGTCATCCCCTATCTGGATAGTCCCGAAAAAATTAGATGCATCCGGCAAGAAAAAGTGGCGCATCGTGGTTGACTATCGAAAGATCAATGACAAAACAATTGACGACCGATATCCTATCCCTAACATTTCCGACATTCTTGACAAATTAGGCAGATGCCAGTATTTCACTACATTAGATTTAACGAGCGGCTTTCATCAAATAGAGATGTGTTCTGATGATATAAGAAAAACAGCGTTCAATGTAGAGAACGGACATTATGAATACTTGCGCATGCCATTTGGGTTAAAGAATGCTCCCTCCACTTTCCAAAGAGTAATGGATAATGTATTGAAAGGTTTACAGAATGTTATTTGTTTTGTTTACATAGACGATATCATTATATTCTCGACATCCCTACAAGAGCATATGGTAAACCTCAAACTCGTATTTCAGAGATTGAGAGAAAGTAATCTAAAAGTGCAGCTCGATAAGTCAGAATTTCTGAGAAAAGAGGTCGCGTTCTTAGGTCACATTATCACCCCAGAGGGCATCAAACCAAACCCAGACAAAATTAAAGCAATCATAAACTACCCAATTCCTAAAACAACCAAAGAAATCAAAGGATTTCTCGGACTCCTGGGCTATTACAGGAAATTCATTCAAAATTTCGCTAAAATTACAAAACCATTCACTACATGTTTGAAAAAAGGAGCCCAGATAAATATTAACGATCCTATTTATATCAAAACATTTGAAGACTGTAAATCCTTATTAACTAATGATCCAATCCTTCAATATCCCGACTTCACCAAGGACTTTAATTTGACAACAGACGCTAGCAACGTTGCTATAAGCGCAATCCTATCTCAAGGACCCATAGGGGCCGACAAGCCTATTGCCTTTGCATCACGAACACTAAACGACTCAGAACGTAACTATTCAACTATAGAGAAAGAACTCTTAGCTATCGTTTGGGGCACTAAATACTTCAGGCCATATCTGTTCGGCAGGTCATTCAAAATTCTATGCGATCACAAACCGCTTCAATGGCTTATGTCCTTGAAGGAACCAAATTCCCGTTTGGTCCGATGGAGACTGAAACTTGAAGAATTTGACTACACAATTATATATAAAAAAGGAAAGACGAACACTAATGCCGACGCCCTATCTAGAGTAGAAATTTATCCGACAGACGTACAAGATAATATTCCCCCTATATTACAATATATGCAAGAATACAATAAAAATCCAATCCTTGATAATACTAATGAACCTTCAACAAGTAACCAACCAGACAACATTTCAATGATCGAACAAGTAGACCCCGATGAAAACAATGATGACGAAACAATCCATACTAGTGCCGAAAATCCCATATTGGAAATTAAAATTACCGATAAGCCAGTAAATTATTTTCTCTGTCAATTATTTATTATTGAAGTTCATGAAAACCCTAGATTAGAAACAAAAAGGATATTCAAAGACCCTGTGAATCGAACAAGATGGTACATTTATGTAACGAAAGAAAGTTTTCGAAAACAAGTAATAGAGTTCTTGAAAGAATTCGGTAGTCCCAAAAGACAATATACTGTTTACTTTCAGAATGATGAAAATCAAAATTTATATAAAGAAATGTGTACTTTCCTTCCACAGATTTTCAAAAATGCCGCCTTCAAAATTTTAAAATCCAACAAACTCTTAGTTGACGTTACTACGGAAAATAGGCAACAAAATCTAATAAAGTCTATCCATGAAGGTATTACAAATCATAGAGGCATTCATGAAACAATCAATGAAATCAAATTAAAATATTATTGGCCTAAATTGAATGACGACGTCAGAAAATATATCAATAACTGTTCTATTTGCCAACAAGTCAAATATGAACGACATCCACCTCTAATAAAACTACAATTGACTCCTACCCCCAAAAAACCGTTTGAAACTATTCATATAGACACGTTCAAATTTGAAAATTCAATAGCTTTAACAATCTGTGATAGTTTTTCACGATTTGGACAAGCGTATATCTTACCAAGCCTATCTGGACTACATGTATATCAGTCTCTCCTACAGTTTATTACAACCTATAAAATTCCAGAAAATATAATATCTGATAACGGAACTGAATTCAAACAGACACTTCTGAAAGATTTTTCAAATGTTCACAAAATCAACTGGCACTACACATTACCATTGAATCCTAACAGTAATGCAATCGTTGAGAGGTTCCATTCAACTCTAATTGAACATATGCGTACTCTCACATTGACTAAACCAAAAATAAATCCCTTCGAAAAATTAATGTATGCTGTTCTAGGATACAATAATTCCATTCACACAGCCACTAAGAAAAAACCAGTCGATCTAATATTAGGTCATTTAGAATTAAAAGACTCAATAGATATTGATAATGAATTCCATTCGAACAGTCAAGCTGTCGATGACCACAAGCAGATAATGTCCGATTTATATAAAAAACTTCATGACAACATGGCCCAACAAAAATCAAACCTAATTTCAAAAATTAACGAAAAACGTAACGATCCTCCTGATATCGAACCAGGTCGAATGGGTTATCGAAAATTAACAGACAGACAGTCAAAAACAAAACCACCTTATCGACCCGAACATATATTGAAATCTAATGAATTAACTGCTACCACCACTCAAAATACCTACCACAAACAAGTATTCAAGCCACCAAGAAAAATGACTGATAATCCACTTTTACAGGTTGATGATACTTCCTTCGATAACGGCACAGAAAGTTCAGATTCATAACCTCAAAGATAACCCTGGTATCCTTCCCTTTAAATTGGGAACTGCTAGAATCAAAATCGCATCCCATACTTTTCTCCATTACATTCAAATTGACCATTTGAGATACCAAGTCCAATCAATAACTACTCGTTATGATCAAGTGGGTAAATTAATCAATAGAACAAATTCCAGCGTAGACGACTTGTATAACGTCTACACACATTTAAAAAATGAAGTAAATACGGTTAATAAAAAATTTAATTCACTCTTTCCAAAAGGAAGACCAAAGAGAGGCCTAATCAACCCTGCTGGCTCTTTAATAAAATTCTTCACAGGAAATTTAGATCAAGGAGACGCGAAAGAAATTTATGGTAGTATTTCCAAACTAGAAACCAGTCAGAATAAAATTATAAAAAAGGTAAATAAACATATATCACTGACTTCAAAGTTAATGAACAATATCAATGAAACAATGACAGCCATTACACACAATCAGAATCTAATTGAACAAAAAATCGAGGAATTGAGAAAGGCCATTAATGAATCATCCTATTCTCATTATTTAGAAATATATAACATATTAGACCAGATCAAATTCAATTTAGATTCACTCTTGAGCTTTATTTCTGAAATCGAAAATGCTGTAAGTTTTGCTTATTTAAAAACTTTACATCATAGTATTGTTACACCCAGCGATTTAAAAGAAATTATAAATGATTTGCATAAATCTCATGACAATTCACAATTACTTTTCCACGAAGAAGAATATCTAAATTATTACAGGATAGTAGAAGTATATGTCTTTATGACTAACGAGAAAATGATATTTTCACTTGATTTTCCTTTAGTTCACCCAAACATTTTTGACCATTATCACCTCTACTCAATACCAAACAAAAATCAATCCATCATAATTCCACCCTCTTCCTACCTTACCCTGAGCAACATGGAGTACCAGTACCACGACGAAGAGTGCATCGACCTTATGCCAAACTACTTGTGCAAGAGAAACCACTTGCTACCTCTTCGGGAAAACCTAGACTGTATAACATCGCTATTGTCAACCGAAACAACTTTAACCAACTGTCACCAAGTTCCAGTCCACGTAAAACAACAAATTATAGAAGAAATAAACGAGGCACATTACATCGGAATTTTCCCAGAATCCCAAAAAATTCAAGCTGATTGCCAAGAAGACAACGTGGCTATACTGAAAGGAACCTATTTATTCACCATCCCACCAGGATGTTCCATTGCAACACCGACTTACAGTTATAAAAATGAAAAGGGCACCATAATAGGGAATCCCATAACCTTAGAAGATATAAAACTAGTTAAGTTACCAACTCTCCACGTCGAGAAATTACTATTGGAAAGGACTTCCCTTGACAAATTACATCAACTGCAATTACAAGAAGAAGAAGAAGAACCCCTCGAAAATTTGAATCTTCATAAGAAATATTCCCTGTGGTCTTTAGGAAGCATCGCGACATTAACCATTTGCATTCTAGTCTACTTATTCTACAAATTCAGACAAGAAATCACAAAACGGTTAGATAGAGCGGAAACTCAAGAAAGCCATAGGTTGGCTCTCGACGAAACTCAAGTGATTCCACCCTCGAGTTCCTTTTAGGGATGGAGGAGTTATGTAAGGTGATTCCCGTTCCCACGATATTCCGCTGACTCCAGCATCAGCGTTATTATGGCAAATCTCGGAATTCACTGGCATGAGACATGAACAAAAAACAGAATCGACATAGACTTGAAACAATTAACACGTATATTTTATATTATGAAATTCATTTAATAAATATTAATAAACTTTTTAAAAACGTGTTTCTGTGAATAAGAAACATAAAGCCGTTCACAAAATTTACCAACGGCAAGTCTTGCAAACATGATCAATTACAAACAAAATTTACCAAAATATGATTTGGAACTATTAGGTATGAAATGACGAATACATCACATGCCATTTGATGTCCTTCTATCAATTATGTCGTCCCAGTCAGGAATATTGTAACTGATTTTTTAACGGACTTTACAAACGTGTCTGCGTTGTAATGCTTACATATGGTTCAGGAGAAAGATATGTCTGAACTCGAAAGATTCATAAAAGTTGCAATATTGATTTCTCACTAATATTTAACTCTGAGAGATACTTTGAATTTTTTAATGGCTCAACGAGGGTTGTTCAGTGAGACACCAGTAGTAGTAGTATAGTAGTAGTAATATCGAAACAAGTTAATTTCAAAAAATGCTATTGTGCTATTTCAATATGAATAACGCTCTCACCACGCCCCAGATCATCAGAAAAGGCTAGTAATATATTCTGTCCCTACAGAGCAGGAGTCCGTAAAGGCGATTGTGCTAATTGTACGGCTCTACGTCATTATGTTTCTAATCACTCCAATTTAATTTTTAAATGCTGCTTACCTATATGATAGAAGAGTTCGTACACCTTTAATCAGAAAAAATTCATACAATTTTCATAAATTAATCATATCGATTTTGTGGGGAAATAATTATTTTTAATTGTTCAAGTTATTCAATCACATTGTTTTTCGCATATCAAGGCATATGAATGTATGGGATAAAATTAAATTTGACATGCGAAAAGAAGTCATTCACTATTTCATAACCCTGTTTACCATAAATTTACCTATTAATTTGAATTCGTAAGTTACAAATAATTTTTTGGATCTATATTCTTTATGATCAGTAGCAGGATTAAGATAAACATAAATATCTAAATTTACATTACATGAAGTTTACCAGAAGTATCTAATTATATTCATTAAAACATGGAGAATATAACGGTAAGACTCAAATTTCAATACAATATATTAAAGCTGATAATTTACAGGCATGTGTACTCTTGAAGTTACAAGATATCAACCAACATAATATATTCATATAAATTCATTCAATTCAAGTTTCAATATATTTCCATTTGTTAAATAACATATTGTCATCTATAATACTATTTTCAGTTGGATAATTAAATTACATTTTATCAACATTAGTATTATTTATTTTGTAATACATTTTGGAATTGTAAAATTTCCAAGACCTTACTTCTGTTGTTCAATATTCCGGTGGCAAGTGAGGTAGACGAGGGTCAAATGCACATAATCACGAGTTTTCTCACACAAAGATCAGGGTAGCCCTTTTTGATTGCAAGAACATTTTCCGGAAACGGAAGTGACGTTTATACATATAGGAATAGTTTATTACAATAGCCCATGAATGCATGCTAAGCATGGTACTAAATGTAAAAGATTTTCGTAATATTACAAGTCTTGACGACACGTTAGCAAACTTATCTAGCATTATACGGTATAAACTTGAGAGAGTAGGTACCTATTTAACAATTAGTCTAAGCTCTGAAACGGATGTGAAACGGCAGCCCATCTATGTTGGGCGCCAGTGAAACGGACCCGCTTGGGTCGGTTTTAATTGGCCCAGCTAGCTCAATTTAAATTAATTACTCTCAGGGCTCGTAGTGAAACGTGCCTTGTGATTCAAGACTGGTGAATTGCCCGATCGCCAACTGCTTGAAAAAAAAACTATAAAACTGAATGAATTCACAGTCAAGAATACAAGCACTACGAGATGGTTAAACAGTCGATGGAAATTCAGAAAAACAATACAAGTTCAACTTAACAATTCGTATATTCCACGGAATTTGAATTATAACAAAATGTAAATTACAAATTTTTAGAATTCCAATTGGAAACATAAATAGTATTGAATTCGTAGAAACAATTATTAAATTAAATCAAATCGTAACATAAATGAAATTTTGAGTAAACGATTATTAAATTAAATTGATTTGTAACATAAAGTGAATTATAATAAAACAATTAATAAATTAAATCAATTATTAAATTGAAAAGAACTAATTTTCCAATAAGAGGACTTACAGTATACCTCGAATGATTCTATAAAAATTAGTGGAATACAACTTCGGATAAACAACAAAATCAGAGAATGAAATTATGGTCATTCAAACAAGAAAATGTTACCCTCCTTGGAACTCGTAGGAACTGGAAGTCGGTCCTGTCAGGAAAGTCACTATACCGCCTGGGAGTGAAGGGGTGAGGAACCTCAGACGTTCAAACCCTGTAAATTCAAAGAACGAACAGTACCTGACTTGAGATCAGAAGGACAAGCAACACCGTCGGTTGGAATAACCAAGTGATTCCACAACCGATAATGTTATCTTTCCCAAATTGCGAGAACACTAGTACAAAATGGATATCTTGAAGAGATATCGATTTAGGCAAGATTTTGATTTAATCTGAAAGAAATAAACAATTACAATTGAATTTTAAAATTAGCAAAAAAGTTAACATGTGACTAAAAGAATAATAATTAAATTTATATCTGAAAAAATATTAGTTGAACGGTTGAAAATTTGCTAGTTAGCATAAAATTCTGGTTTGCTTGAAATGAATTATACACGTGGATTGATACTGTAAACTGTAATCACTCCCTAACGGCGTGACAGTGTCAAAAATATATATATATACCTAATAAGCAGTAATTAGGTTATTTCACCCTTAACAACCTTTACGGCACGTGGGTCTAATAAGACCACCCTATGTATCAAGTACTAGGTTAACAAAATGGCGATCTACAGGATCGCGCAACTAACATGTGCTCAAATTACAGGTTCAAGTAAAAGGTGGAAATTAAATATTGACTGCAACAGCTGCTCACGACTCGTCAGAGTAATTCTATACAGCGACTAAAACAATCCCGATAATGATGGAAATGATAAACCTGGGATCATGCTAGATGCAAATTTGATTGTGTGTTTTATTAGAGCAAGTCGAGAAAATTCCTCTGAAATATAATCACACGCGGGTACTTTACATCCAGGCGTTTAATAACAACTAAATCAAATTATCTGTAACCCGATGTGCATCATATTTCAGAAGCCAAAAATCAAGAAATGTATGCAAAGAATATGAAATATAACTCGACTTACCCTATTAAAGGTTAACAACACAATGAATTCTCTTCGATTTCCGCTATCCTACATTCCCACTCCGCGATATATAGTGACATCTCATATCAGGAATGGTAGTCTCAATAATCTCTGTTTTATTAAGCGGCAGATATCTTTAAATATCATATGACAAGTTTCCTCGCCGAAGAGAATTCTACTCTGTTCTTTAAAGAGTTCTATATAATAATCTCGTAACGTACCCAGTTCGTTACAGCTCTAAGGGATCAATCCGCAGGCATGCTGAAGCAGCATGGTCCTAATGTGAACTCAAGTTTGCCACACAAACAACATTGTAGAAATCTTTGTAGGCACTTCTTTAGTTCTTCTTTGTCGTCATTTGGAGCGAATATGCGCTTATCGAAATTATTGCGTCATGGGGGTATAGTCCGCATCTCTAGTCTGCCGAAATAACGATAGCTGACGTACATCGATTTGAAATTAATTGTAATCGTTTGGGGGTGATTCGAGATCAAATTGCAACGTTCCGTGTTCAATAGTAAATTAATGAATAATTAATCAAAACATGATGACAGACATAGGTAAATGTTAGTATTGGCATCGTATAAAATTCGAGTACTGGGTTCTATAGCAAATCGCTTGGAGGTAACGGATATGCAATTTTCATTGTTACAAGGTGAATATTTAATTGGTTATTAGAACACATTTTTTGGTGATTTAAACAAAAATAGAAACTTATCAAAACGCTAATAGAATTTGCGATAAGTCCGATAAGCTTCCGAAGCTACTATAAACTTGATTCAATTTTTTAGAATAATTTTTGATAGAATGCTCTATTGAACTTTGGAAGATTTCTATACAATCCTAAATATGTTTGGAATGTCCAAAATAATTTCAACAATCTATTTCAATCTCTATATCATCTATAAATAAATTTCTATTCCGCGACACTGACGAATTCTGAAGCGATACGCAAATTCTAGTACATTTTAGCTTCTACAAGTTGGAATTGACCAACGGTTATTAGTATCATGATAACCTTATGCAAATTAATAAAAGTACATGGTATTTTATGTTTGTAAATTAAGAAGGCTACGTAGTACGAGATTTTGGTGGTTCCGAGATAAGATTCAACTATTTTCTTCAATTTGGGAGGAGAACCCATCGAAACATCTTTGTTCATTTTATTCAATAATTAAAATAGTTTAGAACAAGCATGACGAATACAAGTTCCAAATGTACCATCAATGAATTTGTTGTTAACCAAAGAAAAAACCCCAAACTAAAGATGCACTAAGTTGATTCAACATTTGTTGAAAATGCATTTTGAAAAAGCGGAACAGTGAAATGATATAACAAATCCGTTTATTTAGGCAGTTTCGCGAGCTCGTTCTTTCAATCAAAATTGTTGTTGTTTTACTATACATTTTATAACGTTACAATCAATCCCTTCTATCAAAATACCAACAACAACAAATTTATCATGAAGACAAACGCTATTCGACAAAAATAATTTCTCGTTAAAATTTTTAAAAAAACAATGAAATTCGATAAAAATATTCTTATCTGTAGGTATCAATCTATAATTGCATCAATAGAAATTCACAAGTAACATTTTCCAATATTCATACAGTTGCATCGCTGATGAAAAACTGAAGTTCTTGGATAAAAAAACTCTTTCATAAATATAGGTAGGACTCTCTACAGTATTTTACTAATATTATATTAGAACAGCCTTTCGACCGATCAATCGCTTATGTGCAGTGTTAATATGGCCTAATCTATTAATTATAGTACAAATTGAGTGTAAGCGGTGTAAGCAAATCTTGTGATTAGGAGCAGGCTATACGATTATATGGTTTTACAAAAGAAGCAAATAATGGCTATGGTGGGCGGCCACCGGCAGTCACTCAATACTATCAAGATTTATGTATGGTTTAAAAGTACCATCTATAAATAAGCTGCAGTCAAGTGTTTGTCCATATCCATCACGAGTTTCATTTTTTACACTCAATTGAACTTTTATTATCTCCGAACAATGGATAAAACGAATTTTGTGTCCATAAAGACTTTCATTTGTAAGACAAAAAAAAAAGAAATCAAAGCGTTTAAAGACTTATGATTGGGAGGTTAATGTGTTAGACGTGGTCGTAAGATTAACGTCGTTCGGTACATCCAAGAGGCGACTACGCCAGAAATGACAACATCCACGATATGATTGATGAATCATGTAACGAAGTGCCCTCGTTACTTATAATTTATTGTACTCCTCTGGTTAAAAATAAATAACACCAACGAGGCTGAGATTCTAACGCGTCAAAGTTTTGTACATCCTATGTAGAAAAAGTTGAAGCTAATAGGAGATAAGGGAATTCTTATTCAATTCACCGCTAACTGCCAGAATCTCAGGCCACCTCTGACGTTTTATTTCTTTTGGCACAAAACCAGTATAAAAGGAGAACGGATTTCACACGAAAGGGATTGAAGAATCAGCCGTCCGACCGCTATGCCGCTACGTTTCCGATATATTATTACCGACCGTTCAAATTAATTCAACTCTGTTAATTACCGAGAATTTATTTTTATTTTTCATTATAAACTCCGTCCGCGCTCCGTAGAATCCACTCATATACTTTGACCAAGTCCGAAGTTAAATATTCTACAACTTGTGGGATCAGCTCTTAAAGTCGGGCGGTTTGCCCTAAGCTGACCCGTGGTCCTGGTGGAGGCATAGGAATGGAAACACACACTTATAAAGCTATACTTCACTTAATGTAGAGCTCGACGTCATTGCGACTTAATGTCTTGCTCTACGAAATAATAATAGTACAAAATACTAATGTACACGATGAGTTAAATGATACAATGATTTCTGATTACAATATCATATGCTTATGTTCTACTTATGATATATGTAATAATCTAATGTGATGTTATTGTTATTACGTCCTAGTTAATCTAGTCTTAGCATATACATCGATTCATCAATAACTACCTCGAGATACCCTGTTCTGTATGTCAAGGTTATCTTGTGCTAAACAATATGTAAGTAAACATATTGTTAGTGGGTCAGTTACGAGTTATCAATATATGCTTCATAACATTACTAATAGAAATAAGGTCGCATTCTATGATTTGGGGATTTTAGGTTATTTCGTATAGGGATGGAAGATTCCTATACTACAAACTAACTCCAGTTTCAACTGACTACCAAAAACCGAATAATTTATTATTTGTGTTGAGGAAAAGACCTGACATCCCTACGACTAAATACAAATACCGAAAACCGAATAATTTATTATTTGTGTTGGGGAAAACAGACCGTTTGACCACAGGATCTCATTTACCAAAAACCGAATAATTTATTATTTGTGTTGAGGAAAAAAAACTTGACATCCCTACGACTAACTACAAGTAACGGAAACCGAACAATATATTATTTATGTTTAGGAATTGACCCGATCCGTAAAGAACTCGAATATTATGAGCAAACTCGTAAATTACCACGATTCGAAATCAATGCACCACCTGGGTCGACAGCGCTACAGATACTAAAGAACTATTCGGCTGGTTTCTTATTGCGAGTCAACGTTCCAAACGTACACTACTTGGCGTCTCCTTTTTTTTTCTCGAAGATCATCTGTTCGAAGTAAACAACTGTTTCACGCGAATAGAAATTCTGATTTGAATTAGATTCTAGAACTTCCGATTGTTTAAATTGTTACAAACTAGCCCGACTAGGTCAAATACATATATTATTGACAATCCATCAGTTCCTTTAATAAACTGTATACAGGGTGTCCTCGAACTGTGTGGCAAAAATGAAACCGCAGATTCTTTGATTCGAAAAAAATTTGATGAGCATTTTTTACTTTTGCCTCAAGTGTCTTGTTTAGCCGGTAGAGGGCTTCAAAGTTGCAAAAATAATTTTGTTTTTTCGGTATAACTTGAGAACGTGATGGAGGACTTTTACAATATTTGGCAGATGAGTTACTGTCAATAATAGCAGTTTTTGAGAGCGGAGCATAGAGCCTTAGAGACCATAGAAATGGCTCAAACTTGAGGATGTAACGGGAAAAGTGTCCAGAACTTTTTTGTGGTCAATGTAATTCACTCGATATTTTTTATGTAGATAGCTTATCTAATTTGAAAACTTTTCTTACTCTCAGAAAATTTTGATAAAATCAACGGATTAGCTTGAAAAAAATAATTTTCGAGTCTGCAATTTTGGCTTACTAATTTTACTTAATTAAAATACCTTAGTTGCCTTTGCTTTTCTAATGTCATTTTGGCATTTGGAGAATTTATTCTCAAAACTGTCAGTTTTTACTTTGCTTTGGGTAAAAATTTTATAAAATTATGGCTCAAAATTTCACTAACACTGAAATGGTTAATATCTCGGTAAAACACGAATAATAAGAACAATAGAAATGGGGAAACGATGTGATTATTTAGGAAAAACAAATGCTAAATTAAAAGAAACAACAAAACTTTTTGGGAAATCGCTAAGGCATCAATTGTTCGAAATGTTGCCCATTTTTCTGAATACACAAATTAATTCGTTTCAAGAAATTGGATTGAACTCTGGCTAGTACTTCAGGATCATTCTTCAATAAATCCGCTTCATGATTAATTCGTTGCAACAATTCCTCTCGTGTGTTTACTGGAGCTGCATAAACTTTCGACTTCAAAGCGCCCCATAGAAAGAAGTCGCAGGGCGTCAAAACAGGGGAGCGGGCCGGCCAGTTCACTGGTGCATCGTGTCCTCTACCTATCCAGCGATCTGGATATTCCGCATTCAAAGTCACCTTACAGCTAATGTGAAATGAGGAGGTGCACCATCATGGATAAACCAGGCCACGACGAATGTGTAAGGGCAAGTCTTCCAACAGTTCAAGTAGCCTTTGTTCCAAAAAGTTCAAGTAGTTCTCCCCGTTCAATCGATCGGGTATAACGGTAGGGCCAATAATAAAGTTATCCACAATTCCAACCCAAACATTGATTTTAGTTTGATTCTGAAAATATGTAACTTCCGTTTCATGAGGATTTTCATCAGCATAGAAATGTTCATTATGGAGGTTAAAAAGACCACATCTCGTGAAAGTATCTTCGTCCGTGAACAGAATTCTTCTACAAGAATTGGGGTTTGCGTTTTGTCTTTGGACAATAAGCCGACAGAAATCTAGCCGATGACCTGGATCCATGGACAATAAGTCTTGAACTGTTTTAATATGATAGGGATACAACAGTTCTTCTTTCAGTACATTATGAACTAATGATTTTGAGGCTCCAATACGAAGTCCCAAACGTAGTGTGCTTATCCCAGGTTCAGTTTCAACCGCTTCCAGTATCGCTTCTTCGAGCTCTAACGTCCTTCTTGTCCGTCTGCGTCCAGTTTCTCTGCGATTTGCTTCAAATTTGCCAGTTTCGCGAAGGTTTGCCGATTTGGAATTCTGCGATGCGGATATCTTTCCCTTCTCCGGCCATTGCAACGACAAAGTCCATAAATCAATAACATATCAACCATTTCAGTGTTAGTGAAATTTTGAGCCATAATTTTATAAAATTTTTACGGAAAGCAAAGTAAAAACTGACTGACAGTTTTGAGAATAAATTCTTCAAATGCCAAAATGACATTAGAAAAGCAAAGGCAACTAAGGTATTTTAATCAAGTAAAATTAGTAAGCCAAAATTGCAGAGACTCGAAAATTAATTTTTTCAAGCTAATCCGTTGATTTTATCAAAATTTTCTAAGAGTAAGAAAAGTTTTCAAATTAGATAAGCTATCTACATAAAAAATATCGAGTGAATAACATTGACCACGAAAAAGTTCTGGACACTTTTCCCGTTACATCCTCAAGTTTGAGCCATTTCTATGGTCTCTAAGGCTCTGTGCTCCACTCTCAAAAATGGCCATTATTGACAGTAACTCACCTGCCAAATATTGTAAAAGTTCTTCATCACGTTCTCAAGTTACACCGAAAAAACAAAATTATTTTTGCAATTTTGAAGCCCTCTACCGGGTAAACAAGACACTTGAGGCAAAAGTAAAAAGGCTCATCAAATTTTTTTCGAATCAAAGAATCTTCGGTTTTATTTTTGCCACGCAGTTCGAGGACACCCTGTATATATAAACATCTGTTTTACTGTTGAGGAATCAATCAATTCATATCTGTCATATTTCATTCAACGGGAAATATACGACCCTGGATCACTCATCCCGGTGGTGACCCCTTTCTACTTTTCCGTGTAACAAGAAAAATTATCTCTTCCCGAGAAAGACGGTCACAGTCAGTACGCAAACTTGTGGTCACATGCATGTTACATTATGTAGTTCAAGGATTCCAATTTTTCTCGGAGAAACAATAAAAGATATCGGCATGATGGGTACTCCATTTGCTTACAATAGAGAATAACCGCAATCGTGTGGATTCAATGAATGGTTTGGCCCCTTTCAGTTTTAATCCTGAAGAATTTCACTGGGTTTCTAGAGGCTATCCGGCTCCGAAAAAATCGGCCGGTAAGGTTTGAACTACGATTTTTCAGGATGCACGCAGAACCGTCAACATCGACTACTTGGAAAAACGACGAACAATATGTATTTGTGGCGTTATGGGACCGATTGAGCGGAGAAATGAGAAAATGTACGGGTATACACCTGTGTAGCTTCGAATTGTCACATCCACTGCATTTACAAAATGTGGTCCCCTCTGCCTTTATTTCCTTGCGGAAAATGAATCACGACTAACGAGGTCATTGCAGAAACAGATGGCTATTTTGATATACTTTTTGGACGACCTTATAAGTTGAGAAACGTTGGGCAAAGTCTATCGAGCTGATGGAATTGATTCTGTTTTGTGAGGACTGCTTGATCAACCTTAGTCATCTAATCAATATCACAACTTTCTCCCAAATTTAACCCATATTATGTTCCAAGACAATTATGTAGAAATATAGCTTGAGAAATTAGAATATAAAGCACAAGAAACCACCAAGTGACCTTCATCCAGATGTGAAGATAGTAATCCAGCACCAAATATATGCAATGTAAGCTCTATTCTTGAGCTGCGTGTAGTATAAGAATCGTCCATCCCTAGGTATACGAGATTACCTAAAATCCCTCAAGTACAGAATACAACCTTATTTCTATTATTAAATACATATAATTAGTCCAAGCAATAGACAGAAATGCGTGCAGAAATTAATACCTGGAAAAAAAATATGAGCGTATAGGAAATTGAATTTAAAGGTGAGTTTCTGATTAATGCAACTCGATTCGAAATGGCGAACATAACCTAAAAAATTCTCAAAGTTGCAAAAAGTGTTTTTTCTCAATTAATTAAGAAACTATAGCTCGGATCGGAAAAATTTAAATGAGAAAGTTGTAGGTATTGAATAGATCTATCGATTCGTCCTATAATAATTATAAATATCATTCATCTTTTTCGAGTTATATCGAAAAAACCGTTAAAAATCGGGGTATCGAGAAGTCGTTAACTATTACGTTTTCATATGTATTGTTTCCTCTACATATAGCCCATGGCAAGCTAAGAGAGCACTTCTTTCTTAATTTGAAATTTTGATTATTTTTCAAATACGCCTTATAATAATAAAATGTATTCAAATTTTTCTCTACTTTATTGGAGAATTGCCTCCTAATTCATTTTCTTCTTCTTCTTCTACTTCGATGTTGAAATTTTGATTTTTTTTCAAAATATATCGATTTTTCTAAAAAAAAGAGCCTCTCATAAATTGGCTAGATCTTCTCAGGAAATGGTCCTGGAGTAACAATTTTGGGCTTATTTTCTTTATGAAGAGTTGTGCTATAATTTTATTGAAGAAACGTAGCGATTTTTCCAATTTTTAGGGTGAAAAAAAGACTTTTGAAAAATGTCATTTTTTTTTAACGTTTTTTTCAGATTAGTTTTATAATTTTAATTTTAGAGAAATGTCTTTGACGGAAATCGATTTCTAACATTTTTTTACGTATTGGCAAAAAAATTTTTCACCTACGATCTTCTGGACCAGCGATAATTTTTTTATTTCAAAAAAATCTGTAAGACGCAATACACATTCTACAGAAATGTGTTTTATGGAGGTTGATGTTAAATACCCACATTTTCAATAAAAAAATATTTGGATATGTTTTATTGATTCATAGTATTAGAAATTGAGTAACAAAGCTAAGCGTGCGCGGCTGCTGGAGCGTGAGGCGGAGTGGGGGAAGCATTGCGCGCTCGCACTGAAAACTGATTTAGTGCGTTCAAAGCAAACACGAATATCGTATTTATTTTCGCCTTAGAAGCAAAATATACCTATTATTTATTTTCGAATAGTTATTTTTGTATTAAGTGCGTAAAATGAGTGTTTTTTTTTTTATGGCACATGACAGTGTTAATTTTTGACCGAGACCGCAGGTCGAGGCCAAAAATTCTCTCGAATGTGCCATGAAAACATGAATTTTATACACGAAATACAAACAACATTTTTTGTACAACTGTGAATGTGAATTTACAGCCTGAAATATATTAAAAATAAATACTTCCAATATAATTTCACAGCATCCAGTGGTCTTTTTGTGTCGTTACTATAGGAACGGTTTGTTGGCACGCCGCGTGTTTGACTGTGTTTGCTCGTAGTTGCTTCAATTTCAACATGTTGGGAGTAATTGTTCAAACTTTACTATCAATTATTATTCCAATAAATGAAATTGTTTTATGATAAATAAACAATTAATAATTGACTCTGATATAAATAAATCATTCATAAAGTAATATTTCATGTTTATTTTGTGAATTATTTTGGCAGTGAAAAAAAGTAAATATTTACGCATCAATAGAGATGCAGAAATGTCAAGTTTTTTTGACAGTTGCACAAAAACTGAAGTATGTAATGAAATAGAGAAATTTTGCAACGTTTCGTTCTCAACATCGGAGCAACATGTAGACACACGTACTTCAAGAATAAAAAGAGACGCGGCAGATTTGCAGAAAATCAATGAATTTTTCGAAAAGTACGATCCATTCGTTGAATCCAACTTTGTAATGTCTATTCATTCTGGAGTAGTCGGCAATGAAAGTATAAATTGTCATAATGCACGGGAAAAAGGAATGAAAATATTGCAGACCTACATTGGAAAATCATTTGGAAGTGTAAAAGCTTCATCAAAAAATAAAGTTCGCTCTCTTCGCTCCATGACATTCAGTATAAAAATTCAAGACGATGTCGTCGTAATAAATCCGCTGTTAATTTTTCAGCGAATTTCATTGAACTTGAAAAATCAAGAAGATATGAAAAAATATCTGCAATATGAACTCGCGCCATTTCCACTCTCTCTGTTTGATGAAAATGGAATGCGCAAAACGGCAAAATCAAGTTTTTATGACAATTTTGAGTGTTTGCCGCAGCCTCCAGAGACAAACGAAAATGACATTTATGTCTTAGATGGCGGCAGTTTGCTTCATCGTGTTGTTTGGCAACGCAACATACTTGCCCAAGAAATTATTAATAAATATGTACAATATGTACATAAATATAAGAAAGCAATAATAGTATTCGATGGATATCCCGAGGACACAAGCAGTAATTTAAAAACATGAGAAAGAATGAGGCGGCAACGTGACAATGTATCTCAAGAATATTATTTTGATAAAAATACAAAAATCTCCGACAAGCAAGCAACTTTTTTGACAAACAATAAAAACAAGAAAAGGCTAATAAGTATGCTTTCTGTTGAATTACAAAATGCTGGATTTGAAACTTAAATAGCAGAAGAGGATGCTGATTCACTTATTATTGAAACTGCGGCGAATTTGAGTGCAGTAAATAACATTATCGTACTTGGAGAAGATGTAGATTTGATTGTACTTTTAACTCAGTTGGTTCTCAGTACAAGAAAGATTTTCTTTTTGAAAAAAGGAAAAGGACGAGAAGTAGATCGATGGTACTCTAACACAAGCTTTAAATATCCAGAATTATCAAAATATGTAGCATCTCTTCACGCCGTATCGGGCTGTGATACAGTTTCTTCGATGTACAAACAAGGGAAGAACAAATTATTGAAAATATTGAATTTTAATCCGGATTACCTTCAATTACTAGATGTTTTCTATAAAGATAATGCTCTTCCTGAAGAAATAGCTAGGAATATGTGCCAAATAATTTTTTTGCTATATTACAATAAGAAAGATGGCACGCTTAATAAACATCGCTTTGAATCTTTCAAACGATCAACAGCTCGAGCTTCATTTCAATTAGAAAATCTTCCTCCTACTGAAGCAGCCGCCAGACAACATGCCTTCAGAGTCTACTTGCAATTGCAAAAATGGTTGGGCAACGATAAAGACATAACTCACCGGGGATGGAAAGTTGCAGATAATGTATCGATGCCAGTTTATAATGAGGAACCGTTGATACCGGACGAAATAATGAAAAAAATATCATGTACCTGTGCGACTGGTTGCAAAACGAAAGTATGTGGCTGAGTAGATGTGCTAGGACAGTTCGGGAGCAAAATCACCCTTTTTTGCATGTAAATCTCCATAAGGAAATCTAAGGTTCATTTTACCGAAAACGGTCCCCTTCAAGGTCATCCACAATCACGCATGCGCAGTCATATCGATGGGGTAGGTAGTCTATAGTTCTATGAACTAGTCATCTGTCTATGGTTCCCTCTAACTATGGTTCTGGAAGTCTGTCATCTATCTATGGTTCTTCCCTAACTATGGTCTGATGAAGTCGGTGAACTAGTCATCTGTGTATGGTTCTACCCTAACTATGGTCTGGCGGAGTCTGTGAACTAATCATCTGTGTATGGTTCTTCCCTAACAATGGTCGGATGAAGTCAGTGAACTAATCGTCTGTGTACTCACATTCTACTGAAACGATTTTTCTACACACCGAGATTCGAACCCGGGAAATAAACTCTAAAGTAAGGCGGCTTAACCGCGGAGGATTTGAATCAATTTAATCTAGTATACAAACACTTCTACTGAAAATGAAATATTTTTTCTACACACACCGAGATTTGAACCTGGGAAATAAACTCTAAAGTAAGGCGGCTTAACCGCGGAGAATTTGAATCAATTTAATCTAGTATACAAACACTTCTGCTGAAAATGAAATATTTTTCTACACACGGGAATCGAACCCGAGAAATGAAATCCAAAGCCAGCTCCTTAACCGCTCAGCTATGGAGGAATTGAGAACAAGCGATTTTAATGTTGTAGATATAACCGCGGGGTATCCGGTCTGAGTGATAAGTGCGAGTATATTGCAGTCTATATGATGCAGGTATTTTGTTTTACATGACGTCAGTCATGCAGGTATGTCACGAAGCCTACAGCGAGGTATGGAATGTGAGGCTGCTTCTTCATAGCGTCAGTCCTAGGGTTTTGAAATAGTGTTGTTTGTACATATCGTCAGTCACGTGATTTTTTGAAAGAGGCGGGTATTCATCGGAGGTATCATGGGAGGGCTGCTGCTCCTTGAATGCATAGATGGAATGTTATATAGTATAGAAATGATATCTTCTACATTTCTCAAACGCGATGTTTATAAGGAAATTACTTTCAAAACGTTTTTTCAAACAGCCTGTACCTTACTTGATTGCTATATTACAAAATGCGATCTCAATCATCTTGAACATATAGATATGTGGATATTATTTTCAGTATACAAAAATGGGGTTGGGGAGACTTCAAATAAGGTATGGAATGTGGGGTTGTTTAAACATAACGTCAGTCATATGAATTTGAATGAAGCTGGCGCGGGCTCCAACGAGGCAGGTGTGTATGTGAGGTTATACAGAGTGTGCAGGTATAATGATGTCTATCAAGCAGGGCTTCAGATAAGTTTGCGCTAAATCATCTCCAAGAGTAATGTATTCAACTTGAAATTATCGTAATGATGCGCGATCCTTCAATGTTAAAGTAGTTTCATAAGTTATCCGAAAGTAAAATGAATATATAAAATGTTTTTCCAAAATTAGTTCCGGAGTAAACATAATTCGTTATAATATTCATTCATGTATGTTACATAAATTATCCGATATAAATCAAATAAGTTTTGTGCCAGGTTGAACAATATTCACTATCATATTTTGCGGTAGAGCTACAGCTGGTTCGAGAGATAAGAAAGATACGCCGATCACCTTCAAACGCGATGAGAATACTTTATTTTAAATCACACATGTAGTATGTATATATTCGAATCATATTGATTGTAAATCGCATAATATGACCCGAAATCTAGCTGCTGCTGGGTGTAGCCCAATACCTATACAGAATCTAGACGAAGCGGTGTTACGCATCACGATGATTATTCGAACTGTCTGTACAGCTCGATTGCTATATAACAAAATACATTTTTAATCATCTTAAACATATAGATGTGCTAATATAATTTTTTCAGTATGCAAAAATATACTAATAAAACATTTTTCATCGACACACATTTCTTCATAGGATAGTTAGCTTTTTATAAAATTCAATCAATTTCAATGGGAAACATATATGCGAGGGAGTTTTATAGAGATCGAACTCATTTCCCCAACCACCCAAGAGGTAGAACTATGATGAGGAATAGATGTGGATAATGATAATAACCATATGAATATCTTCATAAGCGCTAATCTATATGACATTCAAACACATGCTTCATAAAAGTCTGAATATTGAGTAGAGCTATAGTATCTTCTTCATAAGCGATCATTATCAACATTCAGACACTTGTTTAGCACGTGATTCAACAGCCTATGACGTCACCATCGTTCACGAACTATGATGGTTCGATGAGGACTCAAACATTGAACAGATGAATCTTTGAGGTTAAATATCTGCTGTAGAAATTACCCCACTTTTATTACCTTTTATTTGAGAATATCGATATTTCCCATGTAACGGATTATTGCCTAAAGCTATTTTGTATGCAACATTGTTATCATTTGGGAGCCTACGAGGGCCTGTGTGTTGGTCGGGGCTAAATGAATATGTTTGACTATTATTACCTGTAGAGACTCATTTGAGATTCTTCAAGTTTGAGATTGATAACCCACATGAAGAAAGAAGCTTCAACGATTTGATATCAATGAATATTCGTTATTCTGAATGTGACAACTTTATCAGCTTCAACACTCGAGATAAGAGAGAGAATATTTACCGCTGATGTAGGGAAAATCAATATGATGCATACAAATTGGGGTGGGTGAGAACATCAGACTATAGCTTTATGTGTATCGAAATACATAAGGATTTTGACGAGTAAGTGGTGTTTTATTGAATTGAAGATCCGGCGATCATAGTTTACGAACGATGATGACGTCACTGCTTCAAGCCAATGACAGTAACTGATTCAACCCGGCGACCATCGTTCACGAACGATGATGACGTCACTGCTTCAAGCCAATGACAGTAAATGATTCAATCCGGCGACCATCGTTCACGAACGATGATGACGTCACTGCTTCAAGCCAATGACAGTAACTGATTCAATCCGGCGACCATCGTTCACGAACGATGATGACGTCACTGCTTCAAGCCAATGACAGTAACTGATTCAACCCGGCGACCATAGTTTACGAACGATGATGACGTCATCATCGTTCACGAACTATGATGGGCTAATGAGGAATAAAATGTGAATAATCATAATGTTTGTAATACATTCATGCACATGTTTTATCGCATGATTCAACACATGCTTTAACATTCAGACACGTGTTTCAACACTCAGACACGTGTTTCAGACACGTGTTTCAACATTCAGACACGTATTTCAGCATTCAGACACGTGTTTCAGCATTCAGACACGTGTTTCAACATTCAGACACGTGTTTCAGACACGTGTTTCAACATTCAGACACGTGTTTCAGCATTCAGACACGTGTTTCAACATTCAGACACGTGTTTCAACATTCAGAAACGTGTTTCAGCATTCAGACACGTGTTTCAACATTCGGACACGTGTTTCAGCATTCAGACACGTGTTTCAGCATTCAGACACGTGTTTCAACTTTCAGACACGTGTTTCAGCATTCAGACACGTGTTTCAGACACGTGTTTCAACATTCAGACACGTGTTTCAGCATTCAGACACGTGTTTCAGCATTCAGACACGTGTTTCAGACACGTGTTTCAACATTCAGACACGTGTTTCAGCATTCAGACACGTGTTTCAGACACGTGTTTCAACATTCAGACACGTGTTTCAGCATTCAAACACGTGTTTCAGCATTCAGACACGTGTTTCAACATTCAGACACGTGTTTCAACATTCAGACACGTGTTTCAGACACGTGTTTCAACATTCAGACACGTGTTTCAACATTCATGCCTATTTAACATGTATTTGAGACATGATTTTGACAGAAGCGTAGAAGTACCTAACCGCGTGATCAGACATACACAATATAACATCATCATCTAGTATATAAACAAATGCTTATTAACATATGTTCCAGTATGATTTCGATTCGCCTTCAGGCATGATGAAGATTGTTAAGCAAAAAGACTCGTTGAGTATTATGAACTTAGGCTCAAGCAATGAGAATGTTGAACAACCACAACGTCACAGCTCTTTGCTGCCTAATACTCTACGAACAATAATCTGTGGTCCAAGTAATTGTGGGAAAACAAATGTGATGTTATCTCTATTGTTAGATGCTAACGGCCTGAAATTTGAAAACGTGTACATATATTCAAAGTCTTTACACCAACCAAAATACCAGTTACTAAAGGAGACATTGAAGAACATTGAGGGGCTTGGATATTTTCCTTGTACCGAAAGTGATGAGGTCATAGACCCCACAGAAGCGAGGCCTAATTCAATCATAATATTCGATGACGTGATGTTTGAGAAACAGCAGAAAATTCGTGCTTATTTTTCAAGAGGGAGACACAACTCAATTGATAGTTTCTATCTTTGTCAGTCTTTTGCTAAATGTCCAAAACATGGATTGCGCGACAATGCCAATTGCTTGATTATTTTCAAACAGGATGAACTCAATTTGAAACATATATTCACCGATCATGGAAGTACCGACATGTCACTCGAGAAATTTAAAGAGATATGTAGCGTATGTTGGAAAGATAAATATGGATTCCTTATGATAAACAAAGACTGTGATATGAACAAAGGACGTTATCGCAAAGGGTTTGATAGTTATATATACATCTAACATGTATATATACCTTCATTTGAAATAGACAACCCGCTCAGCATGGACGTGGGTGTGAGTAACATGCTAAAGGAAAAACGACAATTGAAGAAAAAAATTTGGGAGTTAGCAAACGTTGTGAGGAAAAAATATATGGCTGTGAAATTGGGTAAAGCCGAAAATGATGAGATTCTAGATAATATGTTCAGGAATGTATCTAAACCCCTAGAGGAAATTGCGAGAAATGCTGAAATAATCAAACAAAATTCGTTGGTTAAACCTAAAAGTATTTTTTCTACAGCAACACAAATGGAGAACATACCAACCCCAAATATTGTAACTGAAGGTGAAGAATTCGTATATAACCCCCAAGATACTGAGGAGGATGTGTTTACACCTGAACCTACTATCGATCAGATTCGTGAAGAATTCAGAAAACATAAGAAAGATAATGCAGCGGCTACAGAGGAGTTTTTGCAACAATACCCCACATTAGCACGTTATTACTTGGAAGGATTCCTATTGGATGATGATGTTAAGAGATATGATGATAAAATGGGTTTGCAATATAATTCAACTTTAGACAAATGGTTCATGGGTAATCAACCTATAGAAATTGATAGTGAGAGTAATATAATTATCAAGGTTACTCCGTTCAAGGGTACCACAGGACTGTATAATTTGATATTTTACAGAGATGTTCTACCTGATACTTACACTGTGCAAGATGGGAAAAATTACAGTCAAATGATGGAAATGACTAGTGCCCATAGACGTAATAACGATCCAGCTGATCGAATAAGATACACAGTAAAATACAAACATGTACTGAAACCTTTGATTAATTCCATGAAAAGACCCAGAACCAAAACATACACTGGAAGTGCATATATCAAAAATGATATGCTTGAATATAACGAGAAACCTATCGAATATGTTTATTGGGATGACGTTAACGAAATGGTGGATAGACTGAGACTTCTTGTTGCATCCTCGCATGCCGGTAACCATAATGAGATAATCTCTATAATAGAAGAATTGATAGAGGCAGGGGTAATTGAACAAAAACCAGGTGTAAGACAAATTCATCACAGTTATAAAGATGGTTTCAATGGATAAGTTTGGCAGAGCCTCCTCTTCCATGTGGATATATGATACAAATGTATTTAATAATAATTTCAAACAAGTTCACGGGCAAGGATTATTCCTAACGAGCGATGAGAGTTATGATATGGAAAATCGTAGATTGTGCAACGTAAAATCACCGAATGATGATGGAGATGTTGCAAATAAAGTGTATGTTGATAAATTAACACACAAACTGAATCTGAAAACGGAAACCAGTCTTAAAGATACCTTCAATGTTAGGGTTGATAATTTGATCAAAGATATCAACAAGGACCTGGATGAACATAACTTAACGAATGAGAAGGTTATTCTCAACATTGATAAACATCTGATGGACATTCAGAATAAATATAATGAAATGGAATCTATATAAAATCAGAGTATAAAACAATCAGTGATAGTGTGAGGGAAAACAGAAATGAATTGAAAGAGATCAATAACACATTTAACAGTGTGAACATGCGTCTAAATGACATTACTAGTAAAGTGGAGGCGTTAGAACGACGGATGACATCTGTGGAACCTTCTAAGAAGAGACCCTCATCATCCACAACAACAAAGCAGGGCTCTGTGAAACGTACATCTCCAAATCCTGTGAATATACCCAAAAAATTAATTCTACACTAGATTTCCACATTGATAAGATGAGTAGAGAACAAGTTTTGCATGAGCTTCATGAGCACAGAAGAAAGAACTTTTACCAGCGTCGAACATACATAAAAGGACTTCAATATAGGTGGAAAGACGTAAGCCCAGGCATATGCAATACGACTAGGACGATGAATCAAGAGTCAAGATTGAGATATTTGAAACATATATTGTTAAGATTATACTTAAGTCTTTTGTATTGAGAAAATTAATAAAAAGATTATTTTGAGATCTTTGGTCTTCCTCCCACCCCTCGTTAAATAACGGTGCAATCTTGAATTCTCATCAGTCTGTATGGAAGCGTACGTAGGAGAAGGTGTTCCCAATACGCTTATAAACAAGCTCCCGTTTGAACTTCAAATCAATACCAGAGGCAAAACTAGAAGAACGGTTGAGGAGGTTCAGGGTATCAATTCATTCGATAAAGTTTGCAGTCAACACGATATTTCATGCAATATAACACTTATAATTGTAGCCAGTTATATTTGGAATTCCTCTCTAACTCTTCAGTTGTGATCGATTAGCATTTATTAGTATATAAATAGATTGTTGATGAAGTTTTCATCAATCATGTCTCAGACGTTCACTATCACGGGTAAGAGCTCCCGCCTATCTGTAGATTTTCACCCACCTATAGAACTAGATCCTCATTCATATTATTCTATCGCACTTGTTGGTTTGCATACGTACAATAGCATCCCGAACATTGAAGAAGGTTTTAATAAATTTTATTATGAAGATGTGAAGGATGAGGAAAAAGTAGTTACTATACCTACGGGGTCCTACGAGTTGACACACATCGAGGATTTCATACAAAGTGCAGTTTGTGGGATAGGAGTGAAGCAAGAAGAACGTGACCGGAAATTATCAATAATATCTAACAACAACACTCTACACACAGAGCTGAAGAGTGATTTTGAAGTGAATTTTATTCCTAAAGATAGTATTAGCGAACTGTTGGGATTCAGCAAAAAGAAATTGACATCTCGCGAACTACACGTATCTGATCGACCTATAAACATAATCAAAGTTCAAACTATACGCGTAGAGTGTAACTTAACCGCAGGAGCATATTATAACAATAAGATAGCTCATACGATATATGAGTTCTCACCTCTTGTACCACCTGGGTTTTCCATTGATATAGAGCCGAAGAATCTTATTTATCTACCGGTCATCAGCATAAGTCCTTCGATAACATCACGCTGAATATTTTAGATCAGAATTGGAAACCGGTAAATTTTCGTGGAGAAGAAATTATTATACGATTGGAATTGAAAAAGATCGCTAGGGATTATGGCTCACAACAATAAATAATAATCCAATACTCACCACCACTCATTATATGAAAGGAATTCAACTGAGAAGGTTGCAGTAGCCATCACTTGAGAACATGGGTTTGGATTTTAGCAATAAAAGACATCTCCATAGTGGTCATCAGTCATTATCTACAACGAGCTCGAGGAAGAAGGTTGCTCCTGCATCACTGTCATTGAAGAAGGAGAAGGTTGCTTCTGCATCACTATCATTGGAAAATATAAATTTTTTGAAGTCCCTTGGTTACAATGTCGGAAAAACTTCAAATATTCAACGAGCCAAACTTCATTGAAGACATCATCCGGGAAGAAACTCATACCTACTATCCACACACAACATCTTTTGGCAACAGCGATGAAATTGAGATATTAATCAATCAACAAGATGTGTTGGTAGATTTGGCATCGTCTGCTTTATTCATCGAGGCAGAATTCCAGCCAGAAGCAAGTGGTGATGGTGAATGTAAACTAACGAATAATTTCGGAGCGTTTCTCTTCGAATATATTAGTTATGAATTGAATGGAAAAGAGATAGACAAAGTACGTGATCCTGGTATTGTCAGCACCATCAGAGCTTATCTAACATATGCCAAACATGAATCTATACCTCTAGCTATTTCTGGATGGTCATTTAAGGATGCATTGAGTTCAGTCTACAATAATAAAATCAATTTATGGATACCGTTGAATTTTCTACTAGGCCTATTCATTGACTATAACAAAGTCTTGAGTGGAAAACATAAGCTGCGCTTGATAAGGTCTCGAACCGATAACGATTGCTATACTAATAGCACAGGCACGAAAACGGCTAAAATAAATGTGAAGACGATAGCATTAAAAGTGCGACATGTGTTTCCAAGTGATCAGGTTGAATTTCAAATGTTGGAGAATTTGAGTGCTGAGAAGCCTATTTTGATTCCATTTCGCAGCTGGGATCTGCATGAAAATCCGTTGATGAAGGAGAGCGCTCGTGACATTTGGGCTGTTAAAACTTCAATGAATTTGGAACGTCCCAGATATGTGATTTTAGCTTTCCAAACTGATCGAAAAAATAATCCTGTTAAGCACAGTGCATATTTCGATAATACAAACTTGCTAAATGTAAAATTATACTTGAATTCAGAGTGTTATCCATATGAAGCAATGAAATTGAATTTCACCGACCAGCAATACGTGGAAGCATACCAGATGTACTATGATTTCCAGAAATCATTTTCAAATAAAATAATAAGCGAACCCATGTTAGATTATATAGCATTCAAGAATAGAGCAATTTTTGTGATTGACTGTTCAAAACAAAACGATGCTATAAAGTCATCAACAGTTGACGTCAAACTAGAGATGGAAAGTTTCCTGAATTTCCCCAAAAACACCAGATTTACCCGATTTACAATCAATATGATTCGAATATATACATACTACATGTGTGATTTAAAATAAAGTATTCTCATCGCGTTTGAAGGTGATCGGCGTATCTTTCTTATCTCTCGAACCAGCTGTAGCTCTACCGCAAAATATGATAGTGAATATTGTTCAACCTGGCACAAAACTTATTTGATTTATATCGGATAATTTATGTAACATACATGAATGAATATTATAACGAATTATGTTTACTTCGGAACTAATTTTGGAAAAACATTTTATATATTCATTTTACTTTCGGATAACTTATGAAACTACTTTAACATTGAAGGATCGCGCATCATTACGATAATTTCAAGTTGAATACATTACTCTTGGAGATGATTTAGCACAACCATATCTGAAGCCCTGCTTGATAGACATCATTATACCTGCACACTCTGTATAACCTCACATACACACCTGCCTCGTTGGAGCCCGCGCCAGCTTCATTCAAATTCATATGACTGACGTTATGTTTAAACAACCCCACATTCCATACCTTATTTGAAGTCTCCCCAACCCCATTTTTGTATACTGAAAATAATATCCACATATCTATATGTTCAAGATGATTGAGATCGCATTTTGTAATATAGCAATCAAGTAAGGTACAGGCTGTTTGAAAAAACGTTTTGAAAGTAATTTCCTTATAAACATCGCGTTTGAGAAATGTAGAAGATATCATTTCTATACTATATAACATTCCATCTATGCATTCAAGGAGCAGCAGCCCTCCCATGATACCTCCGATGAATACCCGCCTCTTTCAAAAAATCACGTGACTGACGATATGTACAAACAACACTATTTCAAAACCCTAGGACTGACGCTATGAAGAAGCAGCCTCACATTCCATACCTCGCTGTAGGCTTCGTGACATACCTGCATGACTGACGTCATGTAAAACAAAATACCTGCATCATATAGACTGCAATATACTCGCACTTATCACTCAGACCGGATACCCCGCGGTTATATCTACAACATTAAAATCGCTTGTTCTCAATTCCTCCATAGCTGAGCGGTTAAGGAGCTGGCTTTGGATTTCATTTCTCGGGTTCGATTCCCGTGTGTAGAAAAATATTTCATTTTCAGCAGAAGTGTTTGTATACTAGATTAAATTGATTCAAATCCTCCGCGGTTAAGCCGCCTTACTTTAGAGTTTATTTCCCAGGTTCAAATCTCGGTGTGTGTAGAAAAAATATTTCATTTTCAATAGAAGTGTTTGTATACTAGATTAAATTGATTCAAATCCTCCGCGGTTAAGCCGCCTTACTTTAGAGTTTATTTCCCGGGTTCGAATCTCGGTGTGTAGAAAAATCATTTCAGTAGAATGTGAGTACACAGACGATTAGTTCACTGACTTCATCCGACCATTGTTAGGGAAGAACCATACACAGATGATTAGTTCACAGACTCCGCCAGACCATAGTTAGGGTAGAACCATACACAGATGACTAGTTCACCGACTTCATCAGACCATAGTTAGGGAAGAACCATAGATAGATGACAGACTTCCAGAACCATAGTTAGAGGGAACCATAGACAGATGACTAGTTCATAGAACTATAGACTACCACCCCATCGATATGACTGCGCATGCGTGATTGTGGATGACCTTGAAGGGGACCGTTTTCGGTAAAATGAACCTTAGATTTCCTTATGGAGATTTACATGCAAAAAGGGTGATTTTGCTCCCGAACTGTCCTAGCACATCTACTTGGCTGTAAAGAAAAATTTCTTAAATGTACGAGTATTTGCACACATTGTGACTCAGCACAATGTGAAAAGTTCGAAACTCCTGCTAACATCTAATTAAATGAAGAATCTCTTGACGCTTTCGACAGTCTTCTTAACCAGAACATCGAAGTAGAAGAAGAAGAAGAAGAAGAAAATTAATTAGGAGGCAATTCTCCAATAAAGTAGAGAAAAATTTGAATACATTTTATTATTATAAGGCGTATTTGAAAAATAATCAAAATTTCAAATTAAGAAAGAAGTGCTCTCTTAGCTTGCCATGGGCTATATGTACAGGAAACAATACATATGAAAACGTAATAGTTAACGACTTCTCGATACCCCGATTTTCAACGGTTTTTTCGATATAACTCGAAAAAGATTAATTATATTTATAATTATTATGGGACGAATCGATAGATCTATTTGATACCTACAACTTTCTAATTTAACTTTTTCCGGTCCGAGCTATAGTTTTTTAGTTATTTAAGAAAAACCGCTTTTTGCAACATTGCCAATTTTTTAGGTTATGCTCGCCATTTCAGATCGAGTTGCATTAACCAGAAACTCACCTTCTGATTCAATTTCTAATACGCTCATATTTTTTTTCCAGGTATTAATTTCTGCACGCATTTCTGTCTAATGCTTGGACTAAGTGGAGAATACAATAATCCATATTTTCATCGTATTCTTCAATTAATAACTTCTCGATTCTGTTTTGATCTAAAATGTTCCTCAAGATGTATTACTTTCGGCATTACTTTTGACCCTGGTTTATGAGGAAGTCTCATAAATTGAGAATGTTGTGTTTACATCACAATGAATAATCTATAAATAGCATATGTCAAAGAATTTCATTTAAACGCGAATGGAAACAAACTTATTCATTATCAAATTCATCAATAAAATTGATGCATATTCATTAAATTAGTCAAAGTTAATGTTTTGAACAACTTAAGACTGATATTGAACACCAAGAGAACTTTCGCACTATATTCGAATAAATCCGTACATAAATTACAAAAAAAGTAGTAATATACCTGTTGTATATTCCATACTTCATTTTCTAAAGTATCTTCTTAACCAAAACATCGAAGTAGTAGAAGAAGAAGAAAATGAATTAGGAGGCAATTCTCCAATAAAGAAGAGAAAAATTTGATTACATTTTATTATTATAAGGCGTATAAGCTGTATACCGCTACTTTGATTGTAAGGATTGTATAAATAATTCATAATAATTTTGTAAATAAATGAGATTTCAAACTTATCTTAATATGTTGTATTTATTTAATTTTGTATCATAAAAACATATTTACTGAAATAATTAAATAACTGTTATAGAGATCCGCAAGCATAAGGTCAGTATGATTCCTTGAGAAAAAAACTTGAGGTATTAAGTGGAGAATACTGTTTTGATAATAAATCGTAATTTGAATGACAAAAAGTAAAACAAATTAGAAATGTAAAAAATTAATATTTCCGAGTCTATTTTGATTTTAAGGCAAAAATAATACGGTATTCGTGTTTATCTCGTCGAGCTACCCCAGATTAAGTACAATACGATTTTTGTACGCTATCTAGGAGCCGAAATATTGAAGATTTTGGAACCACAAGCCACTCAGAATGCACTAAATCAGTTTTCAGTGCGAGCGCGCATAGCTTCCCCCACTCCACCTCACGCTCCGGCAGCCGCGCACGCTTAGCTTTGTTACTCAATTTCTAATACTATGAATCAATGAAACATATCCAAATATTTTTTACACATTTCTGTATAATGTGTATTGCGTCTTACAGATTTTTTTGAAATAAAAAAATTATCGCTGGTCCAGAAGATCGTAGGTGAAAAATTTTTTTTTGCCAATACGTAGAAAAATTTTAGAAATCGATTTCCGTCAGACATTTCTCTAAAATTAAAATTGTAAGACTAATCTGAAAAAAACACGTTAAAAAAAGATGACATTTTTTAAAAGTCTTTTTTTCACCCTAAAAATTGAAAAAATCGCTACGTTTCTTCAATAAAATTATAGCACAACTCTTCATAAAGAAAATAAGCGCAAAATTGTTACTCCAGGACCATTTCCTGAGAAGATCCTTCCTTTAGAAAAATCGATATATTTTGAAAAAAAATCAATATTTCAAATTAAGAAAAAAAGTGCTCTCTTAGCTTGCCATGGGCTATATGTACAGGAAACAATACATATGAAAACGTAATAGTTAACGACTTCTCGATACCCCGACTTTTAACGGTTTTTTCGATATAACTCGAAAAAGATCAATGATATTTATAATTATTATAGGACGAATCGATAGATCTATTCAATACCTACAACTTCATTTAAATTTTTCCGATCCGAGCTATAGTTTCTTAATTAATTGAGAAAAAACACTTTTTGCAACTTTGAGAATTTTTTAGGTTATGTTCGCCATTTCGAATCGAGTTGCATTAATCAGAAACTCACCTTTAAATTCAATTTCCTATACGCTCATATTTTTTTTTCCCCGGTATTAATTTCTGCACGCATTTCTGTCTATTGCTTGGACTAAATCCACATGTTTGTAAATGCATAGGTGATACACAAACAATATGTTTATTGTTATGTTTACGCTGTAATATTATACATATATATTCTTTTATTTATGTTGAACCATTTGTAACAAAAAGAATTTTTATTTTATTTGCAGTATATCTACGAACCAATATACCAAGAAAGCATACGCACACACATATATATATATATATATATATATATATATATATATATATATATATATATATATATATATATATATATATATATATTCTTTTGTTGATATTCTTGAACCATTTGTAATATTTGTATGTTTTCTTGGTATATTGGTTCGTATATATACTGATAATGAAATAAAAATTCTGTTTTGACGTTTCGACAACGTTTATTGCCTTTATCAAAATTGTTAATTGAATTAGTGTTTCCATGTAATTTAGAAAAGAATAGATGATTTCGATTAATGAAATGCGTCTGCAGCCGACTTGTGTTTTAAGATCCAATTAAAACTGCAGAAAACATTGGATCGGTTGTAGTTAGCCATACATTACTCTTTCACACACAACCGATCCAATGTTTTCTGCAGTTTTAATTGGATCTTAAAACACAAGTCGGCTGCAGACGCATTTCATTAATCGAAATCATCTATTCTTTTCTAAATTACATGGAAACACTAATTCAATTAACAATTTTGATAAAGGCAATAAACGTTGTCGAAACGTCAAAACAGAATTTTTATTTCATTATCAGTATATATACGAACCAATATACCAAGAAAACATATATATATATATATATATATATATATATATATATATATATATATATATATATATATATATATTATTAAGACATTAGAATTATTAATATTATTGTCACGTGATGCTTATATTTATCATGATCAATTGTAATTGTAATTGTAAGTAGTGTAATTGTGTGGAGTACGACATTAAGTCATAATGACGTCGCTCTCCAAGATCAGTAAATACAAACCCTTTTTGTAACGTGAGTGTTTTAATACCAGTGCCCAGAGGACCACCGATCAGCTCAGAGTTCGTAGTGTTAAACGAGTTCACGGACAACATTCATTTCTTTTTAAAATATAAAGCAATAATAAATTATGAAACGTTTATGTTTTCCTTCATGCTGAATAATGAAAAATTTCAATGTAATTGACCCAAGGTATGAATGTTTTACAACAAAACCAATACAAGGTCAAGTTCCTACGTATTTTAAATTCGAATGAAGGAGAAGTAAAAATTAGGAGTTTTATCCCTACTACGGATAAATTGTCAAATTATAATATACGTAAATTCGAAAAAGATTACATGTCAGTTAAACGAGTATATAAACTTTTAGATTAACAAAATTTAGACTGACTCTAGAAGAGTATGATTTTACTGTAAATTATATAAAAGGGACGGATAATGTAACGGCCGATGCTTTATCAAGGATTCGTATCGAATCATCAGAACTAAAGACGATGTGTAATAAAACATCGGAGAAAATCTTTGCAGCTACAAGAGCACAAAAAGTAAAAGCGGAAAAGGAAAGACAAATTGATAAGAACGATTACGACATTAATAGGATTGATTACCCGCCAGTAGTCGAACTTATAAAAAGTCCTACCAATTGCGTGTTACTAGAAGTGTTATCTAACGAGGAATTTAATGAATTAACAGAAAAAATGTCTAGGCAGAAATTTTAACAATTCATTATATTATGGTGAGGAAAGGAAATTGATTTACATGAAACTACAATTTCGATCGGCATTGTAGTGTAGAAAATTTCAATATTGCTGAAATATGCATAATGAAGAATTCCAACAATAAGGAATTGATAAGCGGTTTGAATAAAGACATAATGGAAATGAAATCCGCCGGTATTAAAATAGGATTAAAAATAAATGTTATACCCGACGTATTAACAATTAACGATAAAGAATGTAGACAATTAATCTTAAATGATTTTTACACATTGAAAACAGGACACGCAGATTTAAACCGCATGTTTAATAACATAAAATCAAAATATATTTGGTCGGGTCTAAGGTCAAATATAGAGATTTAGATATTTGTTAAAAGCTGTGACGATTGTCAGTGATACAAACACTATAGATCCACCAAAGATCCTCGAACAGTGACTACCACAGCATCAGCGTCTTTTGAGAAGGTGTTTCTTCATTTAGTAGGTCCGATAGGCAACTTACTCTTCAATGTGACTTAAGTAAATTTGTCGAAGCTTATCCAATACCTAATATAGAAGCTAGCACAGTTGCTAAAGCATTCGTCACTAATTTTATACTAAGGTATGGGATTCCCAGGGAAATAGCCCACGACCAGGGTACAGAAATTTTGTCGGAAGTGTTCAAGCAATCTTGTAATGTGTTAGGAATAAAATAGCTGAATTCGACAGCTTACCATCATGGAACGATGGGAGCCCTCGAAAATTCGCATAAGCACCTAGGCGGGTATTTGAGAATTCAAGTAGCCAAATTTAAAGATTCATGGGCCGAATGGGTACCATTTTGGACTTTTGCATACACCATAGTTCATACGGGAACAAAGTACAAACCTCACGACCTGGTATTCGGGAAATCATGTAATTTACCTTCCAACATAACAGAACAGGTAGTATATAACTTCGAGAATTATCCAGTTGAGTTGAAGTATCAACTTCAACAAGCATGTAAAGAAGCTAGGGATAATCTGATAGTGTCGAAGCTGGAACGTGTGCAAAAATCTAAGGAAAATTGTAATATAGTTAATTTTAAGATAGGTGATAACTGATAAGGTACTAGTGAGAAGTGTTCCGAAATATAAACTTGAACAATTATACAAGGGTCCTTTCGTGATCACGGACGAAAGGAACCCCAAAGTAGTGCTACAAGTAGGAAACAATCAAGTGACTACATAAAAATAGACTTAAATTATACCATGATTAAATAAAGAAAAAAAATTAAGGCAAGTCAAAAAAATGTAAATCTGGCAAGTGAACATTTTTTTACCTCGTTTGGGAGGTGTAGTATAGGAATCTTCCATCCCTATACGAGATTACCTAAAATCTCTCAATTACAGAATACAACCTTACTTCTATCATTAAATACATATAATCCAATGTTTCAAAATGCAAACAATATGTTTATCGTTATGGTTACGTTGTAATAATATAAACTAAATAGTATAAGCTATACGGCAAGGGACCCTGACATCAAGAGCGTGGGAACCTTGTATCAAAGGTGGATATTGAGAAGTGATTATGTATACTAAGATTATCAAGACATTAGAATTATTAATATGATTATTACGTGATTTTCATATTTATCATGATCAATTGTTACAAGTAGTGTAATTGAGTGAAGTACGACATTAAGTCATGACGTCGCTCTCAGAGATCAGTAAATCCACCGATCAGCTTATAGTAAACAGTGTCCAGTCGTTAACAGCTGATCCCCACATGCGAATAGATTAATCATCCCCTCTCTTGGCTCGTAATACTACATCATTTCGGCCAGAAAGACGCTTAATTAAACGTAGTCACTAAAATTCTCAATCGAGCACTCTATTTTAACATCCCGCTGCTTTCATTCCAGGCTGAAGATGTGGAATAGTATTCAAGTTAATTTCTAAATAATTATCAAAAAAATTACAATCCAAAGTGGATTTGTGGGAAGTTTGGAAAGGATATGTTAGGGAAAGACTGAGAGCTATGGTTTGCAATAAAAAGTCTATATAAGTACTTGCTTTATTGAAATATGGTGAGCTTATTCACTGTTAGTTTTCCACATAACATAGGTAAAGGATACTTTTTAATATTTTTAAGTAATTATATTCTCTACATGAGTTTATTTAATTGTGCAAGTACTAATTCATTTATAAATTTTATATTTGTTCTGGGACTGATGAAGTGAAATCACAACTATTGTACAGTTGATTGTTTTACACTCAGTAAAAACAATGATTTTTCTTTTAAACTATACTTTTTAGAAAGCCACAATTGCATTACATTTTTATAAGTAAATTGATTCACACTGATTATTTTGAAATATTAATCTTCTAATTCAAGATTTGAAGGTAAAATATAATAGTTCCACAAACTATTAAAATTATATTAAACTTACATACTACGTTATTTTTAATACGCATAGTGATTGAATGCATGTAAAATATTCCACTTCGTAGATCTGTGATAACACTTTGTTCGTTAAAAAAAACACTGCGAACTTTACTCCAATCCAAGTAATTTTGTTATTTTTAAATCGCCAAAACATCAAATAATTATGTATTTAAGAATTTTCAAATCCATCAATCACTGATGCTTACTATAATAATAATAATGGTATAACATTACAAAAGATTCATTCTGCAATCCTTACTTCTTTATTTAAACAAAGAACTAGTACACTTGAGAAATGTAAAATTATAAATGAAACATGATTCAAATACTCTTTCTTCATCTGATTTAACATTTACATGGATTTGTACACAATTGTGTGAAAATATTCAGCGAAAGAAAATAATCTAGAATTGTCAAACTGATTTTAGCATGGTTTACTATGATCAAATTATATTCATATAGCAGTTGATGTGTATTTTTACGTTAAGGTATTACGAAACTTTTGGAGAACTGAGGGAACCAATTCAGCGCTATTTTGATCATTGGTTGCGCCATGTTTGCATTGCATGTTTCAGTTGACGTTCAGATTGGAAAGTTTGCTGAATAAGATTCACAAAGAATAGGTATCTAATCAAACTAACAGATGGCGATTCAAATTATTTCTTGGTTTATTTTCAATGAATCGATCATTTCTTTATTGTATTTATAAGTTACTTCTTCATCAAAACGAATGTACTAGTCACATATAATTAGGAGTTGTTAACTTTCTTGTTGAAATATTCATAACAATATCAAGAAATACTCATACATACAAATCTCCAAACAAATACACACAAACACATACATATTATGTTAAGAATTTACACAGTTGCATTTAAATCATCAAAATGCACAAGTGCAGTTTTTGGACACCAAAAAATGCTGAATCTATTATTTTGTGGCAAAAAAAAAATTACAGCAAAATATTGGTTCCTTCATAGAAAGTGACCTTGGATACATATATAAGAAGACATTCATACTGTTAATAACTGAACAATCATTCAAAAATTCATCCTATCTCAAGTGCATCGAATTACATTGTAGTCCTAAAAGACTTAGACCTTAATAACCGACATCACTTAGTTTTGTGAGTTGGTAATATCAGAGTCAAGAACCTACATATTACAAATATATGAAACTGGTAATATTCAATAACTTTGAATAAGTTGCAGGGGTTAACAGAAATCAAATCAAATTAATTATATTCCCTATTTCAATTTTTTGTACATCACAAAAAGCACATTTACAAATTTAGTATATTATACCAAAGTGAATCTTGCTGTATACCAAATTTCTTTACAAAAAGATAGTGAATTAACTGATTTAAGATTACCAACTCACAGTTCTAAATATTTTATATTATCTTGCTTGCAAATAAAGGTTGAACTGAGAAAAAAAGAATTCACTCAACACAATGTTACAATATCTGTTCACATATAGGATAAAGCTACATCCGAAATACAAATTAACCTGGCAACCACTTCTACTTAAAACCATTTGAAAGAATGTGCCTAAGCTTTTCGACACAGCATTTTTTTCACTAACCCTTGGAAGTATAAAATTACGCAATTTTTGGTAATTGATGTACATGGATGTGTCTTAACATGATTGTTTCAAGTGGATTGTCCCTAAATTTGGGATATGAATTCAGAATTGCTGATATGAAATTCGAAATTGGTTTTATTGTGTCAATGAACGGAAACAACCAATTTTGACAAAGAATATTAGAAGATTTCATAGGGTTGATATTAGTCTCATATCATAAATAGGAGCACATTAGTAATAGTTCAATAATGTATTTCTGAATATAACCTCATTTCAGACCAAAATAGATATTATATTGCGTAATTCCCATTCAATTGGAAAATATCTTAGATTTCTTATTTTCTGGTTCATCTACCCTGTATATATAAAGAATAATTCTATAAAAAAGACTAAAATCGATATGCGGTAATGATGATATATTGAATTTAAAGTTATTTCGAAATTAGCTGCCACCTAATGTCACCGCATCTGTGAGCCAAAATTCAAATTAAAGGATTCTTTTCTTACAAGTTTCAAAATACTTTTCTACCCTTCGCTTTATAATAGATTAGAGAGAGCGCCTAAGAAGTAATGAAATGTAGGTAACAAGGAAGGGCTAATATATAACACATGATCACTACTTAAACCAAACCTTACCTTATCAGTGGCTCTCTCTAAACTTACTAAATTATAACCAGTACTGCTAGTTCCCTTTTCCAATATCATTATAGCTAAATATTCCGAAAATACAACTACAGGGTAATCCATATTTTACATTCTACAATATCATGAGAATATAGAATCCCTGGCAACTACAGGTGTCAAATGTTGCAATACAGAGCTTCACTAAATTGCCCTATATTTTTACAATAATACACATTTCAACTATATTGTTGAAAATATACAAAATATAAATATTCATTACTATGGAAATGAAAGCATCTTTACTTTGACAATGTTTCAACTTAAATTAGAGATTGGATTCCAAGAACTCCCTTAATATATTTTTGGTGTGAAATTTCAATTCTTCACTTCTTTTATGTCAATATGACAATAATTAACAAGAGTAAATTTCACTAAAGTCTCAGATATTAACCCATTTAAAATGTAATAAGTTTGAACGTTATTTCTTTGAGCTCAATTCTATGTACACGTTATGAGAATTACTTCTTCTGTTTACCACATTTTTCTGAAGGAAAAATATCTTAACGTAATTATTTTTCATGGCTGCCTTAGCGTTACTATTTTTTTAATTACTATTACCAGTTATCTTTGAATTTCCTGAAATTTCATCCAGAATTATGAAAAAAAAGTCCTTGGAAATACCATTCCTCTCCATAATTTTGAAAATAACAAAATATCAACCAAATCACTTTAGAATCAACATAACATAAAATAAACAAATTAACAACAAAATGATCGATTTTGATTTGAAAACGATAACTTATCAAAAAAAATTAACGTTGATATAATTATTTATAGTGAAATTAGAATTTTACATCACTGTCTAAAATATTATGTTCAATTGTTTACACATAACAATGAAAAAAATAATAATAATCCACTAAAACAATGTAGGATTAGTTAACAAATGTAACTAAAATAATAATGAACTGCCCCTACATTACGATTATAAATAACTGTATAAAAACATAAACCTTGCATAACATAATTTATTGAAAGGCTCGAGCATACAAATTATATTTGGTGAGCCACCTCTGCAATCTCCAACACTGAGGCATCATGAGAACAGGGCCAACTTGAGTTTTTCGATAACAGCTACAATTTAAAAGCCTTTCATTGTTGGTTTTAGAAACTTTCACGTTTCAATAAAATGTAATTTTGAATTGAATTCAATTAAATACATCACTGTTTGAAGCAAACCGTATGTAAATTGCACCTATAATCGTGGGCTTTAATCATAATCGACTAGCAGCAGTATCTGCAAATTGAAATATGCAACACATGATTAATCAGTGGATTTGATAGTTTAAATGCTATGCAACTTTTCCTTTTTAAAGTATGGAAATCACATTGACAAGGTTGCTAATAAGAAAAATCTACTTTTTGAAATAACAAAGTCACACTCCATTTCCAGTATTACAGGGATATTCAAAATGATAATGTTGAAATTTCCCATATTTAAAATATTTGGCTGCAGAAATTTAGAATTTTAGGCTTAAAAGTCACCTGAAATAGTAAACGCAGTAAACAGGAAGTCCAAACAAACGAATTCGTTTACACACGAAGCACGCCAAATAGCACGCGCGCTTCATTAAATTTAGTACACCCAAAGGTACGCTGCTCGAGAACATACATCATGCCATTTGAGTCGATAATAAAGTTCTGCTTGCCTCACTCCGTCTTAATTAAATTAATGAAACTCAAAAATTTATATTTATTTTATTTGTTCATTTTGAAGTTCGCTAAGCTCACTCCGTGTTTCGCATAGTCTTTAAATTAGTGAAAAGCTCGCTTTGTCGGGTGGAGCACCAGCAGAGGCGACCAGCAGCAATGTTTTATTCCTAGGTCTCTTAACGACCGCCCGAACATAGTAGAGGGCACTCCGGTACGTGTACAAATCTTTACAATCAACCAGATAGTTAACGCACAGAAAGACGCGTGGAACAGAGCGAAAAGCGTCCAGTATTTCTGCTCTGCTAAAAAACGGCTCACTTTGAATTTTTGTGCCAGTAAATTTCGAGCATCATATCAAGTCAATGTAAAAATTTCAAGTCTATTGCATTTACTGTTTGGCCGCTACACGAAAACATTCCTTGTCTCGTATAACCCTATTCAAGAGAAATATTCAAAAGGATCCATATTGTGTAAAGAAGTGGTGAAATTCATTCACTCTGCTCTACTTGGTAGTCAAAAGGTCCTCAACAATATTTTTAGTGGATAAGGGCGATTATTTTTATTTATAGTGAAATTCATAATTTTCAAGGGCAAATTTATTTTTATTTTTAAAAAGGTTCAGTTTAATAATTGTACTCAGAAACATTGAAAACCTTGTCAACCTGGCAACACTGCATCTTCATTCATTTCTCATCGTGAATAGACTTTTTCCACCTATGTCGCGAAATATTCTGTCTTTATCGACAAGAAAATTAAGGAAAATATTCTATTACTAACTACTGGTTAATTAATTCAAAAAAGCCACAATAACAAACCAGTTAAATCTATACCCTGTAATATTCCAGCACTATAAAATTTCAAACTACCGAATTAAAGCTGGAGAAATGATAAGATATATTTCCATTATTTAACATATTATAAAATAGAATACACCTAATTTTCAGGTGTTGACTTTTAATCAAATACTACACAACTTTCAATAGTAAATTGGTAATAGTTTGATTTTTGATTAATGACTTAAACTAAGAAACTCCACATAAAATATAATCAAGACTGCAAGAAAAATGCCAGGCTCTTGCTGAAATAACATATTTGCGTAAGTGCTGCTGTTCGTAGCCCTCTCTATTTTTAACATTCGTTTTCACGATTTCAACTGTCGACTTCTAAACAACACCCCATGGCAGAAGCTCTAATGGTGGCTCTAGTGTCCCATTTACATTTACCCTTGTATAACACACATGTCATCAAAAAACCTGATCGACAGGCTACAATATCCTGCACTGAAATTAATATGGCAGTTACTATTGTTAGTATACAATCGCAAGGGTATACTTTCTGAACATTGTGTGTTAGGCCGGCCACTGGCCAAGGGATTAAAAAGACCCCTCTTGCAAATTTAATGATTACTACTACTATTTAAACCAAATGAAAAGCTTTTTCCAATTATAACTTTATAGCATCTGAATCTGATCAAATTTGTCAAATGAAGCAGGAGAAATCTTTTTACATAAAATTCGGTTTTCTATCTTACCGCTAGTCTTCTACAGAGTGACCGAACGCAAGGTAGGTAAAGTGGACATTTTTATGAGACAATCCTTCTCCAACCTCGAGGCGAAACTCCAAGTCCTCCTACCGATAACACCGACATCTTCCACATGAGTTGCGATACACGAATGCCGACGTTTTTGTTCTTTTGGTACAGTGAAATCACATGTTATCTCATTAATTGGCAATCCATCTTCGTAAGATTGCTGAAGACTGCTCAAATCGGACAGGAGCTGTTCCCCGTCTTGACTAACATCTTCCCGTAGTTGCACTTGCTGTAGACTGGGAGGAGGGCGTCCCTTATCCAACTCTAAGCATGTGCTGCACACCTCGACACCGCTCCAAATCTTGCGGATTGATCTCCAATTAGCATCGATCTCGAAGTTCCTTAATCCATTGCCGTTCCACGTAAACGTATTATTGTTACATTTATCGCAAAACTGTTCTTCATTTTTCCACATGACCTCCGATAGTAAACCGTCCGATTGTTCGGGACACATAAAACCACCGCCAGATTCGTCAATAGCATAATCCATAGCCAATATTTTATCTTTGGTTTTAGAAGCTGATCCTAATCCAACTGCATCCAACATTTCCTTTTGGCAGCATTTTTTCCGATCGAGATCAATATCAGACAAATCAGTTTGACAAGCTTTGTCGTTCTGAGTTACACTGAACTTCAGTACGAACTCATCTTTTTTGTCTGAAGTGTCCCATTTAAATTCGGAATATTTCTTACAGATACCGGATTCCGATTCTAGGCACATGAAACCGCTTTCGCTACGTTTATAAGTAATGCTGTTCAATTTGCTCGAAATGATGAATGTAGATCCATCGACATATTGTCCAGGTGCATGGCTTTCAATTTTCATGTTCGGTTTAATCGGTTGGAAATGACTTTTCAGCGAAGTTAACAGATCGTCCTTGCTCTTGTTTTCGTTTACCGTGGTACTTTTCACATTGGGCCAACATTTACTATACGCGTACTTGAAAGAATTATTTGATTGCCCTTGCGGTTTGAACTGAGTGAATGAACTTTTATTGCAGTGATTCAGTTTCTTCAAACTTGACGCTATGAAATTTTCGTTCAAATTCGAAGCTGGCGGATTTGATACTGGTTGTTGGATAAAGTTGGAATCATCGGTTACATGGTATTCCTGTAATTTTGGAGAATTGTTGTTTTGACGTTCTTCGGTAGAGGGACAAAAATAATCGGGCCAACCCTTATTAGCATTATTATCAATAGTAATCGAACTAAATTTCAAATCTAATAAATCCGATGTGGCTGATCCCAAAAAAGAGTTGAAACTATTATCGAAATTCAATGTTTGTATTGCTGCTTCTTCTGACCATATAGAACTGGTAATATTTGTTCCACAAGATAAAAATTTTCGTTTTCCTTCTTCTTTCATGCAATACATATTTGTAGTGTCTTTGTTCTTTTGTGGAGAAGGAGAATCTAGTAAATCACCGATATCTACTAATAAATCCTCATACATATTTACATCTTCTTCACACTGCCAGTCCGGATTGCCTTCAATACATTGATCTGAATTTATAGGCACATTGGTTGAATCTGCAATACTATCTATTTTAAGGTCTAGTATTTGCCCCCAACAGCTTGCAGATGATTTCATCTTAGGATCATTCCCAAATGGATACATTTGGTTTCTGTTCTCTTCTGTTGTTTTTAGAATAGTTCGATTTGTACCAACCTCTTTGTTTCGAATACGGTTGTGCCTCTGTTTCCCAAATCGCGCCTTCATGCCTTCTGTTTCTGTTCTGCAGTGTAATTTGTTTTCGAAGCTCGATGATCTGCCGGTTTTCCAATATTTCTTAGGTGATTTAATTCGCTTGGGTAAAAAAGATTTATGTACATCTGGTGAAGACAATGCAGATTTTTCGTATAGAGGGGGAAATGCTGCGTAATATTGCCTGGCTAACTCTCGGGGAGATATAGTTGGCCGAAGTTCAGGTTTGTTCAGATACGGTTGAGCAGAAACTTTATTTTCATTTTCGGCTTCTTTCAGTTTCTGACAAAGTTCATCAACCAACGATTCTACCTCGCAATTCTGGAACGAATTAAAACAATCTTCGTTAATACAGAATGTGAACATGATTATTTTCAAGTGAATTAGAATTTAAATATATCAATAAGCAGTCAAACATAAGCTAAAAAAAAAAGTGGGGTTTCATTTTGATTGTGAGGAATTACATGACATGAATTGAGTTATGGAACAGAATAATAGGGTAAATTTACTACATAGTGGACGTGCACAAGTGAATTACGGTGAATTTTTATGTTATCTAGACATTGAAAGGAATGATTGATTATTCACAATTTTACTGTATTCATTTTTTATACCTTTAAATGTTCCATTAATGTAATTTCTATATTAAGACTTGATATACCATTGTGTAAGTTATCACACTCTAAGCAGGTCAATTTATTTACTGAACGTATTATTTTGATGATGAATCAGTTAATTATTTCAAAAGTTAATTTTCTTTTTCCTATCAATTAATTTGGTTATAATTCTAGGTTGAAATTAATTGTTGATATAACCCTAATTATATTTAGTTCTTTATTCAAGTTTTCATCTTTATCCAAACATGTTTTAGAATCAGGACATACTTTTCCAAAATTAAATGAAGTTAAGACTGCATAATAAAAGCAGAGGCTTCTAATTAATTAAAAACCTATAATCAGTAAAAAATTTCGAAGTTATAAATAATAACGATAGTGAAATTTTAAACTTTCAATTACATAACACTGTAACATTCCTTCCGATGTCTTGATAACATACAATTTCCCCATACCTCTGCCTAGTAGGACATCTCTGCTTTATCCTATTCCAAATACTCAATCCCGGTTATATATTTTCCCATATTCAAATTGCAACCCCACTTTTCTAGCTTATATTTAATTTGTAACTTGCGTTAATCAATTTAAGGGGTTTGTTTTACGCCATCTTCAGGCGATATTCGAATACAGTTAATGTTTTAAACATATTTTCAAATATACCTTCCTTGCAATGTGTTATGACTTTAATCGACATCATTAACATTAGTAAAATCAATCCACTAATTCTACAGCCAACCATTACAGGTAGCATCGTCAGGGCGGGCTTGAGGCTTGAACTGAAACTGTTTCAGTTCAAGCTTCAAGCCTACCCTGAAGATGGTTTCACCATTTTTAGATTTTTCTAATATTCTCGGCCTTGACTGTAAAAGTGTCACCAGTAAATTCTTTTCACAAACACAAGCTAAAATTTGACATAAATGCTCATTGATTACTTAAATCGGGTTGAATTCCCAGTGATATGGGGGTATGCGCAAAACTATCAGACCATGCACTCGGGCCATTTCATCAATCCGGTACTTCATACATGGATTTCTGTGTATTCTGTGTAGGTACAAGCGCAAATGTCTTTGAATGCAATGTTGAAGTCAACCTGTCTATCATTTCTCCGTTACGCCACCCCAATGTTGATAGAGTGGGTTATCCATTAAGACAACTGAAGCCGACTCAAGATTATAAAGTATGAACCCAAATCACTTAAACGTCTTCATGATTATCTCCACTTTTTCGAGACTCAAATGAAAGCAACCTGTCCTGAAAGTGAATACTGTGTATCCCAGTAAACGAGATCTTCTGCCGGGAGTAGCTTTCAGCCAGCCCCAGACAGAATTGATACGGTATGGCTTTCATTTAGCCAAATTTCATCCTTAAAACAAATGATCTTCCCCTCGCTGCATTACCTAATTTGTTTCAAATATTTAATTCGCCACAAAACAATTTCATCCCTTTCTATGAATTTACTCTTAGGCCAGCGCTTTAAATATCTGTCGTGTACGGTCTTACATTATATCACGCGATAACTTTGGCAGGATATCGTCACTTTTGATCACAGATTCAAATTTCTTCAATGTTGGCGTTTCGTATCGATAATAAAATTCATCAATAACGAGACGAATTGCGTATTTTGTGTCACAATCTTTCATAGGCCACTTGTATCATTTTATTAGAAAATTCGTTTCTTCGCTTTTCTTTATCGAGCGGAAACAGTAGAAACTGATACTTTAGTTAATTCACTCTACAAATCTACCACAAGCGGAACAGATCTCACTAACTTATGCGGAAGAAGACCTTAGTACATATTTTAAATCTTAGCATGTTCAGCAGTCAAAATGCATACGTTTACGTTTTTCAACGTCAATCTACCAGTGCGTCTCGCAAGGTGAAGCAGTGATTCAGCTTTAGTTTTATACAATTGGTGAGATTACATTCATCTATTTTCATATCTAGATTCTTATGTTTAATCCGATTGTTTTGTTTGCCGTGTGTAAGTATTGGTACAAAATCGGGAGTGTGGAATACTAGTGATTTTTATGACTTTGGCAATGTAAGTCGATCTTTACATAAACATGAATCTCGTGCGGAGCATTTACGATATGCCTTAGGTTTCAAGCGGTTAAACTCAAATATTAGTACTATCTAGGAAACCTCAACAGAAAATAGAAGACAGTTTCTTCAAAAATTTAAAGTGCATCTGAACTGGTTTGATGCAATTACCTATTTGCGCGACACTTCACTTGGGTAAACAAGCATTATAGTTTCGTGGACATCGTGAAAATAATCTCGGGAATTTTAAACAACAAATGTACGCTACTGGACTATACCTAAATTATCTAGCAATGTTGCGCAAGGACAACTCGTATTTTTCGAAATTCAATCCCAAACGGGGTTAAAGGTATTTGATATATTCTAACATTTGTGATTGCACGTACAATTCACATGACAGAAAAATCCATAGATCATTATCATAATTGAGACTGTCTATGCTATGACAGACAACACATAATCCATCAACAAGACAGGTAACGGTTACTTGACAGACAGGTGTTACATTGACAGTCTCATGACGACCGTGACAGACCATTCCATATCATAGATATCCATGTCAATTCAAATAAACATTCACACGACATAGAGTATAATTTCTCGCCTTTCCACGTCTTTAGCAGTTTCTACTCATTAGCAATAATTTTCAAGTGTTGAAAGTTGCGATAGGAATGCGACAGCGGCTTTTTTTGCGGGCGTTGCCCGCGCACACCAGCTAGTACCTATTAAATGGTTCGTCTCATTCGTAGTAAAATGAGGAGGGATCAAAAATGCGTGAATTTTCCGTGAAGTATTTTATAGGTGCCCCTCTATACCCAAATTCGAAAGAAAAGAGATTTGGTGGCCTAACTTATTTTGGCAATGTGGAAAAATCTCAAATATTAGTTTGATTTTATAACTTGGATATAGCATTTAAACCCAATTCTACATTAGGACAAAACATATTATACAACCAATACGATAAATCTGGCTTTTACATGCTGCTTTGTAAAGAATGAGCTCATTTTATATAGGACAAATAGGACCCTCATTGTGTACTAGGTTCAATGAACATGAATAAGACTTTCAAAAGCAGGTTTCACATTTGCAGATAACCATTCCTTTCCGTGAAATGGACAGTTTACATATTTCACATTTATCTAACAAAAGCATGAAACTAAATTTCCAAGAGTCTCTAGAAATTTACAAACAAAAACACTAAGTTACTGCCCAAAGAATAAACATACGTCATTTCTTCAAGATTATTTAAAGCTTTTTAATTTAATTATTCCAGGAACTCGTTGCCTTGGTATAATGTCTTAATAAACTATAAAAGAGTTTATACTGTGTATACACTACACTATACATATGAAACCCTTATCCGTGTATCCATCAGAGTGAACTGTTTACTCCGATGATGGCTACTCTGTAGCTGAAAAGTACTCAGTATAGTATTTTTAGTGGATAATGGTGATTAGTTTCATATTTATAGTGCTATACTGTGTTGTTACCTAGATAATTATTTGGGTGAACCCCATCATGTCGTCCTACAGTGGTAATCCTCGAAGTTTATGGTTGATCACCGTAATCCTTTCATTACACAAGTTTTTATATGAAAGGACGGGGTTACAAGCCTAAATTGATATACATTCGATATTCGATTCTCGGTCCGACACGACACAATTTTAGTAGTTGAGATAATTTTGTCGATATTGGGATATATCGAACTACTGAAATTGAACCACAGATTGCGGAACATTGGATATTTTATTTTATGGTTCCAATTTACAAACTAGGCTATAGCACGGTCGTACATACAGGTCTTGGGCTGTTTCCTATGTGAGAAGTGGGTCCGCTAAGCGTCGACTGTCGCGTAGTACCAAAAAGGATGGCGCAGTAGTCGAAATTCTCTGACAACCGTCATTCTTAAATCAATAAATTGTAAACACAAGGAATACCTGCGTTTTTAGAAACAAATTACGAAATCGTACATTGTGCCGAAATGCAAAACGGGGTACAAAAGTGTATGTCAAACATACGAGTCCCCAGACCTGTATGTACGACCGTGGGCTATAGGAATTATAAAACAGATGCCGAAATACAACATCAAGAATTCAATATACGATCAGTATAATATCTAATCTATGATCAGTAGGTCGAAATAATAAACGTAAAGCGTTGACGATAGGCGGGCGACCGTCAATATCGAGATAAGAAGTCATAAATCAAGGCACGGGAAAAGGAAAAATTTAGGCCCAACTGCAATAAAAATTGAATACTTGTTACTTGTCTTGCGTGTGCGCTACATGTGAAGTCAATGAATCCATGCACTGATGAAATAGAGGTAGAAAATTGGTAAAAATGTTTTATCTATAGTACTAAAACATGAATATGTAATGTAGTTTTCACAATTCCAAACTAATATAGCAACTGTATGAGGTACCACTGTGGAATGTAATATAATATAATTTAGTTAAGATAACACCCTTTTTCCACTCAAAATTATAACTTTCCTAAAGCACTTTTCAACTATGATGCAGCCATTATCAAAGACGTAGTGTAATCTTAGTTTAGATTCAGTTTTCATACGCCTTTGATAATGGCTGCATCGCAGTTGAAAAGTGCTTTAGATAGGTTAATTATACCAAATTAATGGATTATTGAAATATATGTCGATTACCAATCGATTGCCGAAATATGTAGATAATTCCTATCATTAATAAAAACCCCACATTTCCGTCCATACATAGCAAGTCATGTCGCTTTAGAAAAGCATGGACCTTCACTTGTGAAATTCGACCAAGCATAATAATCCTTCAGATTATCAATTCTGTGATATATAAAGCATTTAATAAAGGAAAAAATTCTTGAAAACTGCTCACTGTTTTGCAGATTACTTTTTTTATCAACAACAAAATTTTTATGTAGTTGTATAGTCGTCGTTTGTTTATATTTCGATGTAGGGGTTGTGATAAAATATTCGAGTTCTCTTCTTCCGAGTACAATCTTCGAAACTCGAAACAGAATTGAATCATTTAATTTTTTATAAATTATTAGAAAATTCTGGGTGAAAGCTGCCACCTTATCGCTACATTTATAATCAAAATTTTCATTTGTCATTGGATAAAAAGATTTCTTCGTGGAATCGCAAATGTGCATCAACTGTTTCAAAGCTGACACACATTTCTGAATTGTTTGTTGATATGTAGTTAATTTTACGATTTGCTAAGTTTCGGACGAGATTGAATTTTGAAATTGTTCGACGAATACACATATGCATGAAGAAAAGGTAGTTTCCTTACAGACAAAAAAGACAACGTATGAAATATTTTTTCCAATCTCAGCCGACCTTTTCCAAAATAACAAAGAAATTCGAAAAATCATAGGTATAAGTTTTAAACGTCATGCTATTTCGACACAAAAATATTTGGATCAACTTAAACCGAAAGTTTAGTTTTGTTAAGAGTAACAACAACAAAAAGCCAAAAATCATTATTAGAAGTATTACCTGGTCAGAAGCAGATAAAAGACATTTAATGACGGCCAATCGTTTTAACTCGTCAAGATGAGATTGATCCAACCACTTAGAAGAGCGAAAACATGTATGGTCACCACCTGATCTCCTCACTTCCTAGAATAACATTCATAGAGTGAATAATGTATTCCGATGGAACAGTTATAGTAAGTTTCTGATATGATTCAATAAATAGAATTCAAGGTGGATGCAGATATTCAATACAAATTATCAATTCAAAATATTGAACATAATCAATGTTTTTAGTAGTTAGTTTCTAATACATTTTTTGAGTACTATTAATTATGTTCATACTACCTTTTCCTTATAGAATATTTTTCATCCACAGAAAATGTTTCTTCAGAATGCCTCGTTATTTAGGCTCATCCATAGAAGTTGAATCTAATTACGCCATTTGTGAAAAATTAAGAATTTCAATTTATTCAAAATAAAGATGTACAAGTCCACCAAATTTAAAGAAATAAATAATGGAAGCTTTGACAATTGTACATAATGAAATAATCTATTTCTTTACATTTTAATTTACTTTGCTGAGATTTTAGGCACCAAAATTCTTGCATTTTAGAAATTCAAACTTCTAAAGAAATTACATGATGAAAATTCATTCTAAACTTAATAAAATAACTATTAAAAGCTTTATTTTCACTAATTTAATAAATAAATGTAACTATAGTTTCGCTAACACCGTAGGTTCTTCGAACAAATATTAACTTACTACAAAAGAACAAACCTAATATATAACTTTAATTATAATCTTAGGATAGATGATTAGTGGAATCTTATCTACTTGGGTTGAAATTACATCTACCCCCACAAGATTATCATTAAGGTTAAACAGGGTGTTTCCTAACTAGTAAGGGTGTGATTCCTCGTCTTTTTATAAAAAAAATGCATATGAACATGGGGTCTAAACTGCTTCCGTTCTGATCTACAGTGACAAAAATTGTAATATGTATGTCAAAAACCACTTTAGATATTTTCCTTTAATTTTGGTATGTGGTATCTAGGTTGAAGGAAATCTTTTTCCATTAATAATTGTTCTCCTATTTAAACCAGTGGCGTCCATAAGCACACGCCTCTAAATTGTTTGTTTTAAATAAATGGTACGCCACTGCTTCCTTTGGGAGAAAACCTCTTTTTCTAGATTTTCCATCCTTTCTTAACAAAATTGGTCTCTCATGTTTTTCTTGGACATCGAACGATTTTCGAAAAAAAAAATTAAATCAACTACATTGCATATCCCAAAACCGCTATGAAATGAATTATATATAAATTCTCGGGAAATAGGTTACAATAACTCATGCTTTATATTTTCTTGTCTTTAATAATTTTGCGTACGCCTTCTTATTTTGCACCTTGCTAAACATATTATTCTTTGATTTAGATTTAATGAAATTTGGAAATACTTGCAGATTCCTACATCTTACCAGAAATATTCTGCGATGTTTTCTCTTGTTAATATCTTCATTAACTCTCCGTATTCCTGTAAAACTCTAGGATAGGTGGTTGTTCCTTCCATATTAGGCTTATATCCCAAAATTATAATAAAGATTCTTGACCCAGGTATGAATTATATATAAATTCTTGGTGTATTGTGACCTATTTACCGAGAATTTATATATAACTCATACCTGGGTCAAGAATCTTTATCATAATCTAAATGAATGTTAAGGTGTGTTTGAAAATTTATTTTTCAGACACATCGAATCTACCAAATTTCAAATTGTCGCAATTACTTATTATTTAACTTCGTATGTATTCTTTTTTATACGTACAAAAATTAATCTGATTGGCTAATTTTTTTGAATAATGGCTGGGTCTACAAATGAAGAGATGGCTCAAATGCAGATCTGCTATAGATTAGCAAATGGCAACTCATTGCAAGCAAGACAGCTGTATGCTGAGAGGTATCCAGAAAAGCGCTTGCCGTGTTTGAACACATTTACTCAACTTCATCCCCGATTACTAGAAACTGGCACGTTTTCAAAAAGTAAAAATATCGTTGGTAGGCCTCTTTCAGTAAGAACTCGGGAGTTCGAGGAGCACATCCTTCAAATAGCGACTTTAATGTCAGCGCTAGAACAGTATGGACCATTTTAAGGCAGAACCAGCTATCCCCTTACTACATCCAACATGTACAAGTTTTATTACCATGTGATTTTCCTGTTCGACTTGATTCGTGTCATTGCCTAGAGGAAAAACATTCAACTTTTTGAAATTTCTCGGATAAAATTCAATTTGTTGATGAGGCAAATTTCTCAAGAGATGAATTACCAACTTTCACAATAACCATATTTGGACACAAGAAAATCCGCATGTCATATTGGAAGGAAGACACCTGGTAACGTTTTCTGTTAATGTGTGGTTGGGAATTTTTGGGGATTATTTGATTGGATCATTATTTCTCCCAAATCGATTGGGCGGTGAATCCTATCTGCATTTTCTTATTAATGTGCTACCTGAACTCCTGGAAGATTTATCTTTAACAATGAGACGTTCCGTCTGGTTGATGCACGATGGACTCCTCACTTCACTATAATAGTTCGAGAGTACCTCATTAATGCCTTTCCAAATAGCTGGAATGGGAGGGGAGGTTCACAGTTTTGGCCACCCCGATCCCCAGATATAGATCCTTTGGATTTTTTTTGAGGTCATCTTGAAGAACTAGTACACACTACTCCCATTGAGACCATAGGACAACAATTCAGAATCGAATAATACACTCCTGTAACACTATTCGTAACAAGCCCCGGTGTTATTGAGCGAGATAGGATGTCATTGAGGCGACGAGTAGAAGCTTGCATTAGGGCCGATGGCGGTCATTTCGAACATTTTATTTTGTTTTATATTTTTTTTTAGTAGTTATCAGTTAATTAATAAAGAGTTTTGCAGATGTTAGATTACTTGTAATCTGTGTTCGTATTGGCATTTGGCAAGGCGATGTACTAAAATGAGGGGCGTATTTACATATGGGGTAAGTAACATTTTATTTTGTTTTATATTTTTTTTTAGTAGTTATCAGTTAATTAATAAAGAGTTTTGCAGATGTTAGATTACTTGTAATCTGTGTTCGTATTGGCATTTGGCAAGGCGATGTACTAAAATGAGGGGCGTATTTACATATGGGGTAAGTGGACACTTCAGAACATGATAATATGCTTATATGAACTGTTTCATAAAAAATGTCATGAATTACCAACTACTTAGTACTTATTACTTAGGAAACACTGTTTCTAGTTCTAGCCGTTTTGGGATATGCAATAAAATTGATTTAATTTTTTTTTGTCGAAAAGCGTTCGATGTACAAGAAAAACTAACGAGACCAATGTTATTAAGAAAGGATGGAAAATCAAGAAAAAATTGTTTTCTCCAAAAAAAGGAAAAGGGCGGGGGCGTACCATTTATTTATTTTCAATTATTTAATTACACTAGCTCAACGGGAGAAACCCCTTGGAGAACTAAGGAGTACATATAATTATAATTAAAATGAACTAATATACACAGCTTTACAAATGTCATTAGGGTTACAAGAAAATATGGCAACAGTCAAACCGATCATCTCGTAGAATCTACACATTTGGAAAATTGGGGAAAATAATAACGTAATAACTGCAGAGTAGTAGAAAAAATGTTTGTTTTTTGAAACAAATAATTCAGGGGCGTGTGCGTACGAGCGCCAATGGTTTAAGTAGGAAAACAATTGTTAATGGAAAAAGACTGCCTTTAACCTAGATGTCACATACCATCGTTTCCGACATATTAGGAAAAATTTGATTTTTTTTAATTTTTAATACCCTGTATAGATCAGAACGGAAGCGCTTTAGACCCCATGTTCATATGAATTTATTTATAAAGACATGATGAATCCCACCCTAAAATTTTCAGAATACTTAGGAAACACCCCGTTTATTAGGTTAGCTCGTTTTCGTTTGAAAAAGTTATGTGTTAGCGAAACTAGTTACATTTATTTATTAAATTAGTGAAAATTGAAATTGCTGAAGAGTTAAAGAAATGGCATTTTGTGGGCGTGTCTACCAATAAAAAGGCTACCTAAGAATATTATTTTAATTTTGTTGTGATCTTTCAAAGAGGTGGAACGTGCAATCCCTATTCCATTTTTTAACTCTTTGAACATAACAAAATTTTATAATTTAAAAATATTTGTTGAAATGGACGATTTATTGCAAAACTTGTTTAACTCTGGTGTTGTTTCCGTAAAAGCAAAAGTTAAACTAATACAACATCGTGTATGAACGGATATTCTGTAAATCTAGTAGGTGACGTGAAGTCTCTTTGATTTTTATAAGGTAGTTCAATTGTTCCTTTTAAATCTTCAATATGAATAATTACACTAAAGCTGAAATGACCGTGTCAATGGAAGCTAGATGTATCCTCAGCACGTGATACCTCATCACACAATTTTTGCACCTCTTCACAAACGTCTTTGTGAAAGAGGGACTTTTCAAAATCGAACAACTGATTGTGGTCGACCACTTGTAATAAGAACGGTGGCACTGGAAGAAGAGTTTCTTAATATGATTGAAGTTCTGAATTAAGTACAAGACAAATTGCTAACAAGCTAAATTAGCAATAAACTAATCTGGAAAAGGATTAGCAATTGTATTCTTACGATATTCAGGCACTTTGGTCGTGAGATTTTCGCCATCGATAAGCTTTTGTCAATGGAGTCTTCAAATGATTACCAAAGATGCTCAATTTTCAGAAAACGTTCACTGTTCACTGACAAACCTTTTCAAGGCAAGGGATTTTTTTATACTTTGACTACAGGAGAGGGAAACCTATAATGTTCAAAGGTACATTTTTGCATTAAAAAGTTTTTTGGGAGGGTTTTTGTAAATATTTATGTCGCCTACTGATAGAATATGTTAATAGGTTGTTGTAGGTTAAGCATGTACAATGTATTAATTATTTCTTGAAAACTGTGTATATGATTGGAGAAATTAAACAATGTCATTTAATAAGTCACGTATTGAATTGGTATGACAAGAACAAAATTTATTAGTTTTGAGGACTATTTTATAAGCGTAGTGGGAACTTCCTATGCCAATTTTGATTCTAGTCATAGTTGTTGAAAATGAATTAACATTGTTGATATTTATATTTCAAGGAAATGGTGGGTAGATTTTGGTATACTGATATCCTTGCATATAATTCCTAATTTAACTGACCAGTTCTGTTTAACATCATTTCTTATGCCTGCATCAAGTTGGTAAATGAGCAAAATTCAACATCAGTAAGAAATTTTGAGGTGAGATACTTCAAAGCTGAGAAACACTTATTAATTATGTTTAATGGTCATTAGTGCACGTTATTTTAGCATTGAAAATTAAAACGTTTGGATGTTTCTGAACTACAGTGATCGACTAAATTTATTAAAAATTTTAATTACGGCTTTTCGCATGATCAGGTGTCCTTACGACCACTGGTTCTCGATTCGGTGGATACTTATACCACCAGTAAGTGCCAAAACTTGATAGCGGCGATATGATGGAGCTAACCGAATTGCCGTAAATGTTTTCTACAGACAATAAGCTGTACGAATAAAATCGAATTTTGAATTTAGCAAAAATAGTAAATTAGTGATGATACATTAAAGACGGAATTTTGAATAGCGATAGAAGAAATCGTCGAAACTATTCAAGATTATAACAACATTGGATATACGTCTATCTGCATGGGAAAACGATGAATATTAACTGTGATACTGTACCTTTTTCAAGTAAGAAAATTGCGATTCATCAGGATGAACAACATCTACTGCATCACTATGTAGCAAGCTTAATATATAACGTGTATAGATGGCAGCATCTACGCCACGAGCTTCTAATTGTTCTTCTAGCCAATCAGATACTGCTGAGGGCATGGGTACTAGTTGGGGGTACTTCATTATACACTGAAATATACAACCAATATAAAATGCAAATCATTGATCAAGTCGGCAATGATTTACGCAGTTTTTAATATCCTTCGTATCAAGTACAGCAATGGTAACATACCTTACAAAATATATGAATGTTTCACGCTGCACGGCTTACTCAGCTCACGTGAAGTCGAACTGCCTCTTCGATAAGGGTATACTAATATTTGAATTTTATCATTCATTATTACAAATTAATCTGTTTGCACAAAACCATGAGAAAAATGCAAATAAAATCAAAAACGCAAAACTAATTTATTTTTTAGTAATGAATTCTAGTTTGTATATGGGGCCCCCATGATAGATCTGCAAGAACAAAATAATATTTAAAAAAAGAACATATAATTCATTCATCAAATTTTCTACCACACAAGAGATTGTACTCAAATGTAAACCAAAATTACGTTATACGATTTCAATAGTAGATCATTCAAAGTTGATAATAATATTTACAATGGAACCACCAATCACTGCTAATTAAAAAAAGTCGATGCCATCACGGTAAAAAAACTGTATACAACATTTTCATGATTTAGAAGGTTGTCATCTGGGAGTGGTCTAACATTGACAGAAAAGACATCCCGGATGATGTTTAATCGAAAATACCGATGATCACAGGAACATCTTACATTATTAGAGCTTCCAACAGAAAGAAATTGATTAAAAATAAAAGTGGTGTTTTTCGCCTTAGCGAACATGTTCCCGAGAATTTTGATTGGAAATAATACGATCAAATTTTAACTGTTTCCTACAAAGTCAGTCACATTAAGAACAAGAAATTGGTCATACGGAATTGTTTACAACTTTAAAAAAGGATCTTGTAATGGAAAGAAGTATTAGCATTCAAGGATCATCAACGAATCGACACTACTATGATTCCACTTGTTCTTTTTTTATCCATTTTATAATGATTCAAAGGCTCAAAATAGAAGACTTATTTTCAAGTAGGTAATATACAAATCCTATCTCCATTATTAATTGGTCTAAATAGAAGACTGCTATCCTTAATCGCCCCATTCTCATTTTCGCATCTTCCATTAATATGTTATCCTCAATTTTGCCCAATAACTTCTGGTACTACCAGGAATATTAAAAAAGTTTTCAAAAATTACATCTATTTCACTCCCACTCATTTATAAACTTGAAATCATCTAATGTTGGTTATTTGCTCTCATAAAAATAAAGCTTCACAAACAGAACCTGCTGTGCTGATTATCCTCCGATTACATTAGATTGAGGAAAATAAACTAAAAGATTGATTCAATTATTGGAGCAATCAACTGGCTTTAGTTTTCCATTCGGTGAATTATTGAGGTTTTAAATCACTTATTCGGGACATCAAATACTGATTCAAGAGTATATTTTGGAATCACAAAGGCCCTCTCAACGAACGGTTCACAAGAAACTCACAATGTAATACCAATCTTTATATATATTATCATAATGCATTAAGAGTTTGAAAATGAACTGAGTTATGAAAACAACATAACTCGAGTTTATCTCACTATTGTATAGCTGCTATGACAACGATAGAAACAACCGAATGAAGAAGTTATCAGGTTACCGCCAGGGAATCCCACAATTCAAGATTCACATGAAGACAACGGCTCTGCTGAACAATGAACAATAAACCATTACGTTTACCGTGGTTTAGTGTCTTAGATTGTCGTATTTAATCATTATTTGCAGATCTTGCAAATATGAGAATTAATAAAAAGTTATCTAATATGATAATACTAGCTGTTGCCGGGAGGAACACCTAACACCGGTAAGAACAAGAAATGGCGTCGAACTCACCGCATTGTCATTTTTGGGGTTTCAAGACTTGACAGACTGAAATTTTTCAAATCTTGGGGTGACTATAATTAGCGGAGAATGGGTTTGTCAATCACCGTTTCACCATTTTGTCATGTTTATATTTTAGATGATTGTAATTCAACCTTTATGTTTATTTAATTATCACATCATTATATATTGGATTCTGAATATTTTAAAGATATCATTGTTTGTTAATAACAAAGAGTACCTACCTACTCCGAAAATTATGCAATATCAACTAGTTACTAAATTGTGGTCAAATAAAGCAAAGTTATTATTTTGCTTTATAATACTGTTCTGTAAAATTTTCATTAAATTTCTCAATGAATAATGTATGACCTAACTAAATTAGTTAATGGAGTTCATGTAACTTCTTGTAAGTAAATTACTTCAATTTCCAATTAGGATCATTTTTATCCAGTTCCTGACTTCCAACTGTAAGATTTTGTCAATAACAACAACAACAAAATTTGCATATTAGTTTTTGATATTTTAATTCTTTGTAAAATATGGTATGTCTGATGATTGGCAAGTTCTTAAAGGTACAAATGTTCACTCCCTGGTTTCTATCTTTACAAACCATATCAAATTACTTGATTCTTCCTACAGGCTTATTTGAAGGTGGTATAATACTTATGAATTGTGTATTTTATACCAGCTTATCATGAAAATATGAACTGATTAAAACTAATTCAACTCGAGTTGCTAGTACTTTAATCATAAAAATGACGATGTAAGTTTCTGATGGGATAGTCAGATCAGATGTTCAATACAGTTGTTATAAAATATATAGAAGCAAATTTTAAACCATGAGCAAAACTATCTTGTATATAAGCACCTACAGATGAATTTCCAGGGTAGTTTTTTGGACTTTCATCTATGGATTCATACTACTAATAAAATTCCAATCCATAGGATAATGTTCAGGACTTATTACTGACTCTGAAATATTTTACCTTCGGTGCAGAAGTCCCTAGATAAATTTGGAAAACAGATCCTAAGGTTCACTTTGTTATAAGAGCTTAAACAAAGTCCAATACATTGAAATATCTCGAGAACTGTCTATGGAGAAAATGTTCCACAACATAGTCATTTGATATAAAATGTTATAATCAATAACGCTTAGCGAATTAAATTGTTGAAAGTAGTTTATTCCCATCAAGGGAACAATAAACAAATGCATATACCCACTTAAAGTTAACATTGATTTCTGTCAAACACGTATAAAATTATTGTAATCAATGTTTGTGATGTTATTAAAACATCCAAGAATCTCAAAATACCTTAAGATGCACTTCACTTTAACTTCAAACAATAACATACATTAAACTTTTAACAATAATGGGACTTTGAGATTGAAGTGCGCCATTGTGTTGCACAAGCGATTTTCTTTATGTAAATAAAGCAGATATTCTGACCGACCAGCCATTAGAACAAAACAAAATTAACATATAGGACAGTAGCTACTTCTGATTAATAAGTTACCTTATGATTTATGAAGCAGGGTGGCTGTTCCTGCAATTGAACTATAAATGCACCCCCAATTTAATAAAACATGGCATCTAGCCACAATGGCCGCTACCAATCAGCACTCAGCACCAAAAAGTAGCCCGCCTTGTAGAATCAGGTGCAGCGCATGCGAGGTACACAGAGCTTGAATTATATTCTATGACAAACTATTTCGGATTTTAATCGTTTGCCAGAAAACAGCAATATAACCAGTGGCGTTCGTGACCGAATGTATAGAATTAAACTAGGCGTGTTTAATCTCATACTGGTTATAATTAAAGAAACTCTTCCATATTAGGTTTCTTACCCATCCTTTTCAAATATGACAGATTCTTATATTCTGAGTAGTGTTTGATGAATTTTCCCTCCAAGAGCCTCTAACGACAAATAGCCTTTTTCCATTTCGTTGATCGCTATGTGACGAAGGATACCACCAAGTTTACTTTGGTACCATTCGTCGTAGTTATCAATTCAAATTCCGCTCTTTTATCAACACTGTAGATCACAGGTATTTCCGATAACACAATGTCTCTCTGGAAAATACCATGAATTAATGTTAGCAATAGCTAATATTCCAAATTTTGTGAAAGATAAGAATTAGGCAGAAATTGAGTGAATTTTATGAAAGGTGAGAATTTGTCAGAAATTAAGTCAAATTTTTGATTCCTAAACTCATTTATTTCAGAATTTTTTTCGGAAATAATTCTTGAAGCAATTAAAATTCCAAACAAAGGAACTGAATGTCATCCGTTGCTTAATAAAACGATATACATCTATAGAATTGAGAATTACAATCTTCCTGCTGAAAAATTACAGACTTGCAAGCAATCACATGTTTTTTAGAATATTTTGAGTTTTCTTCAGAAATTGTCGTGGAAGGTCTGGGGAATCCCGAAAAATGCATCACTTCATGTTTCTGTGCCATGTCAGGTCATTCTGTACATTATACTTGATATCACCAATAATACTTACAAGATTAAAACACTAACTTGTAATTCTACATGGCATTATAGAATAATCTCACTAGCCCATCAACTTTGAAATTGTCTCTTGTATTTGTGAACAAGTAGTAGTGTGAAAATTCACTGACCCAGCCTGGCCTGAAAGTAGGGTATACCATACTTGTATTTTTCATTATTTAATCCATGAATGCTATTAGTTGGAACATATTATATTAGATAGACTAGTATCCATGGTGGGAGCTATTGCTTATATTCAATGACGAAGAGGATATTACTTACTATATTCAAAGTTTGACGTTTTCTCGCTATATAATGATGATTAAGAATGGATGCACAGCACTATTTTATCCTTAAACCATATATTATAATCAAACCACCGCTCCTATTGGTCGTATGGATTTGAAATTTTGCAGGTCGCTTCAAAGTGGTGAAAATAGAAACTGTATTGTAGCTCCTTTTAAGTTGTATTTTCGACAACCATCTCCAGTTTTTCAAATGGGACCATAATGACAACAGTGTTTTTCTGGTTATGAATATATATATATATATATATATATATCACACCCATAAATTTAACCTGCAGAAGGCAGGCAAGATCACTTCATCCGAATTCAGGTTAATTGCGCATATAATTAGAATATAGCAATAAAATAATATATACGCATGATTTTTTGAACAATACATACTACCATAGATGAATATATAATATTTGTGGGCTCATTGTGATCATATCGTCCGCAAATATGTGTTGCCAGTTGAAATATTATACGAAAATATCAAGTAAATATTTATAACAATAATTCTAGGGCCCCTCCAAGGATGAAATAATAACGTGCCGATGAAAAACGTCTCGTGAGAGTTATTGAATGAAAAACTATGTTCTTTTCAAATAGAAGACATACGAAAATATCTAAGAACTATAATACTCAATAACTCGATGGAACAAAGCAGTTTTTAACTTCCACTGGCATTAAAAAACTGTGATTCAAAGTTGTTGAGATGATATAGTAAACATTTATGAACGAAAGTTAACTGATGTAAAATAATAACAATAATTTGAAGAAATATGAATGCACTCGAATTAAAACGTAAAACAACAAAGGAATCAAAACTCAACAAGCTGCCAACAGTGTCAAATGTCAACTATTCACACTCAAATGCCGAGAGAATAATTGGCGACGTTGCAGAGTGACTTTTGAAATGAAATGAAATCTGATATTAGCTATAATTTGGGTAATTTCAATTGACAATATGGCAGTTATATACTGTGATACCATTATCATGGAAGAGAGAGGTTGAATCTGCCCTTAATCCTTAATGCTCAGTAAATCAATGAAATTGAGATCAATATCTACCCATGAATATGTAGAACGGCTACATTGTCTTGGTATTCTCCCTCACTATATTGGAGTTCGATGAGTGGTTATGACGCGCAATCCGGCGTATTTGAATGGATACATTACTTGATATGAATGTATTTTGGAAAAACTACTTCGGAAAAAAATGTAAGAAAAACCTCATCTCATTGTTCTGAATTTCATGGTATTTTGTCCGAAATTTCCATCTTAAGATTCAAGTAACGTCATTGATGACCTTGGTCAGGTGGATCAAAACCATGCTCTCGCGGAAACTGATAACGGCACACCATAATGACAGGACACCCGAGGGTGCCTTCATGTAGGAGTACGGTCTCCGCTCCTGTGGTGCCTGGTGGTGGACAGTTTATTGGTCGAGTTGAATGAGGCTGGGTCTTACGCCCAAGCCTACGCGGACGACTTGGCAGCTGTGACTCTCGGAAAACATACGACCACCTTGTGCGAGTTTCAGAATACTGCATTGCCATCGTGGCTCGCTGGTGCCAGGCCGAGGGACTCAGGGTGAATCCTGAAAAGACCGAAGTGGTTCTTTTCACGAGGAAACGGAAACTGGGACCACTACCATACATTCGTCTGTTAGAAAGGTTCCTGTATATGAAAGGCTCAGTGAAGTAGCTTGGAGTTATCCTCGATGTTAAACTGAGCTGGAAAATGCACCTGGAAACCCGGGTGAAGAAGGCCGTTGTATCCTTATGGGCATGCATGAGAGCCTTTCTGAACACATGGGGTCTACGGCCACAGATACTGCACTGGATCTACACGGTATGAGCCGCTTAATCATAACCTACGCAGCCGTCGTGTGGTGACCGGCAACGGAAATGGTTCTGTCCAGTCTGGCGCTGGACAAGGCTCAACGACTTGCCTGCGTGGGGATAACGGGGTCTATGAGGACCACCCCCACCAGGGCTCTGGAGATTCTGGTGAGAATCGTCCCTCTACAGCTCCATATCAAAACGAAAACAGTGGCCGCGGGTATGGCGTATCGGCTGGCTGGTCTGGGACAGTGAATCAGTGAGTCTATGCCTCGCGGTCATGGCGAAATCTGGGATTGGGCAGCCAAGAACTGCACGATCCTCCGACTGACGCAAGATGCGATAGCCCCTGCTGTCAGGTTTTAAACACCAGACGTCCTCATAACACAGGGAACGGACTGGGAGAACGACTTTGGTTCGTGTGGTTTATGGACGGGTCTAGGATTGGCGAGTCCAGCGGAGCCGGAGTCTGAACGTGTACACCTAGAAATGAGATTTCAGTTCCCCCAAGTGCCCAAGCAACCAGGCTGAGGTCTGTGCAATACATCCCTGTGCCCAGGAAAACCTGAGATTAAACTACCGAGGTAGGCGGATTTGAATCTGCACTGACAGCCGAGCGGCCCTGGGCACAATTCGCGCCCACAGAATGACTTCTAGGCTTGTCTTGGATTACAGCGAAACTCTGGCTGAATTAGCCAGAAGGAACAAATTTCAGCTAGTGTGGGTATACCTGCCCACTCTGACGTGAAGGGAAACGAAGTGTCCGATGAACTGGCCAAACGGGGTTCCTTGAGTGCCCCTGGCCCCGGTTCCATGATCGGAATCTCAACAGCCACCGGACTCCAAGCTCTCGAGGAGCTACTGGATATATAGTAGCTCTCGGTCTGGTGTGGTGTCCCCGACATGAGGCAAGCGAAGCTTTCCAATAGAGAGTTCTAACCTAAACTCTCTAAAACCCTACTCGCTATGAGCAGGAGAGGCCTAAAACTGGTGACAGGACTCCTCACAGGACACTGTCAGCGGAATATACATCTACACACAATGGCCATTTTCGAAGACCCAGTTTGTAGTAGATGTGCAGAGGCGAATGAAACTACCTCTCACATCCTAACAGAATGTCCAACACTGGCTTCTTTTAGGCCACAATATCTCGGCAGCACACATATGCTGCTTGAAGCCATAGGCGACATCAGTCCATGCAAAATCTTAGGCCCTCGACACCGCCTAGGCTTGCTGGATTGATTCATGTATCAAGGGGCGCACATTGGACCCAATCAAGCGGTCTAAGTGCTCAGGACTTGTCCGCCCCCGTCTTGATTGATTGATTGATTGATGAACGTCATTGATGTGACGTCACAATCTAGTTTATGCGTTTATTTTGTGTCAAATTTTGATAGTTTATATGAGAGCAAGTGTCAGTATAGAACAATGTTATAATTATTGTAGTATGATTATTCATGTCTCCCTGACAGGAGGCATCAAAATTTCCACGTCTCTGCCACTGTCTCTGCTTTCTCATTTATAACTATGGAATCTCATTGTTTCATTCCATGGCTATAAGTTTATGAGCGTCTACTAAGCACTCATAAAGTTAATATTGTGCTTCTAGCGGCAAGAGAACTAACTGTTGATATACCTAATACAATGTTCAACCTGCATCAACGGTTCTGGCCGATGGGGTTAAGACCCCGCTAACGTATTTTGCTTCACGATAGCAGCGTTGGCTCGAAACTCAAAGCGGAAAGGTCGCCACAAGTTAGTTAGAAATACTTTTGAGGGGTTAGTTTTTAAATTTTTTCTATAGTTTTGGTAATACTAGGCTGGTAGGTTACTTGAAAGTTTGTTGTAATTGATTGATGTTCCTTCTTTATATATTACTAGCTGTTGCCCGTTGCCCAGCTAATACCCGTAAAAGAAAGAGTCGGTTGCGCCGCCGCGATGATATTCCCAAGTTTTACCTAATAAAAATATAATAATAAGTAGGAACAACTGAAGGTATGAAAATATGTAATTTGAAAAGACAGGGATCTCTATGATATGGAATGGTATGTCACAGACATTATATGACTGTTAATGTATCAGCTGTCTGTCATGCAAACCTTACCTGTCTTGTTTATTGTCTGTCACAGCATAGACAGTCTGAACCATAGTCAAAGTATAAAGGTCTGCTGGAGCCTCCCTTCTACTCTTTTTAAAATTCGAGTGCAAGCTGATTGGTCGTTTATTTCGTTTATTTAATGTTATTGACGACGACATAATATGATGTTACGTGCCGGCGACGAGCCGATGAGAGCAAGGCTGTGACTGGAGGAGCTAGGTGACGTCACCTAGCGGGAGAAACGATGGTAGGGAGGCTCCAGCAGACCTTTATACTTTGACTATGGTCTGAACTGTGATTATGATCCATTAATGTATGGATCTGTCTGTCATGTAAATTGTACCTGATTATATTAGTTGTCAAAAACGTCAAAATATATCGAATCCCTTTTAGCTCGTTTGAGATTGAGTTTCGAAAAATCCGTTCTTAGCGGGTGCCTACTTCGTATAAAAAACACATCTGCCAAGTTTCAAGTCAGTCCGCTTTATAGTTTCGGAGATTTCTTCATGAGGAAGACGTCAGTGAGTGTTATGGTATAAAAATTACATAAATCAAAATGCTAGGGGGGTATCACCCATGACTTATAGCTCTTCGTAAATATTTTAGTGTCTCCTATCACTATCATTCTGTAGTTCTACTTTTTTTTACTTTGTTCTGTGATTTTATTTGACGTTCCGCGAATCATCATTCAATCTGCCGAATACCACGATTGAAAAGAAAGGAATTTCTTACTGAAGTTAAAATTCGATGGCTATTTTTGAAATTTACGAGCGATAAATCTTTAATATATTTTGCCTTAAAATACGAGAATGTTCCTACCTCTTCGTACGTCTAAACTAGTCGTTTCCCAGATTTTACAAAGTAAGCTAGGTTATGTATATCTCTTTTTCTTAAATTACATAATTCCGTCATGAACTAAAAAATGTTTCTTTCAGACTCTTACCGATGTATACATAAAAGAGACTGTTTGTGTATGACAAACTCGCAATTATTCAAACATGACTGCTCAAAGAAACACATCTTTACCAGTGGAAACATTGGCTTTGATCAAAGTTTTTGTAATGATAGTGTCAGATTAGCTATTCATAGTAGTGATTCAAATTATATTTTGTGTAGGCATATATCTTTGAGCTCTGTCAGTTTTAGCGAAGGACCTTTGAAGCCATCATCAAAAGTTAAAGTCACAGTAGACGAATTGAAGAAAATAAAAGATGATTCATCTACTGGCATGGCTGAAATAATGAAACCTGTTGTGAAAAAATCATTGAGAGAGAAAATAGTTGATGAGATCCTCCACTATTATCATGGCTTTCGATTGTTATTTATTGATATGAAAATTTCAAGTGTCTTATTATTTAGAGTACTAAATGGTAATAGCTTAACCAGGAGAGAATACCGATTACTTACTCGAACCGTTGCAGACATGTTTCGACTTGTGCCTTTTTCAGTATTCATAATTGTACCTTTTATGGAACTGTTGTTGCCTGTTTTCATTAAACTGTTTCCAGGATTGTTGCCATCAACTTTCCAAACGGCAACTCAAAAAGAGGATAAAAACAAGAAAAGTTTGAAAGTGAAACTTGAAATGGCAAAGTTCTTGCAAGAAACTTTAGATAATATGTCTGTACAACATAAAGATCACAATTCTGTTAAAGCTAAGGAGTTTAAGGAATGGTTTCACAAAGTTAGAACTTCAGGTGAACAAGTGTCTAATGAAGATATAATGAAATATTCCAAACTTTTTGAGGATGAAATTACTTTAGATTCACTCTCAAGAAGTCAGCTAATTGCATTGTGCAGGGTTTTAGAGGTTCAAACTTTGGGCACAAACATGTTTCTGCGATTTCAATTAAGGATGAAATTACGTTCCTTAGCAGCAGATGACAAAATGATTCAAAAAGAAGGTGTAGATGCACTAAATTTGAGTGAAGTACAACAAGCTTGCAGATCAAGAGGCATGAGAGCTTATGGTATGTCTGAAGACCGTCTTAGAAATCAATTAACTCAGTGGTTAGATCTAAGTTTAAATGAAAGAGTACCTCCATCTCTATTGTTATTGTCAAGAGCCCTTATGCTTCCTGATACCATTCCAACCAGTGATAAACTCAAAGCTACAATCTCAACATTATCAGAAAACATTGTTTTTCCTACTACAGCTGCTATAGGTGAAAAAGAAGGTAAAATTGATAATAGAGTTAAACTGGCAGTATTGAAAGAGGAGGAAAGAAAGATAAAAGAAGAGAGGAAAGAAGCACGAGAAGAAAAAATGAAAGAAAAGACTATGGACAAAGAGGTTATTATTGACAAGGCCCCCATTATTTCAATAGAGTCGACTCCAGTTTTGGTAGATAGTGCTCCAAAAATAACTTCAAAATCAGATCAACTTAAAAAGAAAGATCATCTAAGATCTAAAGATGTGGAAATCATTGAGAATGCTATTGACACTATGTCGCAAGAGAAAAAAAATATTGTTGAAACTGGAGAAATCGAACATCTCAAGGAAGAAATGGCAGAATACAAGGAAGATGTTGAAAGCTTGCGAAAAGAAGTTTCGAGTCAACCTAAACCTGAAATAAGGGAGAGTAAAGCTGCAAAACGATTGTTCAAAAGGGTTAATAAGCTGATAACCAAACTTGACACAGTTCTTGTTGATCTCAACGAAAAGGAATTGCAGTTGAAGAAAGACTTGGAATTGGAGCAAACTCCTAAGAAGAAGGAAGAACTATTGAAGATTGACGATATAATTGCTACTATTAAACGAATTAAAGATGTACCAGATCAATCCAGATTGGACAAAATCACAAGTGTCTTAAGAAAAATGGATGATGATTGTGATGGTTCTGTTAAAGTTGAAGATGTTCTGAAGGCAAGTATCTTATATAGTTATTAATCATCTCTCCTGTGCACCGTAAATGAGAAGCTTTGGTTATTTTTTCCGAAATTATCCATTTTATTACAATTTATTCTATAATCTGCAGATGCCATGATGGCAATCAAATTTTAGATTTTCGTTAATGGAATCATTTGTAGTGAACATAAACTTCCTTGTATAACTTTGAAGATTAATTAACTATCAAAAGTTCGCTTTTCACAAGTTTGAAAATGAATGTTTTGCTAACACCATAGTTTCTTCGAACAAATATTACAAAGTAATGGCGGTGTTAGCGAAACTATAGTTACATTTATTTACAAAATAGTGAAAATCTAACTTTCAATAGTTATTTTTTATTTAAGTTTGGAATGCATTTTCATCACATAATGACTGAAATAGAAATTCAAACTTTGAAGATTAATTAACTATCGAAAGTTCGCTTTTCACAAGTTTGAAAATGAATGTAACTAATTTCGCTAGCACCATAGCTTCTTCAAACAAATATTACAAAGTAATGGCGGTGTTAGCGAAACTATAGTTACATTTATTTACAAAATAGTAAAAATCTAACTTTCAATAGTTATTTTTTATTTAAGTTTAGAATGCATTTTCATCACATAATGACTGAAATAGAAATTCAAACTTTGAAGATTAATTAACTATCGAAAGTTCGCTTTTCACAAGTTTGAAAATGAATGTAACTAATTTCGCTAGCACCATAGCTTCTTCAAACAAATATTACAAAGTAATGGCGGTGTTAGCGAAACTATAGTTACATTTATTTACAAAATAGTGAAAATCTAACTTTCAATAGTTATTTTTTATTTAAGTTTAGAATGCATTTTCATCACATAATGACTGAAATAGAAATTCAAACTTTGAAGATTAATTAACTATCGAAAGTTCGCTTTTCACAAGTTTGAAAATGAATGTAACTAATTTCGCTAGCACCATAGCTTCTTCAAACAAATATTACAAAGTAATGGTGGTGTTAGCGAAACTATAGTTACATTTATTTACAAAATAGTGAAAATCTAACTTTCAATAGTTATTTTTTATTTAAGTTTGGAATGCATTTTCATCACATAACGACTGAAATAGAAATTCAAACTTTGAAGATTAATTAACTATCGAAAGTTCGCTTTTCACAAGTTTGAAAATGAATGTAACTAATTTCGCTAACACCATAGCTTCTTCAAACAAATATTACAAAGTAATGGCGGTGTTAGCGAAACTACAGTTACATTTATTTACAAAATAGTGAAAATCTAACTTTCAATAGTTATTTTTTATTTAAGTTTAGAATGCATTTTCATCACATAATGACTGAAATAGAAATTCAAACTTTGAAGATTAATTAACTATCGAAAGTTCGCTTTTCACAAGTTTGAAAATGAATGTAACTAATTTCGCTAACACCATAGCTTCTTCAAACAAATATTACAAAGTAATGGCGGTGTTATCGAAACTATAGTTACATTTATTTACAAAATAGTGAAAATCTAACTTTCAATAGTTATTTTTATTTAGGTTTGGAATGCATTTTCATCACATAATGACTGAAATAGAAATTCAAACTTTGAAGATTAATTAACTATCAAAAGTTCGCTTTTCACAAGTTTGAAAATGAATGTAACTAATTTCGCTAACACCATAGCTTTTTCAAACAAATATTACAAAGTAATGGCGGTGTTAGCGAAACTATAGTTACATTTATTTACAAAATAGTGAAAATCTAACTTTCAATAGTTATTTTTTATTTAAGTTTGGAATGCATTTTCATCACATAATGACTGAAATAGAAATTCAATTTTTTACATAATTGTTCTACTAAATTTTCTAGCTTGTCAGCTGTTATGATTCAGGAATTAGGATACTAAATGAAAAATTGGCACAAATGACACTGTTCACAGTAATATTGAAATGATAGAGTCTTGTTCTGTTATTCTATGGATAATAATAATAATAATTTTTTGCTCTTTATTGCCACAAAGTACAATAATAAGTACACCAGCCAGAATACTAAGCGAACACAAAAACCTATAATTGGACACGTTGGACGAGAACCGAGACAGGAATATGAAGGGAAACGACGCAATTTTCCTCGATTTTCCAGAATTTTCCTTCTTTTAGTGAAATTTTTACCGAGAACTATCACTGTACCTTATTATTCCAATAACACTGACTAAAATTGTTCGAAAAACAAAATAATTAAAGTTTGTCGTGTAGAAATGATAAACTGGCCGGATTTTCCATTTTCCGACTTCAGATTCGAGTAGATCAGCGAACCAAAAAACTCTGTGATACCAAATTTCAGAATCTTTGGATTAAAAGAGCCTGAGATATTCCATTTGTTATAAAAAACATTCCATTCGTTTTTTCAAAAGTATAGAGAAATATGTCTACTTTAATATTGACTTGATCCGTTTTTTTTAAATCATGTAAGATTCTCTAATTGCATTTTTATCATAATAAAACTCAATTTTTCTCATTTTCATTTCTTATTATAATGAAGAACATATAAAAAATTATCCGATTATCCTGCCCGTTTGGTCTGCCAAGTACTCCTGACTGAGGGAGCCATTATCAAAGTTGATATATTGCTCTATAACTTAGGAAAAATACATTGAGTTTTTTCATAAGTGTAGTATTATAAGCCCTCATTTTAAAAATCGAGCGCTTTCAGGTACTTTTTGCGTGACGGACCAATATATTGAGAATTGAAAAAAAAATGGACCAGTTAGATAGAATAAATTAACATTAAATTAACATATTTCTCTATAATTTAGAAAATTGTTTTGGGAGGGAAGATTTTTGTCGCGGAGCCTCGGACAAACAGTAGCTTTCTATCTGATTCACTTTTGATCTTCAGTAATTTATGATTTTTCACCATCATTTGTGGGGAATTATATCAAACCCATTGCTGAATATATTAGTCAAGAAGGAAGGATTTAAGCATGTTCTAATTAGACTGAAACCTATTTCCCAAGCAGAAGCGCCTCAAGATTTGATAACCTCTAAAAAAAATATGACTTTTGGTTTCAACAATAACTCAAAACATACATTTTTCGAAAATAATAAGTACTTGTTGATTAATTTAAAAAAATAAGAATTTGATCATTATAAAATGTTTCGAATGACATTGACAATTAATACAAATATCAACGTTAATTCTACCACTGCGCATTTGTTATCAGCTATCACTTTACCATTACCTATAGATTTAACAAAATGATGTATTCAAAGTACATGTCAAGTAAGTATAAATACTTGAATGTTCGTTTGTTATTAGAAAATAAAAAAAGCTATATTTGTTTCTGTGGTATTTATGATCAACAAAGGGAACCATTGTATACAACCATGAGATAATTTTCTTACAAATAGTTTCACATTTCTATACGTATCTACAAAAATTTATTCATACGTTGATGAGTTCCGTGGAAATATTTCCGAATATTTTTATGAAAATGTATATACAAAGCGGGAGTGGCTGGAGTTTACTTATTGTGTCTAGAATCGTTTCTCAGAAGATAAGAATCGCATGGAACATTTTCATCCCACCCCAACTCTCTTAAATAAATGAATGAAATTAAAATGAGCTTAATAGTGCAGTCAGAGGCGGTTTTCAACTCCGAATTCTTTGAACCGCCACCGATTCTTATGAAACTTGGAAGAAGATTTAGGGGATGGACCAAAATGAATTTTGATCCGGTCCACGGGTGCGCCACCTCATATCGTGGGGAAAATATAAAATTTGAAATGACCCCAGTAATGAATAGAGTAATGAATTCTAAGCAAAAAAGGCCCATCTACACTTTTATACGTACATCGCTACTGAGTTATTTACGGCTCAATTGTACATTTCGGTCTGAAAATACGTTTTCGAATTATTTTCCGCAAACAACTTGGCGACCTTATATTTTATCGAAAAAAGTGTCATACAAAAATTGAAGGCAATGAACAACACTGTAGGAACAATATTGACAGAGGTACAGCTCGGTGAAAGTTTCTCACTGTTCACCATAAACAGAAAACCAAGCATTTAATATTAAATAACGATGATTCGGAAGCTCATTCATTGAAAACTTTCTCAAGCTACATGAAGATACATTCAAAATGATTTTTTGTTTGCCCCTCTAGCAAGACAAATAACGGAGTTATAACGAGAATAAAATTAGTCATGTGCACTTTTCAAGCAAAAAACCAGTAGCTTTTCATTAGTATTAAAGTTGACCAAATCCATTTGTAATTTGTCTTATTGTATTATCAATATGTTCTAAAAGTTTTGGCGGTATAGAATGCTTATTTGTGAGAAAAAACTGATTTGATATTTGCAAACATTTTCAATTTTCTTTAGAAAATTCAGTTTTTTTTTTAAATTACTTCGCAAACATTTTGTTTTTTTATGGCTGGACGATAAAAGTTAGCGAAGATATAAACGTTACAAGTTGGTCATTAGTGCGAGTAGCTCTATTTTCGATGTCTTTGACCTTGAATATCTTAAAAAATAAGTTTCCAACGAGGTTCAACCTTGTGACAAGTATGTCTTAAAATTTTCTACAAATTGGTTTTTTGGGCCACCCGATACAGAGATAAATGAAAAATCAAATTATTCGTTTGTTCATTGCCTTTCTGTGGTGACACTTTTTTCTTTAAAATGTAAGGCCGCCGAGTTATTTGCGAAAAATCGTTCTAAAAACATGCTGTTTTCCATGGAAAAAATGTACATCCTCAACCGTATATAACTCAGTAACGATGAACTTTACTAAGAAAGTGTAAGGGATCTTTTTTGCTTAGAACTCATTACTTCATACATTCCTGAGGTCATTTCAATTTTAATCCACTAGAAAGGGTGGCATCCAACCCCAGGGAAAAACTTCCCCCTCGGACCGGGGCAAAATTCCTTTTGGTTTATCCCCTAAATCTTCCCAAAATGTCATAAGAATCTGTGACGATTCAAGCAATTCGGAGGTAATACCCCATTTTTCCGTCATTGGATAAAGTTAACAAATTTAACAAAAAATTTTTGAAACATTATGCCTTTCAGAAAATGTGGATCTTATAAAAGTTACGCCTTATTTAGTAGTCAATGATTTATAAAACTCCACTCACTAGATATCTCAATTGCCAGGATTGATGAATTCATATTCAGGTTGTGAGGTGCAGTGATCTGTAATTTAAATATCAGATTTCAGATATCAATCATTCATTCTCAATGAAAGTTGTTAACATAATGACTAGAATGTAATGTTCCTCTATTTCAAATGAGTTGATGAAAATCTTTGTCTCCGAAGAAATATAGGCCAGCCTATTTTTCGAATTCCAATGAATTAATAACTGACTTCATGGAGTACGTGACAAAAGATGATTCTTACCTGCCGAGTCGCGTCCGGTGGCCAGAAATATTATGCCAAGTTACGTCCCGTGGTAAATCCAAAACAAATATCTCTACGGGCTTAAAACTGATAAGACTGTTTTTAAAAAGTTTGCAAAATTGTTTTATGAAAGTTGTCGAATGAAACTAAAAGCTTGTTGAAAAGAAAGAGTGAGAAAAATATTTATACTTAGCTATATTGCAATCTAATTCAAATTCTTTAACATTCGATCTTCAATCAATCATGTGATATTGGAAGCATCCAAAAATAAACTTACGAATAACCTATAAATAAGAAACAATCACCCTCATCCTATAAAAATACTGTTAAAGTACGGAGCTATTCGGTAGCTGAAAGGTCGTCATTGAATATTTTGAAAATTTCTTATTCAAACAGTATGTATTGACTAGTGAATTTCTAATTTTTTAATTAAAACTTTTCAGGTCATCGAAATAATTGGAAAAGAAAATGTACATCTCAGCGATAAACAAGTAGACGAATTAATCGAACTCATAGATAAGGAAGAAATTATTGAAGTAGAAGACAAAATAGAAAGAGCTTTACTCAAAGACAAAGAAACCAATACGCCAGAAGTAAAAGCGGAATGTGCACCCGTGGAAAATGTAGAACCAGAAGAGAAGGATTATGCAAGTAAAGTCGAGAAACCGTCGGCATCTGGCAGTAACACTATACCGAAAGTTAAAGCTAAAACAGCTGGAATTTCACCTCATGTTAACAGTATTGAAAAAAACAGTAATAAGACTTAAACGCTTTAGTACTTTTCTGAGTCAACATTAGCTGCATTAAATTTATTTCAAGAATTTAAATTATTTTTATACAATTGTAAGTTTGTGTATATATTTTTTTACTTGCAACCCCGATTATGTGGCCTTGTATCAATCATCCGGAGGTTCCATTTTGTAAAATATCGTTCCCCTGTTGGTCTGCATGGTGATAGATTAAAATACACTGAATACATTGTTTTTATTGTTTATAATAAGTAATTTTCCTCAAATGAAATGTTTATTATTGTTTGTATAGTAATTAAGTATACTATGTTGTTGTTTGTATCAGATGTGGAAGTAAATAAAAAAAGTTAATTGATGTTGTTTTAAATTAAATTTATCACTTGCCTTAATGGGTCAACTAATTCAGTTTTCAGACATTCATACCATAATTAATGAATGTAATTTATGTGCATTCCAAATATACAATTTTTATCTAGAAGGGAAATATTGTTTCTGTAAATAAAATTTCAAAGGAGAGCAGTTTATTTGATGTACTCGTGAAGGCTTACCACACTGCTCTTGGCGGCGTTTCGCCAGAATCACATCTGCCATTTCCACGTCTTGCTGAATAATGGATTGCTACGGTTTTTTGTTACTCGAACTGAACTGATGTTTCCGAGTTCTTAAGGCGGGTACCTGCATAGGTTCATGGTTGATCAAACCTGGCTGATTTCCATGGTCAGTCGGCGTGCAGATCGACAATTGTCAACGAACTGTGGTAATTCTGTTTGTCAGGGTTAGTTTCCAAGAATATAATTATCTTACGTTTCTAGAGATTCTAGCGAAGAAGAGAAAAGATGATACCGTAAGACACATTGTATACAGGAAACCCACTCACACGGACCGATATTTGAACTTAAGTTCTCATTTTCATTCTGCCCAACTCATTTCGGTGGTTCATCATCATCATCATTTGAGGGAAGGTGGCTTAGCTCCCAATAGCACTTAGTTGGACCCATTGTGCGTCCCGTGGTCAGAAGCCTATTCTATTCTAGCAGGTTTGTGGCCCGCCAGAAACTCAGGATATTGCCAAGACTGGATTCCATAAGTTCTTCTGGGATCACTTGATTCTCCGAATTTACGATGCTTGAGGGATGTCAGAGCAGGGCATTCCAACAGAATGTGAGAGGCACTTTCTTCCGCCTCTCTGCATTTCCTATATACAGGGTGTATCTAAATAACACCGAAAAAATTAAAGGGGTGATTCTGTGATGAAAATTAATGTGAGTGTTTGATATAAATTTTTTTGAAAAAACCCTCCCCGGAAAAGTTACACCCCTTCGAAAATTAAAAAAAAAATGGTTTTTCTTTTTCATTTTCCCTGTATATTAAGCTAAAGACACGAAACTTGGTAAACATTATCTGTCAATAAGAGTACACTTTTTGAAATTTTTTCAACCCTGAAGTATGCTTAGAAGGGGTTGATTATTTCAACCCCTAAGATATTTTTTCTTACAACTTTTTTTTAGATGAAAATTTTTTCTTTAAAAAAGTATGACTGAAAAGCCCAATTCATTGACTAACTTTTTTAACTCTACAAGTTTTTTCTAAAACTTGAGCATTTACGAGAAAAAAAATCTAATGCAATGCATTTTCAAAAAGATGAGCTAACGCGAGTGTATTTTGCGTCAAGTCTAGTGGCCTGTGCTTTGCATAAAAACATTAATACTGACACTAGGATTGTGTAGTGTCATTTTCTGTCACCCATCTTATTGTTTCACAAGTTTTATGATTGTGTATTGTAGGAAATATTAGTTGATTGAAAATATGAATGCATATTCGAATTTGGAAATGGCAGATATGCATTTTACATACGGTCGTGCTAACGGTAATTCATTGGAAGCGCAAAGACTTTATGCTGAACAGTACCCACAGCGTAGACTACCCCATCATACTACGTTCACAACTATTCACCGACGCTTGCGGGAACGTGGTAATTTTGAAAAAAGAAGTTATGATTCTGGTCGTACTAGAGAAGTTAGAACTGCAGCTGTAGAAGAAGCCGTACTTAATTCAATTGAAGAATTCCCAGAAACTAGTACCAGGAAAATAGCTCGTGTCCTACATGTAAGCCATTCCGTTGTTTTTCGAATTTTAAAAGAACAAATGTTGATCCCTATCATCTTCAACGGGTGCAGGCGTTAATGATTCGAGATTTTTTACCCCGTGTGATTTTTTGTCAGTGGCTTATTAATATGATTGGCCAAGCACCACAGTTCTTAGATAATATTTTATTTACTGACGAGGCGAATTTCTCAAGAGACTGTATTAGAAATTTTCACAACAATCACCTTTGGGCTAACGAAAATCCTCATGGCTTTTTTGAAGGAAATCATCAGTATAAATTTTCATTAAACGTGTGGCTCGGAATTATTGATAATCATTTAATTGGTCCCCATTTTCTTCCGCTACGATTAAATGGTGAAGCATATTGTCATCTCCTTGAAGAATTACCTGTTCTTCTTGAAGAGGTTCCCATTCAAATTAGGCAACATTCATGGTTTATGCACGATGGTGCACCAGCTCATTTTAGTATACTTGCAAGAACTCACCTGGATGAGGTGTATGCCAATCAATGGATAGGTCGAGGAGGACCTGTAAACTGGCCACCCCGCTCCCCTGACCTTAATCCTTTGGATTTTTGCATATGGGGATATCTGAAATCTTTGATATACACAAACCCAGTTGAAAATATCGATGATCTGCGAAACCGCATTGTGGCAGGGTGTGAAACTATAAGAAATTCTCCAGGAATATTTCATCGTATACGCAATTCTATGAGGAAAAGGCTAGATGCTTGTATTGACGCTGAAGGCGGTCATTTTCAACATTTATTATAATTGTATTGTCGATATTCGACAGGTTTTTGTTCATTGTTTGTTCACTTTTGTTTTTAGTTGTAGAAGTCTCATAATCATAATCATAATTTGGTTGGCTGTTGTTTAATAAAATGCTATTTTACATGAGCTTATTTATTTTTTTCTCATAAATGCTCAAGTTTTAGAAAAAACTTGTAGAGTTAAAAAAGTTAGTCAATGAATTGGGCTTTTCAGTCATACTTTTTTAAAGAAAAAATTTTCATCTAAAAAAAAGTTGTAAGAAAAAATATCTTAGGGGTTGAAATAATCAACCCCTTCTAAGCATACTTCAGGGTTGAAAAAATTTCAAAAAGTGTACTCTTATTGACAGATAATGTTTACCAAGTTTCGTGTCTTTAGCTTGATATACAGGGAAAATGAAAAAGAAAAACCATTTTTTTTTTAATTTTCGAAGGGGTGTAACTTTTCCGGGGAGGGTTTTTTCCAAAAATTTTATACCAAACACTCACATTAATTTTCATCACAGAATCACCCCTTTAATTTTTTCGGTGTTATTTAGATACACCCTGTATAGGGTCATCTGCGATGCCCATAGTATGAAGGTGTTTGTGAAGACGACAGTGACCGGTTAGGATTCTAGTCATCGCCCTGATGTCCGTTCTGCTCAGAGAAAGGAGTTTCTTTGAGAGCCTAGGCACAGGCTCTTTGATGAAGAGCTTGGCCTGTTTCTTGTGTGGTCATTCGCGTCACAATTCAGACCCCCCAAGCAATTTGATGAAGCGATCATTGGCTCCGGTCCGGCAGGAGCGCCGGTCGACACCCCGCCTCGCCAGGAAGTCGGCAATTTCATTTCCTTCAACTCCTCTGTGTCCAGGAACCAATATTTGTTGAACTTTATTTCTCCTGGCTAGTTCAGCTAGTGTATCTCTGTATTCTTTGAAAAGACTTGATGTGACTTGGTGACTTGAGAGCTCCCAGTGCCGACCGACTGTCTGTGCAAATACATATGTGCCGATTTACATAGTTTCTTCGTAGGTGTTTCATGTCACAAGTCAATATTGCGTAGACCTCCGCCTGAAAAACCATGCAGTAAGCATTCTGAGCTTCGGCCTCTTTAGATACACTCCCGCCCCAGAAACCGGAGCTACCTTGGACACGTCTGAACCATACCAACCCACCTGGTGGCAGTAGGGTGAGAGTTTCGTTGCTCCAATCTCCTCTATCCGGGATGAAGCGGACATATCAGTCCTTGACCCCGACCACTACACTACCGCAGCATAGGTGACCAACTGACCATAGGCTTGGATCCAATAATCCTCATGTGCTGCTGAACGTGTTGCACGTCCAAAAGAACGCAGAGGCCTTTCTCACTCGATATTCGAGGGGTTTGCGTCAGGATAGTTTAGAGTAGTATTACTCCCAGAAACTTCACCGAACCGTTGAGTTGCAGAACCATGTCAGAGAAGGTAATCTCTGGCAGTGTGCCCAGTTTACGTATCCTGGTAAATAGTATAATTTACGTTTTGTCAGGGTTGGCCCTGAGCCGCTCTGTGCGGCACCAGCCGTCCACCACGATGAGCAGCGTGATTGGCAGCTCGCACAGTGTCGCCGAGTGCCACGCGAAGGTGACGTCAATCAAGTCATCAGCATATGCTTGGGTATAAAACCCAGCTTCTTCCAAAAGTCCATAAACTACGAGACACCCGGATATAGGACACCCTATGGACAGCCTCTTGTAGTGGTGGCTTGTACAACGCATCCGTTATGTTGAGCCTTTATCGCACGCGTAGATAGCATGTCTTTAATCCACCGGACTAATGTTGGACTGATTTCAAGCTTCTCAGCGGTTAAGCAGATAGACTCGACGGACGTGTTAACAAATGTCCCTTCGATGCCCGTGAATATCCACAGGGCGTATTCCTCTCGGGCCATATTATCATATATTCGTGTGACTAGATGGTGCAAGGCCATTTCAGTTGAGAGGCCAGCTTGGTAGGCTTCGACGACAGTGTAAGGGATAGGCCTTCAGTGTGTCATCTTTCAAGTGTTTCTTAATCAGTCTCTCCATTGCCTTTAATAGGAATGAAGTAGACTAATAGGGCGGAATGCCTTAGCTTCGGTATAATCAGTTTTATCCGCCTTTAGAATAAACACGACTTTCACTGTTGTATATGTTGTTGCATGTATACTCAAAGGTAGATCTAAAGAAGAGCGCATAGAGAGGAAGGCAAGACATCGGGGGTAGTACAAAAAGTCAGTAGTGTTGTCGGAACCTAAAAGCTACAAGCAGCAACCTAACAGTTATAATTAATAAACTTATATAACAAGAATACTTGGTGTATTAATAAAGATACTACATTTATTGCTCGCCATAGCTTTCGAACAAAGCCAGTGGCTATGCAAAATCGGAAGATTTTGACCAATAGCTTTATTTTCTGACCATCTTATAGGAGAGCCGGGAAGATTCCATCTTCGCTTGGTGATTTATACGGTGAAAACCTAGATATGGCCCACTTCATCTTGTCATGATTGACAATGTCGGAGGACAGACGAAATTCATCATTACAACGGTCACGCTGTCCATCGACTCTTTCGGTTGTCAGATTTCTGTCTAGCGTCAGGAAAATGAACCGACCGAGATTCACTGCAGGATATCCGGTCTCCGCTACTGGTCTGATTAGTGATATACATCCTGTGTATATATATATACATATGTTGTTTGTAAAGAGTTATTTATGTTGGAGATGCAGGTTGTTTCTAAAGATGTGTTATGACGTCATTCTCGGAGAAGTGTCAAGTGTTCTGTCAATAGATATGTGGACTATCATGGTGTCTGTAGCGTGTGTGGACTGTACAGACGGTATGCAAGGAAAGGTTCATGTACAGGTAGTTTGTTTGATTAAGCGTCTGTAACGTGTGTGAACTGTCCTGACGTCCGTTACGTGTTAGAATCGTCTGTCACGTGTTCGAACTGTCATAGCGTGTGTGAGGTGCTCGAGTCGTCTGTCATGTTCAAACTGTCAATCCTTGAACTATCAGTGCGTCTTTAACGTCTATTTACTGTCATGGCTTCTGTCACGTGCTCAAGTTGTCTGTGACTTGTTTGAAGTCGTCTCTCACGTATTTGAGTCGTCTGCTACGTGTTTGAGTCGTCTGTCACATGTTCGGTTTTTCGTCCACTTGAGCATCATGGTGAAATCATAGAGATCATATAGTAGATAGAGGAGTAAAGCGGGCCGTAATGCCACGCAGGGTTCGAATGAAATTTTCTCTATTAGCGGTCCCCACTCTTCTCGCTCAAGGTAACGTTCTCGCGGTACGCCGTCATCAATGTAAGCGGTTTGAGGAGAGTGTGAGGGGAGGGTAAAAATACGAAGGAGTAGGTACCGCTGAGAAATTTGAACATGTGACGCACCGCTTATATACCTTAAACACAGGCTTCACTCCTCTATCTAATATGATCTCTATGGGTGAAACCGGAAGTAAATTATATAGTCTACACTTTGTTATAGCTGAAAGGGACAGAAAACAGTGATTTTATTACACGTATGAATTTTATGATTTTGATTGGGCAAATTCAATATGGAGGATATAAATTGGAAAAGTAAGTTTTATTGCCACTCTTGCTTTTTTGGGTATCAAAAATGAAAGGATTCGATTCATGGATGAGGTGGCGGTAGTGATAGTGGGGGAATCTATCACAAAACGCATGAGAATCAGTCTAGTTCGAGATGAAGTGTGTAAAGGTTGATATTCCGAAATATTTATATTCAAACTGCTCAAGTCGATATACCAATCCTCAGAGGCCAATCAGAAGATCATATTATATGCAGAAAAATATCATTATAGCTCCCATACAACGGCTGATATCAAAATTATGATGAATTGGAGGAGATTTTGAAGAAAAATATCGATCCTAATGCAACTGTTTAAGTCAGTGGAGATGTTCCAAGAGTTGGAACTAGATCAAAGTGAAAAGTGGTGAATTTGAAAGATGAGCGTTCAACATTCGAGTCTCATAGGATGTATTCATCACTTAGATAACAACAACTCCATGTTTAGCTGGAAGTTGTATGAATATCTACCCGGCCAAAATGTCCACGTTATCTAGCACCATCACCCACATCACTCAATGGAGAAATTCAGAAAGTGAATTTATTTTCAAACACGTATTTCTAATAAAATTTGGACATTTCAAAATGGTATTGGCCGCACGAGACAGGGCTTGGATAAGCATAGCGTGAGCAATACAAAAGTCAATGGGAAGAGGCACTTGATTATACTTATACTGGAACGTGCTCTAAGCCTTCCAGACCGATCTGAGAGAGAGGTCTGCCAGAGTCATCTGTATCCTTCTGTCGCAAGTTTAAAACTTTCGAACCATTGAAAATATAATACTTATTATAGTTCAATTTGTAAAAACTCGGAAATGAACATTTAACTTACAAATTATAACCCAATGCGTGAAACTGACGAATCTGAATGGTAAAGGTTCACTGTAAACTATAGTTTGCACATTTAACTTTTTATTTAAAGGAAATTAGCTATTGCGAAAATCTTTTGTCACAATTGAAATTTTGTAATTTCGTACTTATTTTGATGTGTATTATCTGGTATTTTCCTTGTTCCTGCTGCTGGGTTGTGTGTGGTAGCTTAGTGAGATTAGGTAGAAAGAGTTTTTATTCTACGCTGCCTGGAGGAATCTTCTCTAAGTATGTGTAGTACATAGGTACTTCAAGGGTGATATGAAGCACAAATAGTTTTGAACAAGTCACTGTTACTAATGCTTGTAACTTTTCACTGGCAATCCATCCAAGGCAAAGGGTAACCTACGAAGCTGTCAATTAATGAGAACAGTTTCTTGTCATCTCCGTGGTGATTGAGGCAGTGTGTTGGATGGTGTGAATATTCCGGTCTACATAGAGTACCATCAAAATTGGTTGATAGATAAGCGAATGCTCGATATGTCCACATCATCAAAGATTGTAAGATTAGCTTTCACGTTCCTACGTTTATCGGTTTGAAAACATTCGTAACGTATCGGAGTCTTTCAACTGACTCACTAGTTTTCATAGATCATATTTATCTTTCCGCATCGGTCGTTATGGAAGATAGCTCATGTTCCTCCCACTTCCGGAAAGCGAATAAGATCGGTGAATCCCCCTTTATGAATCGCTATAGCTTTTTTCTGATTATACAAAACAAACAAAAATAGTAATAATAATACACGTTTTTTAGAGAAAAATACATATTATGTTACGTAGGATGACATTAAGAAATCATTTTTTTAGGTTGTCTTCATTTCGCACAATGAATTAATATTTATCGTCATCTCTGTGGTGATTGGGCATTGTGTTGGATGGTGTGAAAATTCCAGTCTACATAAAGTATCATCAAAAATGGTAACACTCACAGTTTGTGAGAAAACAACTATTTTTTCACACTTCTTTTTCAAGAAATCCATTTTTTGCTGACAACGAACCAAGATATAGTCTGTTGTATACATCAGATTATGACTTCAGAACATTATTGATATTTTGATATTCTACATCTTCAGATGTATAGTGCAGACCGTTCCCAAATACCACACAGATTTTCAGTGCTTTACATTCAGCGATGTGTATGGTACGACTGGTTTGAATAACAAATAGTGACGTTTGTATCCTATCTGAATAGTCAATTTCTTTTAGATGGGAAGTTGTCTTCAATGACGAGGTCCTAAAAGTCAACCAACGTCTCATGATGTCTCGAGATAGACTGATTGCGTGGTGCGCTTATATTTAAGACAACGATTTATGTGAGGAGGCAGTACTCCATCATACAATCGTGAATGATGATGCAATATGTTTTGGTATTGACAGGAATCCTTTATCTTCTTCGATTTCTAACGGTATATCGACAGTAGATGAATTCACGTCCTCGTCTTGTTTCGATACATCTATTATGTAGAGCGCACATAACTCATGGGATGTTTTGTTGTGGAATTGGTATAGCTCGAATTGAATTCAGTACAGTTGTGGTGAGCGAGAACGAAATCTTACTTGACAAAGTCCAAGTTCATTCGTTCGTTCGGCCAATATTCTCCGTTGATAGATAAGCAAATGCTCGATATGTCCAAATGACCAAATATTGTAGGATTAACTTTCACGTTACGTTTGTCGGTTTGAAAAAATACGTAACGTATTGAGTTCTTTCAACTGACGTACCAGCTTTCGCATCTTATATTTATCTCTTTTTGCATCGATCGTTATGGCAGGGAGCTCTTGTACCTTCCATTTCCGCAAAGTGAATAGGATCGGTGCATCGCCCCTATCGAATCGCAATAGCTTTTCTCTAATTATATCATTGGGATATATATAAGTAGATGAACTGGACTAGTTCGGGCTCAGGATATCCGGTCTCCACTTCCGGTCTAGCTGTCGATGTGCATACCATAGAGCTGAAGGTTATAGAGCTAACCCCAAGTGAAAACCATAGAGAATTAAGCGGACCTAAGGTACAGACTGTTTCGTAGAGGTGGCGCCACCAAGTGACAGCTGTCATGGCGGACCTAAGGTACAGATTGCTTCATGCAGATGTCGCCACCAAGTGACAGCTGTCATGGCGGACCTAAGGTACGGATTGCTTCGTGCAGATGTCGCCACCAAGTGACAGCTGTCATGGCGGACCTAAGGTACAGACTGTTTCGTAGAGGTGGGGCCACCAAGTGACAGCTGTCATGGCGGACCTAAGGTACAGATTGATTCGTGCAGATGTCGCCACCAAGTGACAGCTGTCATGACGGACCTAAGGTACAGATTGCTTCGTGCAGATGTTGCCACCAAGTGACAGCTGTCATGGCAGACCTAAGGTACAGACTGTTTCGTAGAGGTGGCGCCACCAAGTGACAGCTGTCATGGCGGACCTAAGGTACAGATTGCTTCATGCAAATGTCGCCACCAAGTGACAGCTGTCATGGCGGGCTAAAGGTACAGGCTGCTTCGGGTACGTGTCACCACCACCACGTGACAGCTGTCATGGCACGCTAAAGGTACAGGCTGCTTCATGTAGGTGTCATCATCACGTGACAGCTGTCATAGGATTGGTCGTTGTAGGTGGCGCTACCAGTTCGGCTCGACCGACTATTGCGAATCCAAGATGACAGGCTGCTATCACAGGGCAGACGTGTGACGTCACAGCATAAAGGTACAGACTGCTTCGTGTAGGTGTCGCCACCAGTTCAACTCGTCCGACTCGTGCGAGTCGTACGGTTTTGAAATCACATGATCTGTCACGCGGTGAGATATGGTGTTTGTCACTTCGACGGAGTGTCTGTCACAAGGTGTCATGGTGGCAATCACGTACCATAGAGCTGAAGGTTATAGAGCTAACCCAACTCAAAACCATAGAGCATCATGGTGGTGGAAAGAGTTTTCAAGGCTGCTGTCACGTGGGTCTTCAACGAGGTGTCATGGCGTCTGTCACGTGAGGTCTTCATCGAGGTGTCATGTCGCGTGTTGGAGGGTGTGACGTGGTGAATCCATGAAGCATCTGTCACGCGAACTGTCATGGTGGATCTATGAATGTCAACCATAGCTTTATAGGTATCAAATGAAAAGTCTTGATATGCAGAATGTTAATTTTATTGAATTGAAAATCCTGCGATCATAGTTTACGAACGATGATGACGTCACGGGAGCCATTCATTGTTTCAATCCGGCGACCATAGCTTACGAACGATGATGACGTCACTGCTTCGAACCGATGACAGTAACTTATTCAATCCGGCGACCATAGTTTACGAACGATGATGACGTCATCATCGTTCACGAACTATGATGGTCAGATGAGGAATAAAATGCGAGTAATAATAATGATATCTACTCATTATTCATCACATTGATATTGAGAACTCTATGTGTAAATGTGAATAGTTGGAGGTTATGATAAAGATATCCAGTAAGTTTATAAATGTGTCATTATGCATATATCTTTTGAAGAATACACACGTAGACTTTGAAAATTTGTGGAGAAAGTTCATGAACTAAGAAGAGACTTGAATTTTTACAGAGATAAAATAAAAGTTATAAGACTGTTGAATACATTTAAAAGTGTGAAAAGTGAAGATAATGATGGGAGTGGGGATGTTAAAAACAAATTTCGTGATTCTAACCACAATTCTGAATGGTATTCTATACGCGAACGTTCCCCAACACGTTGAGCGCATTTATATTTGTCTGAAGGATGTTGCAACCGATGGTGGTGGGGAGTGTAACCGTACCGAATGGATTCCGATGAATTTCCGAAAAATCAACGATAATCATTCAGAGGTATTCGCATTCAACATTCCTCAAGACAATCGTACCACCGTATATTATAAACTTAAACTGCGGAGTGAGGGAGATATGGCTGAATGGCAAATGCTCCAACAATCATCATGTTTACCACATGTCATACAAAAGACAATATCAACACCATCCACACGTACATCATCCTCACTAGACGAAGAAATTTCTAAAATTTTCGCAATTTTGTATGCAATTTTATCTTCTTTATCAGTACTAATGTTGAAAATGTTCGTTAAATATGTAAAGAAGGCTATTTACCATGTAAATAAATGATTGTATGAAGATATAAGTGTTTTAATAAAACAAAAGGAATGATAACAATAATTCCGATATATGGTGATAACTTCACTGCTTCAAACCGGTGATGGTAAGTAATTCAATTCAGGGACTATAGTTTACGAACGATGATGAACACTTGAATGATGAAACAAAAATATAAACATTAACGCAAGCGCATTTCATAGTTACCCCGGTTATATTTTTGAAATAATAGAACAACTTAATATGTTTACATAAATATATTGACATTATCATTTGCTAGTTCATAAGCTTTATTTTTGTGATTGATAACGCATTCTATCAATGACTCGATGTTGATATCACTAATCAATTGTTCAACCCCTCTTCTTCTGCGGCATGAATAAGATTTCCTCTTGCATACCATTTCAAATCGCGGCGGAAATTCTGTTTCACTTCGTTACCAATATCGATAGCATGAGATATGTTAGACCATTTACGTATTAATCGCATTCCTCGATTTTGTAATTTTCTGTCGGCATCACGCCAACCATCCTCCTGTCGATGCATTAGATACCATTCTGGTCTCATATCATTCGATGTTCGATATAATCCTAAAATTGTCGAAAAAAAAATATATATTATATAAATTTTATTATAAAAAAGTAATTACCTAAATTTCGTCTCTTTTCGAAATTTATAGGAGGTGGAACAATATTTGGTGCAATGTTATTCCGTAAGGTGATAACATTCATTTGAATTTGTTGAGATAAGCGTTGAGATCGTTCTTTCGCACGACATTCACGTTCCTCAGCTCTTTGACGTTCTTGTTGTTCATAGAATTTCTCGTACTCACAATATTTCATCATAATAAATTTCATTAACGAAAACAGTTCACGTAACTCGATGACTTTAGGAGTTCGCATTTGCATCAATAATGATTCGAAATCAATAGCATCTAGAACATAATATTTCTTTCGTGCATCAGTCTTATCACAAATTTCTAAATGGTGTATATGCGGGTTTTTCCTCAACAATCTTGTTATAACACCCTTTTTAGCATGATATTTTTTGCCGCGATAATCTAACCAATCCAATAGATCTTCATTCATTAGAACGCGTTGGTTTAATTGAATATTCCTGAATAAATAGTTTCTTTTATCGTTTCTTATATCGATCCCAAATTTTAGACACTCTTCATTAACTGTTAACTTAATAAAATTGTTGGTGGACCATGTAGCCATATTTGAATCACGAACGCACGCTGCTAAGTTCATTTTTATAATTGAACATTTTCTGAAATGATTCTCTCTTACATACGTGAGAACGTGAACGTGAATAGTGAGGGTGGGGGGTAACTCCGTTTCGATCTCATTGCAAACGTTGATAACTGACTGATAACGTCACTAGTTGTTTCAGTTTGTTTCATTTCCAGCAACCGGCTACCATAGTTTACAAACTATGATGGTCGGATGTTTACATCACCACCTACCGTTTGAGAAATGAAATATCAAATATAATAATAATAACATTTATTGGGAAAAATACATTTTGATAGTACATCATTTAGAACTAAAATTATAACATTATGATTCATCACCTGGTTCTTCACACCAAATTCCGAACTGATCCTGTAATCGGGGAATACTCCATTATACGGTCGTTAATGATGATGCAATAAGCCCTGATGTTTTTAGGGAAATTCAGGAAACTTTCCATCTCTAGTTTGACGTCAACTGTTGATGACTTTATAGCATCGTTTTATTTTGAACAATCAATCACAAAAATTGCTCTATTCTTGAATGCTATATAATCTAACATGGGCTCGCTCATTATTTTATTTGAAAATGATTTCTGGAAATCATAGTACATCTGGTATGCTTCCACGTATTGCTGGTCGGTGAAATTCAATTTCATTGCTTCATATGGATAACACTCTGAATTCAAGTATAATTTTACATTTAGCAAGTTTATATTATCGAAATAAGCACTGTGCTTAACAGGATTATTTTTTCGATCAGTTTGAAAAGCTAGAATCACATATCTGGGACGTTCCAAATTCATCGATGTTTTAACAGCCCAAATGTCGAGAGTGCTCTCCTTCATCAACGGATTTTCATGCAGATCCCAACTACGGAATGGAATCGAAATAGGCTTCTCAGCACTCAAATTCCCCAACATTTGAAATTTAACTTGATCAATGGGAAACACATATCGCACTTTTAATGCTATCGTCTTCACATTTATTTTAGCCGTTTTCGTTCCTGTGCTATTAGTATAGCAATCGTTATTGGTTCGAGACCTTTTCAAGCGCAGCTTATGTTTTCCTCTCAAAACTTTGTTATAGTCAATGAATAGGCCTAGTAGAAAATTCAACGGTATCCATAAATTGATTTTATTATTGTAGACTGAACTCAGTGCATCCTTAAATGACCATCCAGAAATAGCTAGAGGTATAGATTCATGTTTGGCATATGTTAGATAAGCTCTGATGGTGCTGACAATACCAGGACTTTGTCTATCTCTTTTCCATTCAATTCATAACTGATATATTCGAAGAGAAACGCTCCGAAATTATTCGTTAGTTTACATTCACCATCACCACTTGCTTCTGGCTGGAATTCTGCCTCGATGAATAAAGCAGACGAGGCCAAATCTACCAATACATTTTGTTGATTGATTAATATCTCAATTTCATCGCTGTTGCCAAAAGATGTTGTGTGGGGATAGTAGGTATGAGTATCTTCTCGGATGATGTCTTCATTGAAGTTTGGCTCGTTGAATATTTGAAGTTTTTCCGACATTGTAAACAAGGAACTTCAAAAAATTTATATTTTCCAATGACAGTGATGCAGAAGCAACCTTCTCCCTTGGAACTCGTTGTAGATAATGACTGATGACCACTATGGAGATGTCTTTTATTGCTGAAATCCAAACCCATGTTCTGAAGAGGCGTCTACTGCAACAACAACCTTCTTAAATGGATTCTTTTCATATAATGAATAATGGTGAGTATTGGATTATTATTTATTGTTGTGAGCCATAATCTCTTGTGGTCTTCTTCAACTCCAACCGTATAATAATTTCTTCCCCACGAAAATTTACCCGTTTCCAATTCTGATCCAAAATATTCAGTGTGATGTTATCAAAGGACGTCTTGTTGATGATCGGTAGATAAATGAGATTCTTCGGCTCTATATCAATGGAAAAACCAGGTGGTACAAGGGGTGAATACTCATATATCGTATGAGCTAACTTATTGTTATAATATGCTCCTGCGGTTAAGTTACACTCCACTCTAATAGTTTGAACTTTGATCATGTTTATAGGTCGATCAGATACATGTAGTTCACGAGATGTCAATTTCTTTTTTTGCTGAATCCCAACAGTTCACTTATACTATTTTTAGGAATAAAATTCACTTCAAAATCACTCTTCAGCTCTGTGTGTAGTGTTGTTGTTAGATTTTATTGATAATTTTCGGTCACGTTCTTCTTGCTTCACTCATATCCCACAAACTGCACTTTGTATGAAATCCTCGATGTCTGTCAACTCGTAGGACCCCGTAGGTATAGTTACTACTTCTTCCTCACCCTTCACATTTTTATAATAAAATTTATTAAAACCTTCTTCAATGTTCGAAATGCTATTGTACGTATGCAAACCAACAAGTGCGATAGAATAATATGAATGAGGATCTAGTTCTATAGGTGGTTGAAAATCTACAGATAAGCGGGAGCTCTTACCCGTGATAGTGAACGTCTGAGACATGATTGATGAAAACTACACCAACAATCTATTTATATACTAATGAATGCAGGGTTAGTCGACCACAACTGAAGTGTTAGAGAGGAATTCTAAACATAACTGACCACAATTATAAGTGTTATATTGTTGAAAATTGTCGTGATTGAATAATATCTTACACTTTTTGAAATAACCAACTAGTTCGCGAGGGGGGCTTAAATTGCCAAAACTATCATAATATAAAACTGTATCACCGACTTTATTAAACCAAATCCAGCGAGTGCCTTCATTGTCCGAGCTATCTAAATTAACTATTCCACGCTCGTTTTTCCATGGTCCGTTGGAAGGCAGTTCATCACGCATGAATACTCCTCTAAAATGGGGAATTTTCAGAGCTTTCGCTAGTTTTCGTAGCTCGAGTTCGGTCAGAGGTCTTCTGGGTAGGTTTACTGGCAGTTTGTTGGATGTTTATTCAAATATAGACCAAGACCTTCGCGATACTTTTCAAATATAGACCAGATCCTTGTTTCCCCAAAGCTATAGCTTCCATTGTTTTATTATGTCTTTCCGTTTCCTCCAAGGTTTTCCGAGCTGCTTTGCTGTCGGCCTTAGCGATGCCAGCACCACCTCCCGCCAATGCTCCAGCAGCTGATAAGCCGGCAAACAGAGGTATTAAAAATGGTGAAAATCCTCCAGTCTTTGGAATAGGAATTACTCTTGGTAATCGAACATTTTTCCGACCACCTGCTTTTTTGAATTGTTTTCGTGCAACTTTCAACGCTGTTTGAGATGTTCTCTTCAGATTGGTTGGGTCAAACTTTTTCTTCATAACTTTTCTCACCCCATCGACAATTGCACTTCCGAACCCAAACTTCTTTCTCATACCCATCCCCAATTTCCTCTTTGCCTTCATAATCTTATTCACACCGAAAGCGGCAACCTTCTCTCCAAATTTTGTGTCTTTAGATTTGACACGTTGCCAAGCAGCGTTCTCTAATATTGTATCCGCCTCGTGACGTCCTTCCAAACTAGCGTTCCGCAGATATGAAATATCGTGTTGGCGGAAAGCTTTAGCGAGTGGATTGATACTTGAATCTCCTCTTCTCAACCGTTCTTCTAATTTTGTACCAGGACCACAGAATTGATAACCAGGAATATGAAGTTCAAACGGGAGCTTGTTTATAAGCGTATTGAGAACACCTTCTCTTACGTACTCTTCCATATAGACTGATGAGAATTCAAGATTGCACCGTTATTTAACGAGGGGAGGGAGAAAGACCAAAGATCTCAAAATAATATTTTTTATTAATTTCAAAATTTTCTCAATACAACAGACTTAAGTATAATCTTAACAATATATGTTTCAAATATTATAATCTTCACTCTTGATTCACCCTCATATTCACGGAATTTCGTTCTATTATAATATCCATACCCTCGAGTCAATAATATTCCAGCTATTTGTTTGTTCCTAATAATCTCCAAATGGTTAATGATGGGTTCATTTAACGAGATCCGAATTATCGATCCAACTGTTGTCATTATTATCTAGACCCAACCATTTCACATACTGTTGACCCCTCCTCTTTCGTAATATTTTTTCGACTAAATACACATCGGGTTGTTTTGTTTTCTGTAATTCTTCCTCGTAGAAATAGCCGCTGATTGGTGCGTTGGTCATATCTTCTAGAAGATATGTGACCGGGTTGGTAATTTTTACTTTGATGATTTTAAATAATTCCGTACTCCAATTGGGCGTGAATCCCTCCTCAAAAATATGTTTAGCCTTACTTATTCGTACCACATCTCCAACGTTGTATTTGTGAGGCAGAGCTAACTTGATGTGTGAGTAGGATCGCTTCAATATCTCGCTTTCAATCTGTTTCGTCACTTTTATTGGAGCCATATTTATAGTACTATGTTTACGTTTATTATATTTTTCTGTGGTTTCTTCAAGTATATCAAGCCATTTGTATTTCCCTCTAAGACTGAAATGTTTGTAGAGCGATTCCTTTAACGTTCGAATGACACGTTCAGCAATGGCTGCTTTTTTCACACTATACGTATTGTAATGATTGATATTATGTTTCTTCATTAGATCGTTAAAGTGTTTATTGAAGAATTCTTTTCCCTGATCGCTTTGCAGATACCTAGGCTTACGATGTCCTTCTAGCAATATAGAACTGACCGCTTTCCGAACCTCTTCGGCTGATTTTGTTTTCAGCGGGTGTGTCCATAGAAATTTCGAGAAACAATCGATCATAACCAAAATGAATTTGATTCCTCTATTTTCACGAGCGTAATTACCCATTTCAGCCAAATCCATTTGCCACAAATCATCCAAACCTTTTATGATTGTTCTGCGTCGTTTGAAATTCTTCCTACTCGGCTTATGAAGCTCATGCACAACTTGTTCTCTACTCATCTTATCAATGTGGAAATCTAGTGTAGAATTAATTTTTTGGGTATATTCACAGGATTTGGAGATATACGTTTCACAGAGCCTTGCTTTGTTGTTGTGGATGATGAGGAGTCTCTTCTTAGAAGGTTCCACAGATGTCATCCGTCGTTCTAACGCCTCCACTTTACTAGTAATGTCATTTAGACGCATGTTCACACTGTTAAATGTGTTATTGATCTCTTTCAATGCATTCCTGTTTTCCCCCACACTATCACTGATTGTTCTATACTCTGATTTTATATAGATTCCCATTCCATTATATTTATTCTGAATGCCCATCAGATGTTTATCAATGTTGAGAATAGCCTTCTCATTCGTTAATTTATGTTCAACCAGATCCTTGTTGATATCTTTGATCAAATTATCAACCCTAACGTTGAAGGTATCTTTAAGATACCGTTTTCAGATTCAGTTTGTGTGTTAATTTATCAACATATACTTTATTTGCAACATCTCCATCATTATTCGGTGATTTTACGTTGCACAATCTACGATTTCCCATATCATAACTTCCATCGCTCGTTAGGAATAATCCTTGTCCGTGAACTTGTTTGAAATTATTATTAAATATATTTGTATCATATATCCACATGGAAGAGGAGGCTCTGCCAAACTTATCCATTGAAACCATCTTTATAACTGTGATGAATTTGTCTTACACTAGGTTTTTGTTCAATTACACCCGCCTCCATCAATTCTTCTATTATAGAGATTATCTCGTTGTGATGGTTATTGTTACCAGCGTGCGAGGATGCAACAAGAAGTCTCAGTCTATCCACAATTTCGTTAACGTCATCCCAATAAACATTCGATAGGTTCCTCGTTATATTCAAGCATATCATTTTTGATATATGCATTTCCAGTGTATGTTTTGGACCTTCGTCTTTTCATGGAATTAATCAAATCATTTTTGTATTTTACAATGTTTCTTATTCGATCAGCTGGATCGTTATTACGTCTATGAGCACTAGTCATTTCCATCATTTGACTGTAATTTTTCCCATCTTCCACAGTGTAAGTATCACGTAGAACATCTCTGTAAAATATCAAATTATACAGTCCTGTGGTACCCTTGAACGAAGTACCCTTGATAATTATATTACTCTCGCTATCAATTTCTATAGGTTGATTACCCATGAACCATTTGTCTAAAGTTGGATTATATTGCAAACCCATTCTATCATCGTATTTCTTGACATCATCATCCAATAGGAATCCTTCCAAGTAATAACGTGCTAATGTAGGGTATTGTTGCAGAAACTCCTCTGTAGCCGCTGCATTATCTTTCTTAAGTTTTCTGAATTCTTCACGAATCTGATCGATAGTATATTCGGGGGTAAACACATCCTCCTCAGTATCTTGGGGGTTATATACGAATTCTTCTCCTTCAGTTACAATATTTGGGATTGGTATGTTCTCCATTTGTGTTGCTGTAGAAACAATACTTTTAGGTTTAACCAACGAATTTTGTTTGATTATTTCAGCATTTCTCGCAATTTCCTCCAGAGGTTTAGATACATTCCTGAACATGTTATCTAGAATCTCATCATGTTCAGCTTTACCCAATTTCACAGCCATATATTTCTTCCTCACAACTTTTGCTAACTCCCAAATTCTTCTCTCCAATTGTTGTTTTTCTTTTAACATGTTACTCACACCCACGTCCATGCTGAGCGGTTTGTCTATTTCAAATGATAGTATATATACATGTTAGATATATATATATAGCTATCAAAACTTGCGATAACGTCCTTTGTTCATATCACAGTTTTTGTTTATCATAAGGAATCCATATTTATCTTTCCAACATGCCCTACATATCTCTTTGAATTTCTCGAGTGACATGTCGGTACTTACATGATCGGTAAATATATGTTTCAAATTGAGTTCATCCTGTTTGAAAATAATCAAGCAATTGGCATTGTCGCGCAATCCATGTTTTGGACATTTAGCAAAAGACTGACAAAGATAGAAACTATCAATTGAGTGTGTCTCCCTCTTGAAAAATAAGCACGAATTTTCCCCTATTTCTCATGCAATACATCATCAAAAATGAAGATAGAATTTGGTTTCGCTTCTGTGGGGTCTATGATTGCATTACTCTCCGTGTACGGAAAATGTCCAAGCCCCTCTATTTTCTTCAATGTTTCCTTTAGTAACTGGTATTTTGGTTGGTGTAATGACTTTGAATATGTGAACACGTTTTCAAATTTCAGACCGTTTGCATCTAACAATAGAGATAACATCACATTTGTTTTCCCACAATTACTTGGACCACAGATTATTGTTCGAAGAGTATTCGGCAACAAAGAGCTCTGACGTTGCAATCGTTCAACATTCTCTATGCTTGACCCTAAGTTCATAATATTCAACGAGTCTTTTTGCTCGACAATCGTCATCGTGCCTAAAGGCGAATCGAAATCATACTGAAACATATGTTAATAAGCCTTTGTTTATATACTAGTTGATGATGTTATATTGTGTATGTCTGATTACGCTTCTGTCAGAAGAAAGCATCAAACACATGTCCGAATATTGAAGCACGTGTCTGAAACACGTGTCTGAATGTTGGAGCACGTGTCTGAACACGTGTCTGAATGTTGAAACACGTGTCTGAATATTGAAGCACGTGTCTGAATGTTGAAGCACGTGCTTAACACGTGTCTGATTATTGAAGCACGTGTCTGAACACGTGTCCGAATACGTGTCCGAATGTTGAAGCACGTGCTCAACACGTCTGATTATTGAAGCATGTGTCTGAATACGTGTCTTAACACGTGTCTGAATGTTGAAGCATGTGTTGAATCACGCGATAAAACATGTGCATGAATGTATTACAATCATTATAATTATTCACATTTTCTTCCTCATCTGCCCATCATAGTTCGTGAACGATGATGACGTCATCATCGTTCGTAAACTATGGTCGCCGGATTGAATCAGTTACTGTCATCGGTTCGAAGCAGTGAAGTAATCATCGTTCGTAAACTATGATCGCCTGATTGAATCAGTTACTGTCATTGGTTTGAAGCAGTGACGTCATCATCGTTCGTAAACTATGGTCGCCGGATTGAAACAATGAATGCCTCCCGTGACGTCATCATCGTTCGTAAACTATGATCGCAGGATCTTCAATTCGATAAAGTTAACATTCTGCATCTCAAGACTTTTCATTTAATACCTATAAAGCTATGGTTGACATTCATAGATCTGCCATGACAGTTCGCGTGACAGATGCTTCATGGATTCACCACGTCACACCCCCAAGACGCGACATGACACCTCGATGAAGACCTCACGTGACAGACGCCATGACACCTCGTTGAAGACCCACGTGACAGCAGCCATAACAACTCTTTCCATCACCATGATGCTCTATGGTTTTGAGTTGGGTTAGCTCTATAACCCTCAGCTCTATGGTACGTGATAGTCACCATGACACCTTGTGACAGACACTCCGTCGAAGTGACAGACACCATATCTCACCGCTGTCCGCCATGACAGCTGTCACTTGGTGGCGCCACCTCTACGAAACAGTCTGTACCTTAGGTCCGCCATGATAGCTGTCACTTGGTGGCGACATCTGCACGAAGCAATCTATACCTTAGGTCCGCCATGACAGCTGTCACTTGGTGGCGACATCTGCACGAAGCAATCTGTACCTTAAGTCCGCCATGACAGCTGTCACTTGGTGGCGTCACCTCTACGAAACAGTCTGTACCTTAGGTCAGCCATGACAGCTGTCACTTGGTGGCGACATCTGCACGAAGTATTCTGTACCTTAGGTCCGCCATGACAGCTGTCACTTGGTGGCGACATCTGCACGAAGCAATCTGTACCTTAGGTCCGCCATGACAGCTGTCACTTGGTGGAGCCACCTCTACGAAACAGTCTGTACCTTAGGTCCGCTCTATGCTCTATGGTTTTGAGTTGGGGTTAGCTCTATAATCTTCAGCTCTATGGTATGCACATCGACAGCTAGACCGGAAGTGAAGACCGGATATCCTGAGCCCGAACTAGTCCAGTTCATCTACTTATATATTTCATCTTCAATTCCATACTAACAATCGTTGTCGTTTCGAGAACAAAATAATTGAATCGTTTGTCGCTCGAACGTGAACTCAGCGTTATCGCTTATAATGTTGGATATATGCTTGAGCAGATTCAGTAAAGCGAACGAATCGTTCAATACAACACTTTTTTTTCGTCCAGCTGACGATAGACATATGTGTCGAATCTGTGAGATAGTAGCATGTAAATCGTGCGAACTATTCCACGACCTCGAATGTCTCTACCGCTCACGCTATATAAACACGAGTCGCAAAGGAAGGCTAATTCGGCAACAACATAACATTACCAACTCTAGTAACTTCAATTTTTCTCTTGATTGACAATAGAGTATCGTTCATAGCGAAAAATACGTCTACTTGATTCATACCAAACTCTGAAACGGTTGCGAAACGGACCGCTTAGAGTCGGTTCTTATTGGCCCAACTAGCTCAAATAAAAGTAATTAATCTCAGGGCTCGTAGAGAAGCGTGCCCTGTGATTCTAGACTTGTGAATTGCCTGAGCGCCAACTGCTTAGAAATAACTACTAAAATAAATTGATTCACAGTCAAGAATACAGGCACTACGAGATGGTTTTATAGTTGATGGAAATTAAGAAAAATAATACAAGTTCAACTTAACAATTTGATTTATTCCAAACGGAATTTGAGTTATAAAAAAACAGTAAATTACAATTTTTATAGTGAACCAATTTGTAACAAAAATTAGAATTGAATTTTGAAATAAACATTTATAATTAAATCAATTTGTAACATACATTAAACTTGAATGTTGAAATGAACAATTAGAGAATTAAGTCAATTTGTAACATAAATTAAATTTGATTTTTGAAATAAACAAATATAAAGTTAAATTCTTGGAATACTATTTGAATACAAAAAATGTGTATATAAATTAGAGTTTGAAATCAATTATTTAATTGAAGAAGAAATTATCAATTAAAAGGTATTAAAATGGACCTCGAATGGGTTCTATAAAAATTAGTGGAATACAACTCGGTTAAATAACAAAATCAGAGAATGAAAATATGGTCATTCAAACAAGAAAATGTTACCCTCCTTGGAACTTGAGGAACTGGAAGTCGGTCCTGTCAGGAAATTCACTAAACCGTCTCAGAAAGAAGGAATGAGGCACCTCAGACGTTCAAACCCTGTAATTTCAAAGAACGAACAGTACCTGGCTTAAGTTCAAAGAGACAAACAACACCGTCAGTCGGAATAACCATGAGATTCCACAACTGATTATGTTATCTTCCCAAATTGTATAAAACACTATTATAAAATAGAAATCTTGAAGAGATATCAACTTATACGACAATCAATGTTAATTTGAAAGAATTAAATTATTACAATTGATACTTAAATAGTCAAAACATTAAAATGTGACTGAAAGGAAAATAATCAAAATGTTGGAATCTGCCAATTAGCACAAATCTGAATACTTGAATTGAATTGCATAATAACTTGATGTTGTAATCTACACTACATCCCACACGAGCGCAGCAGTCCTGATAATTAAATATCCAATAAACAGTAATTGAATAATTACTTTATGATAATCCCTAATACTATCTATAGCACGTTACAGTCAAAAGACAGCTCTGCATACACTTGTATCAGATGGCGATTCAAAAGAATCACTCAAAACTACCATGTGCCATTGTGGGATTAAACACAAAGGGAATCAAGAAATATTATCATTGAAATCTGCCTACATCCCGTTAGATTGTCTACATACAAAAATTACAACCATCAATACAGCGATGGAAATGATTATCTCTGAATTATGCTAGCAGCAAATTGATTGGGTGAAAACCTAGGTAAGTCGAGCAATACTTCCACCGAAATATTATCACATTCAGGTACTGAACATCCAGTAATATAATTACAAAACCAAATCAAATAATATGTAGCCTGATGTGAATTATATTTTGGTAGCAAAAATTAAGAAAATGTATGTAAAGTCAATGAATTATAAAATCTCGACTTACCCAGTTAGAGGTTCACACCACAATGAATTCTCTTCGACTTCCGTTATCAGACCTACCCCACTTCGCGTTATTCGCGGAAACCAATTTCAATAATCGATGTTATTGAACGCATAGCTGTCACTGAGATATCATCGAACCAGATTCCTATCCGAAAAGAAAACTGATCTGTACATTACAGAGTTCTTCACAAAATACGAAACGGCTAACCCGTTACAACTCTACGATATCGCTCTTATTGACAAAAGGCATAATCGACCTATACTCGGCTTTCCGAATCGATTCGTAAATTTATTGAAACCTCATTTGTTGTGAGAATACCAATCAATATGCACTCATATATTTTAATAATATTACTGAATAGCGGATTCTTACTACAAAAAAATAATTTTTTATACATTAATTCTGACGATACAATTTCGATTATTCGTGGTTCTGTTCGTTTCGACGGCGTGGGCTCTTTTAATTGAAGTTAAATTGTGCGATTTGGACGCTTGTGCTATAATTAGTTTTAATAAACCCCCTTTTTGGACATAGTGAGTCTTCTGATGATGGTCGTGAGACCGAAACGTACGTAAAGACGAATAGTTAAAACAAAGTGTTATTGTGACCTATTTCCCGAGAATTTTTATATATAATTCATACTGGGTCAAGAATCTTATTATTATTTCGGCTGGGATATAAGCCTTAATATGGAAGGAACAACCACCTATCCTAAAGTTTTGAAGGAATACGGAAAGTTAATGAAGATACTAGCAAGAGAGAAGAATCGTAGAATATTTCTGGTAAGATGTAGGAATTTGCAAGTTTATCCAAATTTCATAATATCTAAATCAAAGGAGAATATGTTTAGCAAGGTGCTAAATAAGAAGGCGTACGCAAAATTATTAAATTCTTTTCATAAAAACTGTTTGAACCTGTGCATTAAAGAAGCATGTGCAATTGTAGCTGAGGTTGAAAACAAAATCAAACTGGTTAAACAAACCTGTCATCAAAATTTTGATAGCAACTGTATATCGCAATTTTTTCAAATTCAGCATAACAATTTCGAAAAAAATTTCAACAAAATCAAAGCCATTCAATCTAAAAAGATAAATAATTTAATGAAAGACGTAACATATGAAAAAAAGAATATCAATGAACAATGGTTGAAAAATCTAACTGACATAAAAATTCCGGATGAGGTGCAGCACACGTTAAGTTTAGGTCCGAAATTTGCATTGCCTAATAACAATAATAAACTGCCTATCGATAATATTATTGCAAATTTAGAATGCGGAATTAGGAATAAAAATGTAGAAGAGAAAAACGAAATTAGAAACAAAGTTTGTAACATCTTGACAAACAAAAAGAACAAACAGAAGGCAGAAGTAGGGATTGCAAAGAATCGTTTTAACTATCATACAAAAATAACAAAAGATTTCTTAGATGCTAACCCTCAAATATTAGTTTTGAACGCGGATAAATGTAATAAAACCGTCATAATGCATAGAAATGACTATGAAAACAAAATAGGAAACCTTTTAAATGATGAAACAACTTATAAAAAATTAAAATCTGATCCTACTTTATCAGTACAAAACAACATGAATAAATTGATAAATAAATGGCATAAGAATAAGATAATCCCTATTGAATTAAAAAATAAATTAATTTGCCATAATGGGCTAGCACCTTATATCTATGGGCTTCCCAAACTGCATAAAAATGATATACCTCTAAGACCCATTGTTAGTAATATTGGAGCGCCCACTTACAATTTATCAAAATTTCTATCAAAATCTATCAATAATATAATAGGGAAAAATGAATTCTATGTAAAAGATTCATGGCACTTTAATGAATTTATAAAAAATCAATCCGTACCCGTAAACCATCAACTGATTTCCTTGGACGTTGTTTCTTTATTTACAAATATACCTGTTGTTTTGGCATTGAATAGCATCAAAAAACGTTGGGCAGAGATTAAAAACCACACACCTCTAGATCAATCGGAATTTATAAATGCTGTAAAATTTTGTTTAGAATGCACATACTTTCAGTATGGTGAGCAATTTTTTGGACAAATATTCGGCACAGCAATGGGATCTCCTATTTCAGCTACCATTGCTTACCTCGTTATGGAGTGCCTTGAGGAATCTGTTATGAGTTCATTAGATTTTCGGCCTGTATTCTTTAAACGGTATGTAGACGATTGCCTTATGTGTGTTCCCAACGATAAAATTCAATATGTAATTGATAAATTTAACAATTTTCACTGTAAACTTCAATTCACTTGTGAAATAGAATTAAACAATAACATAAATTTCCTTGATATGAACATTAGGCATGATGCTGATGGAAAAATAAAAACCTCTTGGTTTACTAAAGAAGTATGGTCTCAACGTTATCTTCACTTCAATTCCGTTGCACCAGCTTGTTATAAAAAAAGTGTCATAAACAGCCTTACAGATCGCGCGATAAAATTGTCCCACGCAGATGACCGCCCCAAAAATTTAAAAATTGTTCGTACTACACTAGAATTGAATGGCTACCCAAAAACTTTTTTCAATCCTATCATTAAAGAAAGAATAAACAAAATCTATAATGGTTCGTCTAATAAAAATAACATAAAAGGTAATACAGACAATTTTATAACTCTACCTTACATTCCGGAGACCTCAGAGAAAATCAAAAAATGTTTGAAAAAGTATGATATAAATGTTGCGCATAAACCTACTAACTGTGTTGGGAAATATTTCTCAAATCTAAAACCGTTAATACCCAAAGATAAACAAACCCACACAGTGTATAAATTGAATTGTTTAGATTGTGATGGAACCTATACTGGAATCTCTAAACAATATTTACAAAAAAGAATGTACGGCCATAAATATAGCACAAGAAATAACAACTTAGAAAATTCCACCGCCCTTGCTAAGCATTGCTTTGATTATAACCATCAATTTGATTTCAAAAATGTTAATATCTTAACTAAGGAAACCAATTATTATAAAAGATCTATCCTGGAGATGATTCACATAAAACGGGACCCCAAATCTGTAAATCATAGGGTAGACACACAAAATCTAAGTCATATTTATACTAATTTGATTAAATAATCTCTTGCAAATTCTTACATACGTCTTTATAAGTGTAGAAAATGTTTTTAGGAAGAATTCGTAATAGTTATTTCCCAGTACAGGTCTGAAACCGTTCTTAAGGGCCTTGTCATAAATCCTACACATCTGGTTTCGAAAGTAGATACTTGACAAATAACTTCGTTCTTCTCATTTGTTGTGAGAATACCAATCAATATGCACTCATATATTTTAATAATATTACTGAATAGCGGATTCTTACTACAAAAAAATAATTTTTTATACATTAATTCTGACGATACAATTTCGATTATTCGTGGTTCTGTTCGTTTCGACGGCGTGGGCTCTTTTAATTGAAGTTAAATTGTGCGATTTGGACGCTTGTGCTATAATTAGTTTTAATAAACCCCCTTTACATAGTGAGTCTTCTGATGATGGTCGTGAGACCGAAACGTACGTAAAGACGAATAGTTAAAACAAAGTGTTATTGTGACCTATTTCCCGAGAATTTTTATATATGAAACCTCATTTATATTGTGACATTATTTGTTTGAATAAATATAATTTCCTAAAGTATGGATACTCTTTGCATACTTCTTCCACCAACACCTGCTCCTCTTGACACACCTCAGCCGCTAGGGCTGTTTGTGTATTCCAAACAGATGTGTAACACCCACTCTAAAACTCTAATCCCCTATACTAGTTTGTGCAAGTTTTTCCCTGGTTGTTGTACTCTTCGGGTAATAGCATAAGCCGCCCGAATATTGCTTGTCTTCCACGATCTAGTGCTTCGCATTCTGACAATATGTGTGTTAGTAGATGTGCTATGACAGTTCGGAACTAGTCGTCTGTCCATGGTTCTCGAAGTCTGTGAACTAGTCATCTGTCTATGGTTCTTCCCTAACTATCGTCAGGACAATCTAAAGTCTGTGAACTAGCCATCTGTGTATGGTTCTACCCTAACTACGGGCTAGACAATCTGAAGTCTGTGAACTAATCATCTTGTAACGAAGCTTAAATTTCGAAAGATTATTTAATTCAGATCAGGCAATAAATACGGATGTTACATGTAATTTCAGTTTGAACAGTTCATTATTTCAATAGATATGAATGAATTCCGAATGTGTATTCCGTGATTGCCACTTTTCTAAATCTCCGTAATTTCAAATAAGTATAATTATTCAAATAAATGAATCTAATTCACGCCCGTTCAAAATTGCATTTCATTCCGATAAAAACATGTTGCAAAAACAGGGGCTGGCCAGTTAAGACACCAAACTTTGTGCAGCCTTATGTATAAAAAGGGCGAACAACCTAAAAAACTCCGATAACACTTGTTGTGTGATATCATGAGCGCGAATTTTAGATCTAAAAAGTAGCGTCACTTTTAACCATTGTTCGGGGCATAAGTAAAAACTATTGGCACAAAAGTAAGGATTTGGTGGAGCAGACCTGTCCAGAACCTCGGAAAACATATAAAAGCCGTGACAGCCGAAAGATCGCTCTCTTGTGTTTTTGAATTCCGAGCCGTACAGTATCTCTTGTGTTTTTGAATTTCGAGCCGTACAGTAGCTCTTGTGTTTTTGATTTTCAATCAGTAAAGTAACGCTCTTGTTTTTTTGAATTCCGATTAATATCGTTGAAGTGTAATCATTTAAGAATCGAAGTGAATTAAAAACCCGAGTTTGAGTCAGGTTTAAAACTGTGAATTAATAATAGTTTTCCGTTCAAGTGAATTGTTTCAGAAGGTAAATGATAGCTAATAAGTTTATATTTTTGAGCATTACTATATATTGATTTCCGTAATTGATGATTGTTATTGTAATTGGTGAACGTTTGTACGATACCTGAGTTCCGTAGTATTCAGTAATTTGAATTGGTGAATTTGAGTTTATCCTAGTTTATCATAGGTCGAATCGCGCACGATTTGAATTCGCGCGTGAATTGAAATATTCAAGTAATTGTGTAGTGTGTATAGAGTGTGTATGTTTGAACGACAGGGGCGTCTTTGGGTATATTTGTGCACGCCGTGCTGATACCGGAAGTATAAGCTGAGGGTGGTTGTGTGATTGTGTGACGATTGAGAATCGTAATAATTCCCTTAATACTATGAGAAGTCCTCGGCCGTGGATATAGGGGTTATTGCAGATAAGATAATTAGGGTTTGTGCACACTGTGTTGATACCGGAAGTATAAGCCCTAATTGTTTAGGTTCCGAATCTGTAGAGTGTATAAAATCTAACACTGTCACACAATTACCGGGTACTCCGTGAAAGTTAGTACAAGGGTGGGTGTGATGACAGAATAAACTCAATTAGAGTAGTTAACCGAAACATAGTAAAATCTGATATCGTACAATCGGAAAACTAGTGCAAACAATATTTTCCGAACCAACCGAATTAATAACCGAATATATCGTTGTGTGATTGGAACATTTCATTTATTAGTGCTGCTATCTAAAATTTACCGCATACCGCTCATTACGCTGAGACCTGTTTGATTCGTACTTTTCCGCAAATTGATCATTCTGAATCATTCATCAACCGATCCCGTACCGCTGAATTAAATTTAGTGACCGGACTTATTGTAGAGTGGACTTCTTGAAAGAGTTTTCATTTACCGTTTGAGCTTCATTACATTTTCGGTCTGGGTGTAATTTTGTGAAACCATACCGTTCAATTGCATTTAAATTGATTATTCTGAAAGTGTACTTGTTATATTTATTATATATTTTATTATTTGGAATTCCCTGTTTTATTAAATTATTTCTGCTCCATCTTTAACGAGCTAAGTTATAACCAGGTATCAATTGTAATTAAAGCCTACAATTTCGATACTGTTTTCTGCCCATTGGACTCTGGTTATACTTCACTGTAGCTACCCTAGGGACAAGGCTATCTTTAGATAGCATTGTGACGAGCCTTGTAGAGAGGACCCCAGCAGAAGTCCTCAGAAAGGAGCAAACCTTTAGGAAAAATCTGGCGCCCTAGGATTCGAAGCTTACCGCAGTAAGCAATTTACCGAAAAGCCGCAAGGGCACGTTATAATCTATGTAGGGCTCTTCCCTAACAATGGTCTGGATAATCTGAAGTCGGTAAACTAGTCATCTGTGTACTCACATTCTACTGAAATGAATTTTTGTCTACACACACCGAGATTCGAACCCAGGAAATAAACTCTGAAGTTAGGCTTAACCGCGGAGGATTTGAAACAATTTAATATAGTGTACAAACACTTCTACTGTAAATGAAATATTTTTCTACACACACGGGAATCGAACCCGAAAAATAAAATCCAAAGCCGGCCCCTTAACCGCTCAGCTATGGAGAACTTGAGAACAAGTGATTTTAATGTTGTACATATAACCGCGGGTCTCGAGTGATAAGTGTAAGTGTATTGTAGTCTATGTGGTACAGGTAGTTGTTTGTCGTGTGGGTGTTGAACACGAAGGGAGATGAAGTGTCGGGGCCTACAGCGAGGTATGGAATGTGAGGCTGCTTCTTCATAGCGTCAGTCACAGGGTTTTGGAAGAGTTATAATGGTGTTGTTTGTACATGTCGTCAGTCACGTGATTTTTGAAAGAGACTGTCACGCGGGGCTTCATCGAGGTATCATGGGAGGGCTGCTGCTCCTTCATCGAAGTGGGTGTATAGATGGAATGTTATACAGTATGGAAATGATATCTTCTGCATTTCTCAAATGCTATGTTTATAAGGAAATTACTTTCATGACGTTTATTCAAGCCATCTGTACCTTACTCGATTGATATATTACAAAATGCGATTTCAATCATCTTTAACATATAGATATATCGTTATTATTTTCAGTATACAAAATGAAGTTGGGGGGGACTTCAATGAGGTATGGAATGTGAGGTTATACAGATTGTTTATGTATGACGTCAGTTACGTGAATTTGAACGAAGCTGTCGCGAGGTGCGGCCTCCAACGAGGCGGGTGTGTAGATGGAATGTGAGGTTATACAGAGTGTGTGGTTATAATGATGTCTATCACGCAGGTCTTCAGCGAGGTATCTACCCCGCAAGAGTCTTCAATGAAATGTGTGGTTGTTTGTACATGCCGTTAGTCGCAGGGTTTTGTCAGAGTTATAATGATATCGGCCGCGGTGAATTGTCTGCCCCCACAGGTCTTCAATGAGGGGAGCCATAACATCTTACATGTGATAGTTTACAAAAATACTGCTTCTCATAATAGCGATATTATGAAGCGTTTGCAGAAAATAACTATTAAATCATCTAAGGACGTTTTGCTTGATTAGTACTAGCGAGTACAATATTCGTTATAATATTATGAGTATGCATCATTGAAGGTGGAGCTCACTTGAGTGATAAGGTTACGCTAAATCATCTCCAAAAGCAATGTATTCAGCTTGGAATTATCGTAATGATGCGCGATTCTCCAATGTTAACGTAGTTTAGCGATATTATGAATTATCTGTGTTTGCAGAAATAACTATTGAATCATCTAAGGACGTTTTGCTTGATTAATACTAGAGGGACCCCAATATTCATTATAATATTATGAGTATGCATCATTGGGGGTGGAGCTTACTTGAGTGATAAGGTTGCGCTAAATAATCTCCAAAAGCAATGTATTCAACTTGGAATTATCGTAATGATGCGCAATCCTCCAATGTTAAAGTAGTTTCATAATTTATCCGAAAGTAATACGAATATATAAAATGTTTTTCTAAAATTATTATCGAAGTAAACATAATTCGCTATAATATTATATTCATTCATGTATGTTTCATAAATTATCCGATATAAATCAAATAAGTTTATGCTAAATTAGTGGCAGGTTGAACAATATCCACTATCATATTTTGCGGTAGAGTAACAGCTAGCTCGAGTAATAAGGAAGTTACGCCGATCACCTTCAAACGCAATGAGAATACTTTATTTCAAATCAAACATGTTGTATGTATATATATATTCGAATCATATTGATTGTAAATCGCATGATATGACCCGAAATCTAGCTGCTGCTGGGTGTAGCCCAGTACCTATACAGAATCTAGACGAAGCGGCGCCACGCGTCACGATGATTATTCGAACTATCTGTACATTACAAAACACAATTTTAATCATCTTGAACATATAGATGTGCTAATATTATTTTTTCGGAATGCAAAATATACTAATAAAACATTTTCATCGACACACATTTCTTCAAAAATAAATCCCCATGATATAATATCAGATTCTAATAATGGGAAATGAGTATATTGTAACTATATGTAAATAGATATCAATAATAATATTGCAGCTACATCTAAATGTAATTGAAACAACAATCACTAATCATATAACTAAAATGTTAAATGTGCTTATATTCAAACTATTTAGGTTATATCCTATGATATAATATTAGATTCTAATAATGTGAAATGAATAAATTGTAACTACATGTGAATAGATTTAACCTTCAAACACTAGCTCGTGGAATTTCGTCGACTGGAGCACTTCGTGCGACTCATCCAACTCGTGGAGGAAAAAGGATCGTTACACATGAAAGGAAGAATAAACTCTTTATATGTATTAATCTTTATTGAAATTACATATTCCAGAATCCTGAGATACTTTAACATTTATTGAAATTACATATTTCTGAAGCCTGGGGATGTCTTCTTCATCTACAAACGTTAATTTACAATTTTCATCCATACTATACAGCCTATTGTTGATTTGTACAGATGTAGATTTATTTTCAATAAATGGCGGCTTATCTGAGTATCCTTTGATGAAACACATGTTTACAACGATATTCCCGTCCTTTTCTATCTGTTCCATCGCCCTCCATATAGGCTCATTTCCGTGGTCCATTCCTGCCCTTGAATTTCCACAGTCTCGAAAAGGTGGATGCTTTGTGGTGTACAATATTGGAATTTTGCCTCTATCCTCAAAACGTTTTGTACGTTTTTTCCTGAGAGGTTATGTTGAAGCAGGAATTTCTGGCTGACAGCTCCGTAGGGTGCCTGCTGGAACGCCCGAAGCATCATTCGATCAAATTCCGGAGTGAACTGCATCAAGAAAGATAATTTCATATCGGGGTTAGTTTATGCCTTTTCACATCATACTTTCTAGTATAGCTTTTTTGACAAAACTCGCAGTTTAGCTTCTGTTCGCTACGCCGACTGATTAATAACTGATGCCTCTATTGATCGCTCCAATATTCAAACCACCTGCTGATTCATCTGTTCAATGTTTGTTTCTTCATCTTCTTCTTCTGAGAGTGTTTCGGGCGAATTATCGTGCCTTGATAGAATATAGCTCTCATCTGCAGAATAACCACAGGAAAATGAGTGTTTCGAGGGAATTATCATGGCTTGATAGAATCTCGCTCTCATCTACAGAATAACCACTAAACAAATTAATGCACTCATGATATATAGTAAGATCGAAATGGAATAAAACAACACACTTGTCTACCATCCAGCGACACATTTGCGTTTTACTAAATATGTCCAGTCGGTTGGTCAACTCCTGAATGTGATCGTAGAATTTACCCATTTTTTCAATTTATCATTCAACACTTTGAGAAGAATACTATTTTTCCCTATGAAGTGCCTCAAGTTTTATACATAATATTTAATTATTGAAGTACAAAGTCCCACGAATTAAATTATTGGGTTGGAATTCATAAAGTTGTTATCGGACGAGGAAAAATGTATGAGGATAAATATTTCAAGGAAGTTTTACAATCACACGATTTCAAAATAGAATGTTGCTTGTGGTTATCACTATGAATATAACAGACGGATGAAACATCCTGCTTGTGGTTACAATGAACTTATTATCATGATATAACAGACGGATGAGACATCCTGCATACCGTGTGAACATGACGGAAAGTGATAAGAAATTCTGATAAAACTCGATGTGCGCACAATTCAATCATTCAACAGCTTGGTTCGGAACAAGTAAGTCGTACTTACCTGTGCTCTGTGTTTAGCGCGTTAAATATATTTTGTGAAAAAACATTCAATCAAGTGTCAGTGCTTTAGTGCAATGATAATGTAAGTTAACATATTTTATACCTTACTTTTATGCTTCGCCCTCCATCTCGAGGTCTAAAGGGTGGTCGACTTTTCCCAAATGGAAACACGACAGGTATCTCCTTTAGAGGAGAGATAGTATCAACTTCGGTATCTGTAATTCCCACCTACAAAATGGGTTGTTACCATCAGAGGTTAGTAATATACAGTGTTTTTCATTTGCTTTAGCAGCATTAAAGGGAATTGTCGCCTGACGGCTATGAAAGAACCAACCGCCTTGTGACTTTGCATTCAAAAATGTTGCTTTACACCCCACTTTTTTTGCTTCACCCTCCATCCCGAGGTCTGAAGGGTGGTCGACTTTTCCAAATGGAAACATGACAGGTATCTCCTTTAGGGGAGAGATAGTATCAACTTCGGTATCTGTAATTCCCACCTACAAAATGGGTTGTTACCATCAGAGGTTAGGTATATACAGTGTTTTCCATTTGCTTTAGCAGCATTAAAGGGAATTGTTGCCTGACGGCTATGAAAGAACCGCCTTGTGACTTTGCATTCAAATATGTTGCTTTACACATATATTAAATTGATTAATTTCAAAAAAAATCAGACATTCATGTGCATCTGACGGAAGTAGATTATATAGCTAGCACATTATCACACCGGAAGTGAGACCGGAAGTGGTTATTTCATTGCATATTCTGAATCCACGTGATGTGCTGAATAAGAATATACTATTTATATATCAATCAATTTGACCGATCTCTCGCGATAAGGATTTGAAATTCTTATTTTTTAAAGTATAGCGTTATGGGTATCAAATGAAAGGTCTTGACGCGTAGAATATGAATTTCATGATTTACATTAGGAAAAATTCAATATCGCGGATATAAACAGGAAAACAGTGAAAACAATGCGTATGGGCTAATATAAACAAATTTAAAAAAAAGTTCAATATTCGGTCGTCGATGAAGTAATATACTAGCGTGTAATATACTCATAATCTCAGTTTAAGTCATACGAGTGATTATACAGCAACATATAACCTTATAAGTCACCGGTACATATCGTTCGAGTGTTTATATAAAGGGGCGATTTCGAGATTAAAAATTAGATATAATAATATCATCCTGCTGCATATAGGTACTTATACAGCAACATATAACCTTATAAGTCACCGGTACATATCGTTCGGGAGTTTATATAAAGGGGTGATTTCAAGAGTGAAAATTAGATACAATAATATAATCCTGCTGTTTCCATATAAGCCACCTGTAATCTCAACAGAAAACCAGAGTCCGTATAATTTCCTTAGGTATATATCACTCGAGTTCTCCCTTCAATAATTCTCGAGTGGAAGTTGGAGAAGATCTCTATCCATTTTTCAAACGATAACATTCACTAATTTCCAATTCTACCGCAGATCAAGATGTCCATTTTCGCTGATTTGGTGAAGCATATCGCGACTCTACTCGGTCTTCTAACACCACACTATGATGGAATAGTGGCTGCCGACGCATTGCGGAAATGCACCTTAGGAATAAGGAGGATAAATAATTCGAGAGAAGAAACAGCGCGGGATCGAGTTCATTGGACTGATTCCATGTCTGCATTCAACAGTCGAATCCGTACTGGGATCCTTTCAAACATAAAGCATAAGGATCCCAAAGCGTTTCTAGGGGACTGTAAGACCCTCTTCAATCGACGTATTAAGAATGCTCTCAAGAATGACGAGGCGGTTAAAGTTGATCCCGTATTCTGTGGGGAATTCCAGATTGCTGAAGCAGAGCAGATAACAACTGAATTCAAGTACTTTACAACCTCCAATTCTCCAATCTTTCGAAACACCTGCTTGGATAGTTGGTTTGATGATAAGATAGTGAAGCCGATATTAACCCAATTGGAAGAGTTCCAAGAAAGAGGCAGCGGGTGGGCGTTGACGAAGATTACCAATTAATTTGGGGGTGAATATCACCCCTCAACTGGGATCTTCATATATTGATTAACCGGCCCAGATCAAACGTAAAGAGGCCTGCATTAATGTGAAAAATGGCGATGATGCATGCTTCGCATGGGCAGTGACATCAGCGCTATACCCTCCTCAAACCACTTCAAATAGAGTTAGTTCGTACCCTCACTACACGGAAGTCTTAAAATTGAAAGGGATTCAATTTCCGATGATAATGCGTCAGATCCGTAACTTTGAGGAGCAGAATGAAGTCTCCATCAACGTATACATCTTAAATAAAAGTGGAAAGTCATTCGTTACATTACCTACCTACCCTACGAAGGAGAAGAGGGGTAGACACGTTAACCTTCTACTTATTTAAGATCGTTACTTTGGGAAGGAAGAATAAGATAGCGATGGTACGCCCCCAATCCGTTTCCATTACGCATGGATCAAAGATCTATCACGCCTGGTTTCTTCGCAGCTGAGTAGACATGATGGTCAGAAATATTTTTGCGAACGTTGCCTCCATTACTTCTACTCTGAGGAGAAGTTAGACAAACATACTGAGGACTGTGAGAAGTTGAATAGCTGTAAGGTTAAGATGCCAGAAGTTGGAAAGAATATCCTAAAATTCAAAAATTTTAAGAATAAAGTGAAAGCTCCATTTGTGGTATACGCAGATCTGGAAAACATTCTTAGCCCCACCTCGGATCCGAAAAAGTCTCAACAACATATCCCTGCTGCTATCGGATATTACATGAAATGTTCATATGAAGATTCCCTATTCTTCTATCGGGCCTATCGCGGCGAGGATTGTATGAGTTGGTTCGCAGATCAGATGAAGACTCTCGCAGAAGATTTGGGTACAGTTTCCTGGTGTCCATATGACATCGATATGAAGCAAGATGACGAAATTGCATTCAGAAGGGCGAGCTGTTGTCACATTTGTGAACAGCCATTCTCAGAAACTGATAAGAAAGTTCGGGATCATAATCACCTACTGCCGCTCAAAAATTATCGAGGGGCCGCACATGAAGGCTGTAACATTAACTATCAGGACACGCATGTTGTTCCTATAGTTTTCCACAATCTCAGTAACTACGATGCGAACTTTATCATCGAAGATATAGCCTCGCGAATTGAGGGTAAAATCAACCTACTCCCGATAACCAAGGAGAAATATATTAGTTTTACTAAGCGAGTCGGTGTTGCCCCCATTCAACTCAGATTCATCGATTCATTCTGGTTTATGGGTTCCTCCCTTGATAAATTGACGTCATACTTGGGCGATTACCCAAATTTAAAATGCCAGTTTGAAGAACTTGGTGATGAACAATTTAAGCTTCTAACAAAGAAGGGGGTAATGCCATATGATTATGTTGACTCATTTGATAGATTCTCAGAATCTTTTTTATCGCCTGTTGATGCTTTCTACAATAAATTAGAAGATAAAACATGCCCCCGAAGACTCTACCAGCGAGCTCTACATATATGGAATAAATTTAGCTGTCGAAACTTGGGGCAATATGTCGACTTGTATATGAAGACCGACATAATGCTACTGGCTGATGTTTTCGAGCAATTCAGGAGTAGCTGTCATCAAACATACAATCTGGATCTTGCGCAATACTTTACACTGCCCGGCTTTACTTGGGATGCGATGCTGAAACATACAGAACAAGAATTAGAGCTTCTCACAGATCTAGATATATTTCTATTCGTTGAGAAAGGGATTAGAGGTGGACTCAGTCAAGTTTGTTCTAAGCGTAGAGCTCACGCCAACAATAAATATATGCCAAATTATAATCCATCGAAAGCTGATTCTTATTTGATGTATTATGACGTCAATAACCAGTATGGTTGGGTCATGAGTCAAGCTCTTCCATATGGCGGATTTGAATGGTGCGATACAAATATTGATGTTACTACAGTTCCAGATGATTCTGATGTAGGATATATTTTAGAAGTCGATTTAGAGTACCCTAAACATCTGCATGACCAACATAAAGATTTACCTTTCTGCCCCCTACATATCGATCCTCAAACGGGCAACGCCCCCGCTTCATCAAATGCACCATCAAAATTGAAGGCAACGCTTCACCCTAAGGAGAAGTATGTGATCCATTACCGCAGTCTCAAGCAAGCGCTAGCAAAAGTTTTGATCCCAACTAAAATTCATCGTGCCTTGAAATTTAAGCAAGCTCCATGGCTTAAAGCATACATAGATCTGAATACTGACCTCCGAAAGGCTGCGAAGAATGAGTTCGAGAAGAACTTATTCAAAGTAATGAATAATGCGGTGTTTGGTAAGACAATGGAAAATATTCGCTAAAGAGTGAACGTTCGCTTACTAACCGAGTGGGCTGGAAGGTACGGTGCTGAATCATATATTTATAAGCCTGAGTTCAAGAGTTGCACCATTTTCAACGAGAATTTGGTGGCTGTTGAGCTAAACAAGACGGAAGTATGGCTGAATAAGCCGATATATGTGGGCATGTCAATTTTAGACTTGGCTAAGACGAGCATCTATGACTTCCATTATGGATACATGATTCAGGCGTTTGGGGATAGCTGTTCTGTACTGTATACAGATACAGACTCTCTCATATATGAGTTGAGGAAAGATCCTTATGTTATGATGAAGCGCGACTGTCATCAATACTTCGACACCAGCGACTACCAGCCTGATAGCATCTATGATATTCCTCTCGTCAATAAAAAGGTGTTAGGGAGAATGAAGGATGAGAACAACGGAACCCCCATGACCGATTTTGTAGGCCTAAGGTCCAAATTATATACCATGATGGTTTCAACCACGGAGGATGATGTTGGTGTGAAGCTTCAAGAGCTGAGAGAAGCTGAATACGAAGAATCCGAAATTGAGGTGATAATGCGGAATTATGGAGTAACAAAAAAAGCGAAGGGGGTAAAATATTCTGTGGTGAAAACGATAATCAGTTTTGAAGACTATATTGAGTGCCTCGAGGAGTGGAAAGAGGTATCGGTCACTCAAAATCTGATTAAGGCGGAAAAACATAAAGTGTTCTCCATCAGCCAGGAGAAGATTGCCCTATCTCCCAACGACGATAAACGATACTTAATACCAGGAACTTTTGCTACGCTTCAATGGGGGCATTATACACTCTCAAATATGATGATGGAGATAGATTAAGGATTGTTGGTTGAATATATTAACATATTATAGTTGCAATCATAGGGATTTATTAATCCCGATTAGTTTTGAAGCAGAATTAACATAATTATACAACTGTTGTAAGCAGCTTATATGAAGAACAAGTATAGTTTTGTGATTGGTTGACGTTCCATATACGATGAGGGAAAATATATGTATGCAGCCCAGCATGTTGATAATCTGCTAGATTGACTTCTCAATATCATACTCCCAAAATGAAAATGTGCTTTTTTCAGAATAAATGATATAATAAATATCGATATTTCATTTCTCATACATCTCACACGTGGTTTGTAGGCCTCCTGGGGATGCTTTCCACTTTATCAAAAAAAAAAAACGTGCCATAAGTTCTACCTCTTGGGTGGTTGGGAAATGGACTTGATCTCCATTAAAACTCCTTGCTTATATGTTTCCATTGAAATTGATTAAACCCGCGAGAATAAAAATGTGTTTCTCATTATAACTTTTACGTAACTGTATGTATGTATATATAAACGCTTTAACATATGAAGTTTGTAAAAGTCGTGCTCGCGAAGGAATCACGTGTCTGAATATTGAAGCACGTGTCTGAATGCTGAATCACGTGTCTGAATACTGAAGCACGTGTCTGAATACCGAAGCACGTGTCTTAAACGCGTGTCTGAATGCTGAAACACGTGTCTGAATGTTGAAACACGTGTCTGAATGCTAAACACGTGTCTGAATGTTGAAACACGTGTCTGAATACTGAAGCACGTGTCTGAAACACGTGTCTGAATGCTGAAACACGTGTCTGAATGCTGAAACACGTGTCTGAATACTGAAGCACGTGTCTGAATACTGAAGCACGTGTCTGAAACACGTGTCTGAATGCTGAAACACGTGTCTGAATGTTGAAACACGTGTCTCAATACTGAAGCACGTGTCTGAAACACGTGTCTGAATACTGAAGCACGTGTCTGAATGCTAAAACACGTGTCTGAATGTTGAAACACGTGTTGAATGCTGAAACACGTGTCTGAATGTTGAAAAACGTGTCTGAAACACGTGTCTGAATGCTAAAACACGTGTCTGAATGTTGAAGCATGTGTTGAATCATGCGATAAAACATGTGCATGAATGAATTACAATCATTATGATTATTCACATTTTATTCCTCATCAGCCCATCATAGTTCGTGAACGATGATGACGTCACAATCTGTTGAAGCACGTGCTAATCAAGTGCCTGAATGTTGATAAAGATCGCTTATGAAGATATTATGGCTCTACTCAATGTTTAGACTTTTATGAAGCATGTGCTTGAATGTCATATAGATTAGCGCTTATGAAGATATTCATATGATCATTATTATTATCTACATCTATTCCTCGTCCTGCTATCCTGCAATATTATTATCGATATCTATCCACATGTAGTTTATATATGTCTAGATTCTGTATAGGTACTGGGCTACACCCAGCAGCAGCTAGATTTCGGGTCATATCATGCGATTTACAATCAATATGATTCGAATATATATACATACAACATGTTTGATTTGAAATAAAGTATTCTCATTGCGTTTGAAGGTGATCGGCGTGACTTCCTTATTACTCGAGCTAGCTATTACTCTACCGCAAAATATGATAGTGGATATTGTTCAACCTGCCACTAATTTAGCATAAACTTATTTGATTTATATCGGATAATTTATGAAACATACATGGATGAATATAATATTATAGCGAATTATGTTTACTTCGATACTAATTTAAGAAAAACATTTTATATATTCGTATTACTTTTGGATAATTTATGAAACTACTTTAACATTGGAGGATTGCGCATCATAACGATAATTCCAAGTTGAATACATTGCTTTTGGAGATGATTTAGCGCAACTTTATCACTCAAGTAAGCTCCACCCCCAATGATGCATACTCATAATATTATAATGAACATAATAGTTATTTTCTGCAAACGCTTCATAATATCGCTATTATGAGAAGCAGTATTTTTGTAAACTATCACATGTTAGATGTTATGGCTCCCCTCATTGAAGACCTGTGGGGGCAGACAATGCACCGCGGCCGATATCATTATAACTCTGACAAAACCCTGCGACTAACGGCATGTACAAACAACCACACATTTCATTGAAGACTCGCGCGGGGTAGATACCTCACTGAAGACCTGCGTGATAGACATCATTATAACCACACACTCTGTATAATCTCACATTCCATCTACACACCCGCCTCGTTGGAGGCCACACCTCACGACAGCTTCGTTCAAATTCACGTAACTGACGTCATACATGAACAATCTGTATAACCTCACATTCCATACCTCATTGAAGTCCCCCCCAACTTCATTTTGTATACTGAAAATAATAACGATATATCTATATGTTAAAGATGATTGAAATCGCATTTTGTAATATATCAATCGAGTAAGGTACAGATGGCTTGAATAAACGTCATGAAAGTAATTTCCTTATAAACATAGCATTTGAGAAATGCAAAAGATATCATTTTCATACTGTATAATATTCCATCTATACACCCACTTCGAAGAAGGAGCAGCAGCCCTCCCATGAAACCTCGATTAAGCCCAGCGTGACAGTCTCTTTCAAAAATCACGTGACTGACGACATGTACAAAGAACACCATTATAACTCTTCCAAAACCCTGTGACTGACGCTATGAAGAAGCAGCCTCACATTCCATACCTCGCTGTAGGCCCCGACACTTCATCTCCCTTCGTGTTCAACACCCACACGACAAACAACTACCTGTACCACATAGACTACAATATACTTACACTTATCACTCGAGACCCGCGGTTATATCTACAACATTAAAATCACTTGTTCTCAAGTTCTCCATAGCTGAGCGGTTAAGGGGCCGGCTTTGGATTTTATTTCTTGGGTTCGATTCTCGTGTGTGTAGAAAAATATTTCATTTTCAGTAGAAGTGTTTGTACACTATATTAATCAAATCCTCCGCGGGTAAGCCTAACTTTAGAGTTTATTTCCTGGGTTCGAATCTCGGTGTGTGTAGACAAAAATTCATTTCAGTAGAATGTGAGTACACAGATGACTAGTTCACCGACTTCAGATTATCCAGACCATTGTTAGGGAAGAACCATACATAGATGATTAGTTCACAGACTTCAGATTGTCCAGCCCGTAGTTAGGGTAGAACCATACACAGATGGCTAGTTCACAGACTTTAGATTATCCTGACCATAGTTAGGGAAGAACCATAGACAGACGACTAGTTCACAGACTTCCAGAACTATAGACAGATGACTAGTTCACAGAACCATAGACTACCTACCCCCATCGATATGACTGCGCATGTGCGATTGTGGATGACCTTGGAATGGTCAGTTTTCGCTAAAATGAACCTTAGATTTCCTTATGGGGATTTACATGCAAAAAAGGTCGATTTTGCTACCGAACTGTCATAGCACATCTACTTGTGTTTGACTGTTTGAGTGCGTTTACCGCACTTCTGCGGGAAAGGTCTCCACTCTACAGTGAGGAGACCTGTTATTCCTGTTATTCTTTGGACCTGGTTCCTACTCATGTTGAGTTGTTCTGTTTTTCAACGGTTCTTCCCGATATAAGTTTTCCCGTGGTACATACGATGAGCTTCATGTCAGCGTTTTATTTGTTTTGTTTAACCCAATCCCGTGACCATAATCGGATAACCATTTTTGTCACTCCGAGTACAGGTTCTGGGTCAATATATAAGGCTGATGAATCCAGTTTTGCTAGTTCATATGCTGTTTCGTTGCGATGTCATATCAATGTTACTTTATAGTGTTCTGTCAAAATGCAGAGTTCTTCACGCCATTTTCGGTCTCGATGCCCCTCTTGGGTTCAAGAGTGCCCTCAGTGATGCCTAGCTGTCTGAGCATATTTTGATTTGTGCGTTAAGTCACCCGTGTTCTCTTCTGTCGCGCATTGCAGGACTGAGATGCTTAGTTGTGAGTTTCTTCCCTCACTGAATATTCTAGCACCAGTTCCTTCCCTGGTTTTGGATCCGTCTGTATACCAATACATCTCGCCAGGTTTATTCCTGTAGTTGTCGACTATCCAGTTCCTTCGTTCCCATATAAATACCTCGTAGTTAGTGTTGACCGAGTAATATTGGGAGCAGCGTGGTCTGTTGGAACCCTGGCCCAATTTTTGGAGATTTTCGTACTCTACCGTGGTAAGGAGCCAATCTTTTGTTATTTCATTCGCGCAGGTTAACCAAATTGCGGAGGCTGAACTTATTTTGACAGACTGGACAGAATTTTTGCTACCTGGAGGTGCTATGTCCAACTCCTCCATTAATTTTATCAATCTTCTCTGGATCAGATCCGCTTGTCCCTGGTCCCAGGGGATTTCAGGATGTCGCATGTCAATAATTCTGAGCTTATGTGCTTATTGATCATGTTTCTAGGTGAATAATAATAATTTGATATTGGCAATGAAAAAACTCACTTATGTTAATAGAGCTGTCTAGAAGTTCTATTCACGAGCTTGATTAGATAGTAGGTGCAGGTATCGCAAATACTGATAGATGAGGTGATAGCGATAAGTTGTGAACCTTCAATGTTCCTCTCTTATATTCATTCATTTTGTTACGTGATACAAATCAAAGATTATCTGGTATTAAACAGTAATGCGATCTTCTAGCAAGCTGTTGTTGCAAACGAATTTAAAGTGCTGTGTCACTTTTGTGCTAAACTACTTACTGCTGGATAAACTTCAATTCCTAGAGCGCCAGATTTTCTAAAGGTTTCCTTCTCATTGAGGACTTTTGCTAGGGTCCTTACCACAAAGCGTGCGATGCTATCTATAGTTCTTAATGTAGCTACAGTGAAGTGTAGCCAGAGCCCGTTGGACAAAATAGTGGAATTAAAGTAGTATGCTTTATTGGCAATTGATACTTCGCTATAGCTTAGTTCATTAAAGATGAAGTGGAAATAACTAAATAAAACGGAGAATTCCGAATATTAAATACACTCGAAGATGTTCTCTTAGATAATACTTATTGAATTTAATTGAACGGTATTTGACACAAACAATCGACCCAGATAGAAATGCTGAGAAGCTTAATCGGTGGAAGAAAAAACGGTTACAACATATCTATTTTTTATATGGTCGATCTTTAATTTCTATTGGACGGTACGGAATCGGTTGATACATGATTTGAATTTACTACTTACGGAATACACTGTGACGTACCTTGTTACTTTTTGGCGATAATTACTTACAACGACTTTAATACACCTTCAAGTCTACCAGATCTGAATCTGACTTTCATGTTGATTTCTCGAGCGCTGAATTTTTGTAAAGGTTCACTCCTTGTTTGAGGGCTTCTGCTAGGGCCCTCGCCACAAAGCTTATCACTGTGCTATCTATGGATAGCCTTGTCCCAGGGTAGTCTCAGTGAAGTAAGTAACCAGGGGTCAATAGGGCAGACTGAATGGTATTAGAATTGCAAGCTTTGATTGCAATTAATACTTGGTTACTCCTTAATTACTTAAACGCTGTTGCAGAAACTTAGTTTAAGCAAACACGGAACTTCCAATAATAAGTTTATTTATAGCTTGAACATAGACAAATATTAGACTCTGTCTGTATAATATTAATTCATCCCGACCGGGGGAAAGCACAAGAAGGCCCAGGAACAATAATTTCAAGCAAGCGGTCCAAAGCAGGCTGTTTCCTTATTACAGCCTTACAAACAAATAGTCATGTGAGTATTATTAAGAACGGCTATCCATGCATCAATTAGCAAAATTACCTAATACTTCAATGAGAACTGACGGAACACTTACTTTTGATGGTACAAAGATTGCTTCTGGAATGATCGCTCTGGCTGTCTTTTCGCACTGTCTCACTGACAATAATTAAATTCAACGCTTGCTAGGCGTTCTTTTATACCAATCGAGGTGCTGGTCAAGTCACCTACACCAGCTCCAGCCGATCCCTTGTTTGCTCATTTCGCGCTCATAATGGTCCACCAGTTCCTCGATTTTGTGCCGTTTTTATGGTTACATCTGCTCCGATATCTTTTGTTGACACGAAATCGGTACGTTTCTGAATGAAATCAGAGTATACGCGACTTATGCTGTCTTCCTATACAACAATATAATTATTCGGAATTATTAATTCGAAATACTAATATAAACGAAATCTAAAATTTATGAACAATCTAGGTGTTTCCTATTAAATAATTATTTGAAATTTTAGAGCTTCGTTACAACACAAGCCAAGCAGCTGCTAGAGTAATAAGCGGGCGTACGGTAATTATTCGGATAGCGTTATCAGTTGCAATGTTCACAACATACTACGATATATCAAACGGTGAAAATGCGGACGGATGGGACAATATTGGCCTGTACTAGGTTTGCAATCGTACGATATAGGATTTCTTCTGTAATTTTTACGGTATATTCGGATAGTGATTAGACAGCTTTTATTCTATCAAGTCGTTCTCACTATCCACAGCCCTGTGCTATCAACGGGTTCACCGGTAATTGTATGACAGTATCAGATTTTATCCACCTCACACATTCATATTTTAGACAATCAGGGCTTATACTTCCGAGATTAACATAGCGCGCACATACTCCAACTATCGTATCTGCAATAACTCCTCTACCCACGACCGGGGCTCCACATATGGCACAAGGGTTATAACGATAATCAAACACACAACCACCGCAGCTTATACCTCGGGGATTGACACAGCTTGCACGAATATATCGAAAATGCCCCTGTCGTTCAAACATGCACATTTTCGGACACCGTACAATTACTTGAATCTTTCATTTCACGTGTGGATTCAAAATGTGAACTTCATCGGTGTGCGGTGAGACCTATGACGGGAATGCTTGGCAGAGACATCACTTTTTATTACTAAAATTCGCGCTCGTGATGCTCCGGTGACTCCTCTGCTGCGGAGAAAGGAAAATTATCGGAGATTTTCCTGGTTGTTGCACATAAGGGTTTTTCAAACTTTGATGCCTTAATTTACTAGATCCTCTTTTTTTTTTCAATTTTGAAGCAGGTATGAATGCGCTATGTGTGATTCATTTATAGAAATAATTACACTTATTCGGAATTGCGGAGGCTCAGAAGAGTTACTACACATTTATTACCGTGTATATAATACGGAATGTACATTTGGAGTCCACGCATTCCTATTGAAATAATGAACTGCTTAACCGGAGTTTACGCTTACAATTTTAAGCTTCGTTGCAAAGGTAAAAAAATCACCCATGATATAATATATTGCCACAAAAATGTAAGATGCCTAGAAAAATAGTCTCCATTTGCCATAAAGTGAGAATCCTCAAAAGTAAATCAGGTGATTTTGTTCGTGCAGAAACACTTTATCCGACACTTTATGAATAAGATACTTCTTTTTGTATATTTATCTGCAAATTATGAACTGGAAATATTCTTCTTCAGATCAGAATAATAAAGGAAGAGAGAAAAATCATGCTCTTATTTCTCTATGGTGACAAACAAGAAATCTGCTCCTGGAACGACAATGGGAACTATATAGGTAGAATATGATGATGATGATGATGATAGAATATCAGGTGTCAGCATGACACATAGTTGTAAAATACATTATGTACACCATTTGAATAAAATTTCAATGCAACATAAAATATAATATAACGTCTTTCATTAGTCATTTCTAAATCATTTTCAATATATTTTTTAATATATTTGCATCATGATCCTAGTCTCATGGATTGAAAAGCTTGCGAAAACCCAAGATTGAAACACGCTGTTTTAAAGGTTGCTAGGTAACAAGTTTAACATTTTATTCATATGCCAAAATACATCAAAAATAAAAAGCATTGTGTCAAGTAAATCTTCAATATACAATGCTGAACGTTCGCTATTTGAATTCCACTAGTATTATTGAAATCTGCGTATCCACTGGCCCTGCGAACATAATATTACATCAAAAATGAAAAATACTCTGTCAAGTAGACAATGCTAATCGTTTGCTATTTGAATTCCATTAATAAAAACTGCATTTCCACTGGCCCTGTGAACATAATATAGCTACTGATGACGTGATACCACATTTGGTCCATAGATATTAACTGGCGATGTTAACGCAGCACTTGTCTCTCCTTTATCGACTCCAGCTATGAGATTCTGAACTTTCATTTTCTTCACTGTAGACTCCTTAATATAACCAGAGGCAACTGAAGAAGATTTCCAACCTGCTTTCATCCACATTTATCCCGTCTGGTAGATTAAAGAAATATGCTAAAAGGGAAAGGCAATTTTCAAAACCAATAATCCCAACAATTTGTAATGTATTTTTCATTGGTGTATTTCAAAAACACCTTCTTTGTGATGACATTTTCCGAACATAACGAAAGGAACTTTTAACAAACGCGGGTTCCCCGCTTCTAATCTAGTACATATAGCCAATTGACTTTAAGCTGTTGGGTGTTGATACTTAAAAAATTTTTCCTTGTGCTGAATTCGAACCGGGGAGATAAATTCCAAAGTCAGGTGGTTAACCACTTGGTAATGAAGGAGGAGGACCGAAGAACAATTAATTCCAATGTAGTATACCGGCAACTTCTACTTTCATTTGTATTTAATATAACCTAAGTAAATAACATGTTGTCGTTTAGGCAAGCAGTTTTTTGTTCTTGTGTTTTTTAATAAATTAACCTATCCACATATTTTTTGCAAACCCAAGTGCCGGTGCCCTAATATTATAATAATGTAAGACAACATATTCCCAGCATACTTTTTATCATTTTATTATGACATTGGTCCCCTTATAGGGAATAAAATGATATTCAATTTTCTCCGCTGCCATGAGAAGTGTATGGAATTTGCTTAGAGTAGCATTTAGGAGGGAAGTATCGCTTGATGGCTATGGAAGAATCTCCTTGCGACTCCGCATTGAAAAAGATTGCTTTACACATACTAAAATGGTTAATTAGAAAATATCTGACATTTATGGGATGGCTTGTAATATTGGTGAAATCTGAAGTGAGGTTAAATAGTGAGACCAGAAGTGACACCTCAGTGGTTTTATTACATATTCGGAATCCACGTGATCTGCTATAAATAATAATATAGTATTTACATAGCGATCCTCCATGATAAGGGTGACAAAATTCCAACTTACGAAATATAACTTTATGGATTATACATGGGAGGTCTCGACGAGTAGATCATGAATTTTATGATTTTCTGTATGAAAAGTTCAATATGGCAGATATAAATGAGAAACTTTTCAACTCTAGCTTCATGGGTATCAAATGAAAGTGCTTGATTTGTAGAATATGAATATAATATTTTTTCCTGAAGAAAAAATGTAATATTGAAGATTTTGACTCGTAGATTACAAAATAGCATTTTGAAACATCTTATGTTATAACAATAACCCCATCTATCTATCGTAGTGGTAGAATATGCTAGAAACCACTCCCTTCTGGCTATCATAGTTTGCGAACTATTATCGTAGGGTGATATTCCGACACGGTTAAAATTGAACTCACGTATTCGTAAAAATATATAGCTTAGAAACGTGTATTTGCTTATATTGAAAAACAAAGATGGTGTATTAAAAGTATCTAACATATTTTTGTGTGAAAAAATAATAAGCGTGGATACAGCAACTATGCATTTATTCAAACAGCATTCTTACAACTTCTCCTCAGATCATTAATAATATGTTGTTTATCTTCGGTATATCCTTCTAGGGAAATGATTTCTCCTAACCGGTCCAGTAGAACACCTGGGTTGGACCTTCTATTTCGACTATGAAATAACATAATATGGCGGTTTAGGTTGTCTGGGCGAATAAATTCAACTTCACAAAGCTCACACATTGAATATTGTTAATTTGAAACTAGAAACAACAGTGTCACCTCATCGCATTTGCTCTAGGAAATTCTCTCTTGCAATGCCCGCAAAGGTGCATGGTGGTTAATGAATAACTAAGAATCTCATAAAAACGATCTCATTATTTATCGGCAAACTACATAACTCTTGAAACAGTCTGAGTGCATTTCCGGTATCACTTAAGCCATTATCTATAATTTCTAGACTAGTCGCTGAGTAAGCCACCTGAGTGAACATACGCTTCCTAAATTCGCTAGTTCAATTAGTATTGTGTGCTAACTGTACTCTATGGTTACGACCGCGATATTTGACGACACCTGGTGGTCATACGCAGAAAGGGGTTGTAGTAGTACCCTTTATCGCTAACAGATAGCGGTAGTAGTACTTTCGGAAGCGCAGTAACAATCAAACATTCGCGAATATACTCATTGTTCTGAGAAAGTTCTGCTGTATTCCACTCACTTCTAGATGGCAGTAATTGCAGTATAAAGAGGCTAGTGACGCGACCGTGAGTCATACCGCCTAGGGAAGGCGAAGGAAGCAAAACTGTCTGTTGTGAAATAAAGTAGTGAGTAACTTCTTAAAACCTGTTTGTGCGTTTTTGAAAGACATCTTCGTAACAGTATTTTGATTCGACTTATTGTTTTTGTACGTGATTTACTAGTATGGACCAGAATCGAAAAGTTAAGTGGATGCAAACATTCAAAGACCAGTGGAACTTTCAATATTTCGTAATTGAGTCCAGTAAGAAGGCACTATGTTTGATTCGCAATGAAACCATAGCCGTTCGCAAAGGATATAACGTTGAACGTCATGTGAAACGTAACATTTTCAAAATTACTCAAAATATACAGAAGTTTGCGGACAGAAAAATTTGAAGCTTTGAAGCGCGGATCGAAATCGCAGCAATCTTTGTTTACGAAAATCAATACTGAGCAAGAGGCTACAACTCGTGCCAGCTTTCGTGTCGCTCTTGAAATTGCAAAACGTGGTTTTTTCATCGATGGAGAAATGATCAAAGAATGCGTAATTGCAGTAGCTGAAGAAATGTGCCCCGAAAAGGTTAATTTATTTGAAACTGTCAGTTTGTCAGGAAACACCGGATCGGAGGGTAGAAAACATCACAAAAATATATCATGTCAACTGTCTGACAAAAATGGACATCTTGAGTGGTTTTCTCTAGCATTGGCTGAGTCAACGAACGTATCAGATACTGCTCAGGTGTGGATGTTTATACGAGGAATAGGTAAAAGGTATGAAGTGTATAAAAAACTTCTTGATATTGATAGTATTCACGGCACGACTACTGGGCAAGATATTTTTAAGGGAGTTAAAAATGCCATTAATAAAAAGAATCTTCGATGAAAAAACTTGAAATCTGTTACTACTGATGGGGGCCTAAACAAGTGGGGTGAAAATAAAGGAGTGGTTGCTCTTGTGTCAAAGGCTGTAGAAAATGATGGTGGTTCAAAACAATTGTCTTACATTGTCTCATTCATCATCAGTCCTTGTCCGGGAAATGTTTGGATATGTTTGAAGTCCTAAAACCAGTCATATCAGTTGTTAATTTTATCAGATCCACTGTGCTGAATCACCGACAATTCCGCGACGCTGGCTTAGTTGCGGAAAAGTTCTTCGGTGCTTTTTTGAACTTCGAGCAGTGATCGAAATTTTTTTGAATGAAAAATATTTCCCTCTCACCAAATTACAAAATAGCGAATGGCTGTGGAAGTTAGCATTCTATATCGATTTGACATATCATGTACGAACTGAATTTGAAATTGCAAGGAGAAAATCAGGTTCTCCCTGATTTATACACTAATATCAAATCATTCTGGCAGAAGATAACACTGTTTCAATCACAATTATTTAAAACATGTTTCACATATTTTAAAATATGTGAAATATTCATTCACACTACTGAGACTGAGTTTCTCGTCGATTTTGTAATATAAGCTTTAAGTAGTTTGAAGATAAATTTTGATACTCGTTTCTCAGACTTTGATGTCATTGTGAATGAAATTAAGATTTTTCAAAATTCTTTCAATTCTGACATTGTAACCATAGCCCCGGAACTTCAAATGGAACTTTGATTTACAGTGCAGTGATATAATCAAAAATAAATATCAAAACTCATCTTTGTTGGAATTTTATAAGAGTCTTCCACTAGTACTATTTGATAATTTGCATAAATTTGCTCGTGGGCTGTTTTCTGTTTTTGGTACTATTTACTTGTGTGAGAAAACATTTCAAATGAAGTACACAAAGAATGTTTACAGATCTAAGTTAACCGATAAGCTTCTTAAATCTCTTTTAATAATAATTGGTACATGTACAATTGTTCCACAACTACAAACTATTAACAGTGGAAAATCACAATTACGTAATTCTCATCAGTATTTTATATGTTGTACTGTTTATATGTTATATGTTTATGTGTTTATATGTTATAATGTTTCTAATGTTAGTGGGATTTATTTGAATCAGTATTAGTTATTATGCTTGAGTTAATTTTTTTGCGTATTATACTTGTCATTAAGCTTTACCCAGTACGTAAATAAAACCGAGTTATTCTCATTCTGTGTCTTTTTATCCAACTTATCACAAAAACAATAACAACAATAAGCCATTAGCTGTAGGGGGCCCCTAACTTAGACCATTAATATTTTCTTTCATACAACCGTATTTCCCTGAATATTCGTTCATATTCACGCGAGGAAACATATGACAAATAACATATTCACAAGAATGTTACTGTCTTTTCCTATTTGCTCCATCTCTTTCCGTATAGGTTCAACTATATTCTTCATACTCCATTCCTCGTCCTCATGAATTTCCGGTGTCTTGAAATCTTGGGTATTTTGCGGGGTGATATATTCGAATATCGCCTCTATTTTCGAAGCATTCTGTATCTTTTTGCCAGGTTATGTAGAAGCAGGAATTTCTGACTTACAGCTCCATAAGAACATATTTGATGAGCTTGGAGTAACATGCGATCAAGAACAGGTGTAAATTGAATTTTGAAAGATAGTTTCAAATCGTGCTTACGCAATTTATGGAGCTTGAGATCATAATAATAATAATAATAATATTCATTAGCCAACACCACAAATACAAAATCTGTTCGTGACAAGTCAACAAAATCAAATAGAATACAACATAGTTCGAAGTATCCACATAGTAATATAATAAATATTCAAGAAAATACAATTTTGTACCAATATCTACATTAAATGAATCAAATAACTGAAAATCTAATATACTTATATATATATATATCGGCTAACAAGGCTACCGATGGGATTAAAAACAAGCCCAAGTGTATTTTCCAGAGTCATGACAATGGATATGACAGGATTAAACTATCAGTCATGTTTCATATATTTGGACGATCTTAAAGTTTTTGTCAAAGACTTAACGACACACAACATGAATCTTGTGAAAATTCTACAAAGATTTGAAAGATGTAAATTTGAAATTAAATCCAAGCAAATGCGGATTTTTAGAGGAAGAAATTTTATATTTGGGTGATTTAATTTCCGCGGACGGGATATCACCCGATCCGGAAAAAATTGAAGTTATTGAGCAGTATCCGCTTCTAAAGGACGCCGGAAATGCAAAGCGTTTTGTAGCTTTCGCAAATTACTATCGGAAATTTATTCCAAATTTTGCAAGAATCGCTAATCCTTTAAATCAATTAGCAAAGACATCTTTTAATTGAGACGATAAGTATCAAAAATCTTTTGAAACCCTGAAACTAGTTCTCATGAGCACACCAATCCTGCAACATCCAAATTTCGAGAAAGAGAGTAGATTCATTTTGAAATGTGACGCATCGGGATATTCGATAGCGGCAGTGTTAACTAACACTGATGAACGACCTGTCGCATATGCCAGCAGAACATCAAACAAGGCAGAGCAAAATTATTGCACAATCGAGAAGGAGCTTTTGGGGATAATTTGGGCAGTAAAACATTTCAGACCCTATCTATATATTCCGGACCCTTGACATATACACTGATCACAGACTGCTAGTATATTTTTTGGCATGATAAACCCATCTAGTAGATTACCAGAATTTAGACTGACTCTAGAAGAGTAGATTATATAAAAGGCACGAGTAGATTAAGAGGTCGAGTTGCTCGCCAGGATATCAGTTCTGTGCATCCGGTCTATGCTGGCGATTGGCATCCAGTGTTTGTAATTAGTGTTATCGGGTAGATAGTGTTATCAGTGTTTGCGAGTTTGGTTATTTGAATGTATATACAGGATGTTTGTGAAGAGTGTGTTATGTTGTATATACAGGTTGCTTGTAAGAGAGGTCCCAGTCACGTGGTTTTGAAAGAGGTGTCATGGTGGCTATCACGTGAAACTTCAACGAGGTGTCATGTCACAAGGTGTCATGACGTCTGTCACGAGGTGTCATGGCGGCTATGCGAGTTTGTTTGTTTGAATGTATATAAAGGTTGTTTCTAAAGAGTGTGTTATGTTATATATACAGGTTGTTTTTAAGAGACAGGTCACGTGGTTTTGACGACTATCACGTGAACTGTCATGGTGGTTGTGACGTGTTTCACATGATCTGTCACGTGGTGAGATATCATGGCGTCTGTCACGTGTTCCTCCGACGAGTTGTCATGGCGGCTATCACGTGCTCCTTCAAGGAGCAATATATCATCATCAACTAGTATATGAACAAATGCTTATTAACATATATATATATATATATATATATATATATATATATATATATATATATATATATATATATATATATATATATATATATATATATATATATATATATATATATATATATATATATATATATAAATTTATGCATTCACGCGTTGGTTTGCTATATTGAAAAACGATAAGAGAAATCATCTACATAGCGAATGTGACTTAAATATATTTCACAGTTGCAATATATTGTGTGTGCTAAGATATTCCCAAAAATTGGGAATACTGACTATTAGCACTGGTGTTCTGGAATTTGGGGAAACGGACATCGTATTCATTTTCAGTGTGTTGTGATTCATCAGTGTAGTATCGAAATATTTCTCTCCACGATAAAACCCTTAAAACAGTGTGAAACTAGGCTCAAAATGGATATGCAATTGACCATCGGTATGTAACATTACAATAATCATATTACAAAGAAAAGTTAGTCGATTACATCAAGTACACAATAGATAAGTTTGATAAAGGATTATAACCCTACCGAAATCGATATTAACCTGTAGCAGTTGATACCAGAAAAAGTTACACTTTTTGTCAGCTGATACATTCGAAATGTACCTCTCTAAAGCTATCCATACACGAGAGCTCATTCATTCGCAATTATTAGAATGAGTGAAGTAACATTAAATAAGATTTTAGAAGAGATACAGAGGAATAGAAGTGAGCTGAAAAATACTATAGAGACGAGTGAAGCAAGACTCTTACTAAAAATTGAAGAACAAAATAACAGAGTTCGTCAATTAGAAGCAGAAAACCATTTGCTCAAATCAAAAATTGAAACCCTAGAACGAAATAACAGAAATAATAACTTAATAATTTTTGGTTTCAATAAGAGACCTGTAGAAATATCATTGAAGTTTATTTGTAGCCAAATCACATCACTTACAGGGGTCGAACTACAAGAAAGTGATAACAATTTTTACTCTCTGGGAAAGACGGAAACAGCTCCATTGAAACTTGAACTAATATCTAATCTCAAGAAAAGAACGATTCTGAAAAATTGCAAGAAACTCAAAGGTCACAACATTTCAATTGGAAATGATTTAACCATACGAAAGATCTAGAGCTTCATTCTCTGGGGATCGGCTGAGTGGTAGTTGCGGTGAAGGAGAGCTTGGTTCCCCTGAACATCTACAGCTTCTAACATGAATAAAGAGATAATAATTAATGGTCTATCAACCAATTAGAATGTAATAACATACGAAAGATCTACAGCTTCATCCTCTGGAGATCGGCTAGGTGGTGGTTGCTGTGGAGATGAGCTCGCTCACTCTAAACATCTAATGTGAATGTAGAAAATTGGAGATGAACTAATTCCACAGGATGAAATTATAACTTACCCTAAAAGAAGCTCTGGTATCAGAAGCTGCTGATGGTGATGAGTATAATGATGAATTGGTTGAATCCTCCCTAGTAATCTATTGTAAATGAAGAGAGTATTGTAAATGAAGAGAGTATTAGTGTCTTATTAATCTATCAGGATGAAATAACCTACGTTTCATGATGATTATGATGAATTGGTGATGCAAACAACTCACGATATCTATGACAAATAAATTGTGAATTAGTACCGGGATATCAAAAATTATCTTGGTCAAGGGTGGTTGTGGAATCTAAAACGTGCGTCTTACTTTACGTTTGAAATAATTATGTCAGTGTCACACTGACATCATCAATAACCTACAAATTCCATACCTATTTATTTCAGTTGTAAAACGATCATGAACTACAAATTATGAAATAATTATGTGAACTTTGAACCTTTTCAGAGGTCGTGATAGCCACAATCCGGGTCAAAAACTGTTTTTAAATAGTTAATTTTCCGTAAATCGAATGACGTTCACGTGAGAAGCCCGTAGTACAGTTTGAGCTATTCTCAGAACTCAGCTACGCGCGTCTAACGTGCGACGTACCAAAAACCAAAGGGAATTTTCTCGCGATTAAAATATACACGAAGCGGGTAAAAGCTAGCGGCCCATAGCCAAAAACACTTTATTACAACTGGTGCCGGTCGCACGGGGCAAGAAACGGCCCCTTCTAATTTCGATAGGCCACGTGAAAATCCCGAAGTTCAGAGCGCTGAAGACTTCTGAGTGTTACAATATTCGTATAAAATTGCGAAATTTCGCACTTTTAGAAACTTCAAATTAATTATGACATAATTATTTCAAACGTGAAGTAAGACACACGTTTTAGATTCCACAACCACCCTTGACCAAGATAATTTTTGATATCGCGGTATATAAATAGTATAGCAGAATGAGAAAACATACGTGTGATTGAGTACAGCATTTGGGTCGGATTCAATCATTTCAAGAAATCTAATGTATATGAAGAAGAGAATAATTAGTGTATGAATGATCTATTTGAATAAAATAACATACGCTTCAAGGGTAATATCTCCAAAATTCCCGTTAGAATTGTATTCTCTGAGGAAATCCAAATATTCAAGCTCCAGCTCGATTTCGTACTCAGAGTACCCTCTAAAAAATAACTCGACTTACAATATATGTATATAATAATAATAATAATGATGATAATAATAATGATGATAATATTTACTCACTGTTCCAAAAGCCATTCTCCAGAGTTGCTCTTATCAATATCACACCGCCTTGTAAAACTCACAATTCTCTCAATCACTGAACTCATTATAACTCAAATCAAAGCATACAAAAATCTCAACATACACGAAAAACTAAGAGTGAACTAATTTCAATTCACATAATATATTTATAAGTTCGGAAAAAAACTGGCGTGGGGTGATGATGGAAATTGATTTCTAGAAATAATCAACTGCGGATGCTGATGAGTAATTAATAAAATAATTTCGGTTTTGAATCCTGTAAATAACAAGAAAATCAAGACGGTGTGTGAAAATTAATTTCTGGAAATAATCAACTGCGGTTTGCTGATAAGTAAGTTATAAAATAATTTTGGTTTGGTATCCTGTGAATAACAGGAAATCAAGACGGCATGTGAAAATTAATTTTGGTTTTGAGTCCTGTGAACAACAGGAAATAACAAGAGGTGAAGACTGAACTGAAGACGCAAAATTTTATTTGAACATATGATAAGAGAAAAATATAGCGATTGTTAATGTTAAAGGATGGAATATGAAACCGATTATAATATTATGAAAACCGCAAGACGTAGTATTTTCGATGGGAAAAAGATAACACAACAATATTAAAGACGGGGATTTCCTGTTTTGTGAGAAATAAAATCAGTCTATGAACATATCTTTCACAAGTAAGACCTAAATCGCTGTGTGTGCATTTCATCAAACAGAAAAGGTAGGATTTATTATTATTTTATTGTTTTGTTGTATATCTATATAAATTTCACACCCTTAGAGTTTTAAATTCACATTTATTTGTTTTCAAGATTTCTTTTCCTTGTTATAGATTTCAATTAACCCCCCCAAATTCTTCCGATAAGAAGATTCAGTGTACCCACTCATCACATCAAATAGTAAAGGTATATTTTTTGATTCCTTATAGTCGTTATATAACTATTACTATTTATCTAAGATTCTCATCCTTGTTTCACTATTTGTTTTGCTCTATATCTGAGAGTATTTTTTTCATCGTTATAGAATGGATTCATCAGCATTAAATACAAGCTCTCTATTGCAGAAGACACCTGTGAAGAGTGTGATTGCGCTGGAGGAAGATGAACTATACATCATTAAGAAAGCTAAACTTGCAAAAACCCGTTTTGGGGATACGGTTTCAGCAGAGCTCGAGGATTTTGGAGTTTTCATACTAACATCCCTTCTTTCATCGTTACTTGATGGAATCAACTCAAAACCATAGGGTTGATCTATAAAGGGCAGGAAAATTTGGGTAAGCCCAATTCAGCATTCAAAATAGAATTTCGCTATGTATCAGTCGAAGGGCAGCTTCAGCAATAATACAAGATTTAAGTGAAATAAGGTGGTGTTTTTGTTCTAACTTTATCATGAATAATACTTCTAGAATAAATTGTGACATTGTGCGAATTATCGATCAGGCTCAGAGTTACTTGTTAAAATCAAAATTCCCCCCCCCCAGAGAAATTGATAAATGGAATGGATTATTTACTAAGTATATCCGTTCTTTCTCGAGACATTTAACTCAAGATACAGTAAATTTAGCTAATAAGAATCAACTCATAACAAATATAGGACATATAAAACGTTTCAAAATTTCCCTTCAAATTAAAAATAAACTAGCTGTAACGAATCAAAATCGTATTGCTAGAATTAGGTGAGAAGATGGAAAAACTGCTTTTAAATGTAGACTTAGAACTGGATTCATTATCAATATCACACATTTAGACCCAATAAATTTTTTATACGATTCCTTCCATCTTTTTAATGCAACAATCTCTAAAATTCTTCATGATAATAATTTCATCAAAGATAATTCCACATTTTGTGGGGAGTTCATGGAAGGAAATGTAAACGATGAAGATATTGAAACAGACTTCAAATATTTCCATACACAATCAAGAGCTATAGATGATACAACAAGTATATTAGATTGGTTCAAAGATAATATTATCGAGAAAATTTTAGCAAAATTGGAAGATTTCCAAGAAAGGGGGTCAAATTGGTCGCTCAAAACTATTATTAATTCACAAATTAACATCAAAAAACATGGACTTATAAATTCTGGATCTTCATTCGACTCCCTCGGGAAATCGCGAATAAACACGCTGTTATAAATATAAAGAATTGTGATGAATTTTGATTTGCGTGGGCAGTAACAGCTGGTCTACACCCTGCTACTCATCTGAAATCGGATAGAGTATCTTGATACCCACATTTCAGTACTATTCTAAATTTACAAAATTTAATATTGTTGCTACCAATAACACAAATTCGCATATTCGAAAAGCAGAATAATATAAGTATTCACGTTTTCGTTTTAGAATTATGTGATAAAAATGATGATTGTAAGGAGAAATTTAAGGTTCTCCTCGCATATCTCACAAAAATAAACTGGAAACACACTTCAATCTGCTATTGATTCAAGATAAATATTACCATGATGTGGAATCTTCAAACACACCAAAATTAATCGATCCCATAGTCAAATTACACTATTGTTTAACTAAAAATTTAGGTCAACTTATCAATTCACAAATTACTACTAAGACTAAGACATACTTATGTGAACGTTGTTCAAATAATTTTATTCAGAACTGTTCTCCATCGAATTCTGATTCATATACAAACAAAACGCAACTACATGTAGGATATTATTTAAAATGTCATTTCGATGATTCTGTATCTAAATATGATAGCTATAGAGGACCTGAACCGGCTAAATGGTTAACAGAGCAATTAGATAAAATAAGTGGATTTATCGAAATGAAATTTAAATCTAATATACCTTTGAGTTTGAGTGCAGTTAATTTAACGCGGGAGACTAAATGCCATAGAGCGAGAAAAATAGGTGTTAGAGACCATTGTCATTTCACAGGAACATCAGGGTTGCAATCTAAATTATAAACATAAATTCATTGTTCCAGTCTTGGCGCATAATTTGAGTGTGTATGATGTGTTTCTATTAATACGAGCTGAAGCCAACAAACAGAATATCCAAGTACTCCCTATGAACAAAGAGAAATATATAAGTTTCACACGAGGGTCTTTCTCATCTCCTGTAAAATTCCGCTTTATCGATCCATGTAGATTTATGAATGCACTATTAGATCAGTTAGTCTCTTTTTTAAATAAAGATCATTTGAAAATTTTAAAGCGGGAATTTCATCATTTATCTGATGAACAGTTCAAATTACTGTCTCGTGAAGGGGTTTTCCCTTATGAACATTTAGATGGGTGGGATAGATTAGATGAGATGAATTCACCACCGATAGAGAAATTCTATAATAAATTGAAGGAGGAATCGATAAGTGAGGAGGACTATAAAAATGCACGAAACGTTTGGTAATTGTAGTAATTTAGGCGAGTATTCTGATTTATACTTAAAAACAGACGTTTTGTTGCTAGCCGATGTATTTGAAAATTTCAGGGAAAAATGTATGAAGATATATGATCTTGAACCAGCGTACAGCTTCACTTTACCCGGTTTCTCATGAGATTGTATGTTAAAATGTACGAAAATTTCCCTTCAAATTCTCAAAGATATCGATATGATTTTGTTCATAGGAAGGGGGATACGGGGTGGTGTAAGCCAATTTAGTAATAGATTCGCAGATGCTAATAATGAATATATCAAAGATTATAAACCACAAGAGAAAAGTAGCTACCGCATGTACTTTGATGTGTGTAATTTGTATGAGTGGGCAATGGCTCAATATTCACCTCATGGTAATTTCGAATGGTGTGATGATGTAAACATCAATGTAACAAATATTTCAGATGAAAGTTATGTTGGATACATTTTCGAGGTTGATTTAGATTTTATGTTTCTTCATTAACTCATCAAAGTGTTTATTGAAGAATTCTTTACCCTGATCGCTTTGCAGATTCCTAGGTTTACGATGTCCTTCCAGCAATATAGAACTGACAGCTTTCTGAATCTCTTTGGCCGATTTCGTTTTCAAAGGACGAGTCCACAGAAATTTCGTGAAGCAATCGATCACAACCAGAATAAATTTGAATCCGCGGTTTTCGCGCGCATAATTACCCATTTCAGCTGGATCCATTTGCCACAAATCATCCAAACCCTTTATGATTGTTCTACGACGCTTAACATTCTTTCTAACCGGTTTATGAAGCTCATCAACCACCTGTGCTTTACCCTTCATGATTCTTCTTGTCGATCGGAGCTACCAACTTTGTAGCGGTAGTTCTCTTATAAGGATGATATTTTAGCAGCAGAGCTGTGGCTACACTTTTTTCTACCCCCGCTAGTCTGATATCTATGTCTAATTGTTCTATTTCCGATAGTTTGCTATTAATGTCCTGTATACTTTGGTTTACGGTGACATAATTCGATCTGGATGTCTGATCAATAGTACCAAGCGTTTTATAGTCTAATGCCATAGTTATCAGTTCACTATTGATGGTCTGCATCACTTCGGATAGGTTGTCATATTTCGAACTGATTTCTCGATCGTTACCAATGAGTGTTTTATAGTCTTCACGCGTTTTATTCAGTAATTTTCTAAGATTTACCTCATTTGTTATATTAGCTTTGAACGATGCTATCATACCATTTACAAGTTTTTCAACATCACTTCTATTTTGCGTGGTAGAAGCAATCAGAGAGTCTGTGAATTCTTTATTTCCGACGTGGCGGATACCCCCCTCATCATGTACACTCTGTTTTATAGCTGCCGAGTTAACATCAGTTTGATTTTTGTATGACTGTATTTCGATACGAAGGATCTTCAAGTCATCGTGAAGTGCATCTAACAATCGTGTTAAACTTGGAATTGAGGAATTCATGATGTTATTAACGTTTATATGAATGGTCGCATACTTTACAAGAACTTCGTTTAAATTCGTATTCACTCCAGTGATAGCGTTATTTACATATGCTATGTTCGTAACATCATTATCAGAGATAGGTATTTTCACGTTGCAAATTTTCAAATTTTCCATATCTACATCACCATCGGGTGTATGTTTCAAAATGTTCATAAACATCGATCTACGCCAAAAAGCATTGATAGAACCAATACCATCTGATCGCCTCCCAAACTTATCAAGACTCATTATGTAAATGATTAAAAATGGAAATAACCATTACTAATATATGATATCTGCTTCTCTAAGTTCATTTATTATTGCAACAATCTCATTATCATGCGATGTATTCCCAGCTTGTTGTGATGCTATCAAAAGTTTCAACCGCTCCATGAGCTCGTTAGGATTATCATAAAAGGTATACTCTATAGCAGATAGTTTAGCAGAGGTGGAACCACCACCGCAATTTGTAACCAAAGGTTTGATGATATTTCTATACTTCGGTCTCGTACTACCTTTAGATATCCGCTAATATCGTTCATCGAGCAAATAAATAATTGCATAAATGAAGCATTTCCATTAAAAAGTAGATTCAAATGAAACAATTCTATTCAGTCTATACATTGGTTCAATGACTATCTACGACAGAAGCGAAATTTGTTGGACATTATGAGAGACATTAATGAGCAGACAAATTCTTCTCAGAATAAAGAAAATCTGAGAAGAGTATGCAGTCAGTATCGTAAAGATATAAGACATGCCAAAATTGCGGCACATGATCAATTTATAAAAAAATCTGGTAATCCATCAAAAGCGTCATGGCAATTAGTCAACAAATTTCGACATAATACCATGAAAAATAATCAGCACTTCATTTCTCCTGATCAATTCAATAACTTTTTTGTTAACACTGCTCTGGAATTGAATAAGGGAATACCTACGTCGGTTAATTCTAGTGATTTTTACCTCAACAGGGTGAACAAAGTCAATTTACCAGCTTTTAACTTCAAAGAAATCACCTTTAATGAAACAAGAGATATTATATCCATATTGAAGAATAGTCATAGCAAAGATATCTATGGTATGACTACTAAAATCATTAAATGTATTGGCAACATCATAGTTTATCCCTTAACAAAACTAATAAACTTCTGTCTCGCGGAGGGTATATTTCCAACTGTGTTTAAATTATCACGTGTTGTACCGATATATAAAAAAGGTGATTGCAATGATGTGAACAATTATCGGCCAATCTCACTATTTCCACTAATAAGTAAGATTTTCAGAAAGGCTCTGGAAACTAAAATATCGAATCACTTTGAGGAGAACAATTTATTAAATAAAAAACAGTTTGGATTCAGAAATGGTATGTCAACAGTAATGGCCATTAATAATATGATCTCAATTATAACAGATTCTTTCAATAAAGGTGATAACACGATAGCGATCTTTTGTGATCTAACAAAAGCATTCGATTGCGTTCTGCCGAATATACTAGTTTCAAAATTGAAATATTATAACTTCTCTCTAAAATCGCTGGCCTTGATGAACTCTTATCTGATTAATCGTTCACAAGTGGTTGAAACAGATAACAAACTTCCCTCCTTATTAATAACAATATTTGGTGTCCTTCAAGGATCAGTCCTCGGTCCATTGCTGTTTATTATCTATATGAATGATTTGACGACTTGTGATCCCTCTGTTGAATACTCACTTTTTGCTGACCACAGAACTCTTATGAGGAGTGGTGAAAATGCGAAAAATTCACAGATTCATATTAATGATTCACAAAAGACAGTTTCAGACTGGTTCGCCGCAAATGGTCTCAGCTTAAACGATAAAAAAACTCAAAAAATGTTATTCACTCTCAGCACTAACAGCAATGCAATTTTGATTCTGTAAGGTTTCTAGTAGTGTAACTTGACAGCAAACTATTTCGGCACTCACATGTAGATGTGTTGGCAAATAAATTGAATTCAAATATTTTTGTACTGAGAAATTTGGTCGATACTGTATCACATGCAATTGTGATTATGACCTTTCATGCTCTCATCCAGTCCAATATCTCGTATGCTTTGTTATCATGGGGGCATTGTACTGCAATAAGCAGAATATTTGCTCTTTAACGAAAAGCACTTAGAGTGATCAATAAGTTTCACTACAGAGCAGACTGTGAGAGTACTTTTGCTCAACTAGATATCTTAACTGTACCTTCTTTATACATATTTGAATGTCTCAAATTTTTCAAGGCTAACAGGCGCTCGTACACCAGGATCTGCGAAGTTCACACTCACTTCACAAGAAATTGTCAAAAATTCACATCGAGTCACCATAGAATTAATGGATCAAAGTTTGCATTGAATTATCACGCACCGAAAATAATTTTCAATGAGCTTCCGATCCATGTGAGAGAACTTTATACAACGATTTTTATAAACAAAATGAAAAACTTTCTCTGTACAACAGCACTAGATGAATATTGTGATTCAAATTTTACAAATATGTAACAGTTTGATTGCAAATTTCATTGTATGTGATTGTAATGTTGAATGTGTTATACTTTTAGTTTTATAAGTTTTATTTATATTGCCCAATCTCTCGACTTGTGTAAACGCTTATTTTTTGTGTAAAACACCAATAAATGCTATATATCTATCTACCTCTCTTGTGGACATCCTTCTCGTGTATTTTTTTTCTTTTTCGATAGGAGGATATTGGATCCAATACACTACTAGAGACCTCGCGGAGTCACCATCAGGACCACAGGAGATACACAGGGGACTAATTTTAATATCACTGTTGCAACTTTCATTACCATGATGAATTAGATGCTGGTAGTAATCGCTGAGTGAAACTAGATTGATTACTTCATTTATAACTGTTTCAATTTCATATCGGTGCCCGAAAGGACATGCGAGTTTGTTAAAGATAGTAATTGTTCATCAATATTTGAATATATTTGTGAAATTCTTCTCTTTTTACTCGTTGTGGCGCTCAGGGTTTGTTGTTTGAAAAGTAATAGGGCAAGTATCATCATTGTTAACAAAAAAGGCCGAACAACCACAACTTTGAGCTAGCTTGGGAAATATCAGTAACTTGAGTAAATTCATCTTCTTGATTAATTTAGAATCAAGGGAAGGTGGAAATTACGTAGCTTACATTTGGCGCATACAACGTGTTTAAGTCATTGGTAGATAAGCATAAAGGAAATGAAAGCGTATTTCCAGTTCGACCAATTTTGAATCATCTGGTGAAATTCATTTATTTTATTGTATGTGATTATTATTTCAAATTGATATTTTATTCCGTTACTGTGGGTGAATAATATTCCTCAAGTTTCAAGTGATAACGCTGCGAAACAGTTTTTTATAGTGTCATTCGATATAATTTTATTTGTAGGATTTTTTTTGGTACGTTGCAATACATATTGATAAATAACTTATAGAGAATTAGGTTACACGGAATTCAAACAGTAGGGTAACGTGTTATTTCGTTTTGGAAATAACCACATGCTAATTTGTTGAATTTTACCGGATTCATTTGGGTAATAGAATTGAGTAAAGATATTTGAAGTTGAAATTTATATTGATCTATAGTATATAAAGTTTTTTAGTTTTATAGTATATAAAATTTTAAATATGGAACCGAATTATTTAAAATCAAAGGAGTTGAATTACGAATTGACTATACGAGGTATAACATCCGTAATCAAGAATTTAGAATCAAGGGAAGGTGAAAATTACGTAGCTCACAAAGGGAAATAACCAACTCCTTTCAATTGATCCAAAACTTCCTGCAATAGTTTATACTTAGGTTGATATAATGATTTCGAGTATACGTAAACATTTCTAAACTTTGCACCATTCGGATTAAATAATAGCGATAACATCACGTTCGTTTTACCACACCCACTCGAACCACAAATTATTACGCGAAAAGAGTCTGGTAACAATTAACCATGCTTACCAACACCATTAGGCTCAACATCCAAATCTAGATTCCCGATTGGTAGTGTCTGCTCTTGTTGAACAGTCTCCATGTTGTAAGATAGTTTAACCTGATGAAAATTTATAAATAGAAACTTTATAAGATCATGAGCTCAGTATCAATGTTGATCTATCAGAGTGAAGGTTTGTTGAACACTGCTATAAACAACCTCCCTTTCGAAGTACATATTCCATCATATCAATTTTGCGGACCCGGTACTAAGCTTGAGAAACGACTTACACGTAGAGACAAAGGTATTAATCAGTTGGATTCAGCCTGCCGTCAACACGATATAGCTTACTCGCAACATAAATCTCTAGAGGAGCGTCATAAGGTCGATAAAATATTGGAGGACGCTGCCTGGGAACGTGTTAAATCTAAAGACGCGAAAGCAGGTGGAAGACTCGCTAGTTTATTAGTTACCGGTGAAGGATAAACGTAAACTAGAAATGGGTCATAAAAAATGTCGCGCAGGATGTTGTTCCCGAAAAGATATTGTAGGAACTATTTCTAAGTCAATGGAACCATCTTCCTCATTGAGAAAGTTCGCCATGAACGCATTGAAGGCTGCACGAATAGCAATCAAGCCTGCTGGAGGTAGAAAATGTATCAGGGTACCTCGCATTATACCGCTACCAAAGTCCGGCGGATTCCTACCGCTATTTCTACCAATTTTGGGGGTGTTAGGAGCTCCCGGTTCGGTAGCTGGAGGTGCGAGTGCGATCGCTAATACAGTAGTCAATGCTAAAAACGCTAAAAAGAAACTTGAAGAAGACCAGCGTCATCATAAAGCTATGGAATCGTTGGGAAAGGGTTTATACTTGAGGAAAAACGTGAAAGGTGGATTTGGGTTATATTTGAAGAAGCAGCAAAAAAACTCGCTATAAAGCTACCTGATAGACCGTTGTATGATATAGATTTGATGCGTTTCGCTAAAAAAATGAGGATTCCATATTTTCGAGGGGTTTTTATGCGAGACAGATTACTTAGAAAACCATGGCGCAGAGAATGCATCATTCTCAATTTGGATTCAATCAAAAATAACGGTAGTCATTGGGTGACATTTAGGAAAATAAATAACGATGTAGAATACTTTGACTCTTTTGGAAATTTGAAACCACCAAAGGAACTAGTTTGATATCTGGGTGGTGGAGTTAGAATTTTCTATAATAACGATTCTTATCAGAAGTATGATCTGGTGATTTGTGGACATTTATGTTTGAAATGTCGCAGTTCTACGTAAACATCTGAAGCTGACAGTCATGGATCCTCACGATAAATTTGTTTCAAAGCTAATGCAACAACTTAGTGTTATTAAACCGAGGGCCAGAATGCAGTCGACCATTAGATACGTTTATGATAATCTAATAAAGGCAATGGAAAAACCTTCAAGCGAGCTGATCAAAAGAGACTTATTATTTCTCCCGATAGAGTATGTGTTGAAGCATGTTAGTAAATTCGGTCTCAGAGGGGGTGAGGTGCCTGAATACTTGAAGGAACGTCTATATCGTCTTATGCCTTGTGAGGAACATGACAATCAACCTGGGCAAACAACATATTGCAATAGTCCACCACCACCTAGGAATGTCCACACTGTTTATACGATAAGATTGAGGACATTTTAAAGTGTGGAGGAATATGTGATAGTGATAAGCATAATCTAATTGTTAAAGTGGGTGAAGCAGACCCTTATTTTATGAAGTCATACTTTTATACTTCACTAATGTTACGCTATAAATTGAAGATGGATGAATAAATTTTCATCAGTATCATGTCGCAATTATTCACGTTAACAAGTACCAATCACATTTTTTACTTTACTCCCCAGAATTCGATAGAGTTGAAGCCTGATAAGCGATACTATTTAGCTTTGTTAGGATTCATTTCATACAACTCTATACCAAATATTGAGAATGAGAAATTCTATTATTACGCGAATGAAACTTTGGAAGCAAAAGGAATACCTTCAGGTAACTACGAAATAGCCGACATCGAAGAATTAATTGGAAAAAATTGGAAGTGGAAGAAGATATTTTCTCCCTAAAACCAAATAACACTTTGAAGTGTGAAATATTTCATAAAAATCACATTATATCATTCGAAAAGATACATTGTTCAGACCAGCCGTACTATATTCATCGCTAAATGCGAAGGAGCGAAAATCAGTGTGGAATTTAGAAAAATTTTACCATGGACTAGAAGATGCATCGGGAAATGTGGAATATGATGAAATAAATAATTTTCTCAAATCGATTCTTCTGTGTGCAGTCGACTATATTTATGTTCGAGGCTTGCAAAAGGCTGGATTTTTGAGAAGAAAGTGTGAAGAATTGGATATTTTCCCACACATCATAGATGTTTGTAGTTTTGATCACACCCAATGTGAAACCGGGAAATTTGAACACAAACAAACAAGTTGAGCTGTCTGAATCATCGCAATGATGATGGAAAATATATGTGGACAGTTCAACATATTTATGATTTACAACGGTGGTTTCTTAATGTAATACTACCTAAATAAATATGTATCTTTCAGAATAAATATTATTATTATTATTCGTGTTTTATTTCTTATCCAATCATCGTTGGTCTTAAGCAGTGACGTCATCAGCGTTCGTGAACTATGATGGTTAGATGTTTAATTTGATAAAACACCACTTACTCATCAATATCATTATGTATTAATATGTTTCTTTACATTTTTAATAAGGATTTTAAGTAGTAAAACTGATAAGGCGCTAAGATTAAAACACTGCATTGCATACATTTCATTTTATTTCCATGGTGTCACTCTAGTTTGATGATTAATCGATGTTGTTGATTGTCCCTCAGTTTGCTAATTAGTAGTATCACCTGCAGTGCCATCGTGGAATAATAACTTCAGTTTATACTTAAACATAGACATCGTTTCAGGAATATCATATGTAAAAAAAACCTCTAGTTGATTCTCATTAATCATTTGGTGATTCCATTTCGTTCGGTTACATTCATTTTTGAGATCAGTGCTAGGGCATATATAAATATGTTCCACTCGGTGTGGGGCGTTTGTGTATAAGATCCCGTTCAAAATTGAGGTTAGGATTATGAAATTGGCCTTCAATACAGCCATCTCCAACACTTAAATTACCTAGTTGTCTTATAACTATATTTTTGTCTTCATGAAATTCTATGTCCCTACTCAGTGCTCTCACTTTTACACATAATTCATCCAGTTTACGTGTGTATTCTTCCAAAGACATATCGATACTGATATTATTCTATAATGTATGGAACATCTTGCTTCGTAAGAAAATTATATAATCTCCAACTATTCGCACTACAACACATAGAATTCTTACTATGGGAGTGATGGAGACAGATAAATTCACAATTCCCTCTCACAAATTTTGGACACTTATGTTTTAAATTTTCCAATTTCACTTGATGTAACCTTCATTTTTTTAAGCTCTTTACGAGGAATTTAGCTTTCCCCTCTCCACTAACATATATGACACCGTCTGGATCAATATTTTCCTTCAGAATTTCCTCCATTTGATTATATTCCTGATATCCTGAGTTGTATGGAATATCATGATATCTTTCATCACTCAATATTTTCGTCATCTGACTTTCGGAAAGTTGTATCAACGGAACGGGTGGTTTGAATAGAAAATATTTCTTCAACTTCTTCTCACAATCCAATAAGGAGAGTTCCTTTACTATATATGAGTGTGTAGAACAGTGGAAGCTCTGAATATCGACCACTATAATCTTCATCTCGAACTAGAATGATTTAGAGATTTTGCAACACCGGCTTACAATCTCAAAAACGTTTAAACCGAACGTTTTGATCGTTTGAACAGTAGTTTTGTAACCGTTTTAGCCGTTTTTCAACCCGTTTTCCAATCGTTTCAACCGTTTTTCGAATCGTTTTACCCGTTTTCCGATCGTTCCAATCGTTTTCAGACTATCACGTGACAGACGTCGCTCCTACAAACAGTCTGTATCTTAGACATAAACCTTATAGGTTACATACGTCACGATCCGCTTGAGAAAGTCACATTCAACGTTGTGGATATGGCGTAAAGAGACATTACATAGATCCATCATAACAATTCCACCAATGATAGTTCATAGATCCATCATATAACTCCATACACCCACCATGACAGTTCATACACCCACCATGACACTTCATACACCCGCCATGTCAAAACACCTTCTATAAACAACCTGTATATACACACCATCCATTCTATAACCTCTATGGTTTTCACTTAGGTTTGCTCTATCTATACACCATCTATTCTATAACTTTCACACTCTATGGTTTTTACTTAAGTTAGCTCTATAAGTAACCTCTATGGTTTCTATGACTACGGTTAGCTCTATAGCTACGGCCTGGAGTTAGCTGCACATACACCGGATGCAAGTCAGACACTTCCGCCTGAAAGGTAGGGGACTGTATCTACTAATTCTTATTCCTAAGACTGGAGGATTTCTACCATTCTTAATACCTCTGTTTGCCGGCTTATCAGCTGCTGGAGCATTGGCGAGAGGTGGTGCAGGCATCGCTAAGGCCGTCAACGACAGCAACGCAGCTCGGAAAACCTTGGAGGAAAGAAAAGACATAATAAAACAATGGAAGCTATAGCTTTGGGGAAACAAGGATCTGGTCTATATTTGAAAAAGTATCGCAAAGGTCTTGGTCTGTATTTGAATAAACATCCACTGTCAGTAAACCTACCCAGAAGACCTCTAACCGATCTCAATCTACGAAAACCAGCAAAAGCTCTGAAAATTCCCCATTTCAGAGGAATATTTATGCGTGATGAACTGCCATCCAAAGGACCATGGAAAAACGAGCGTGGAATAGTTAATTCAGATAGCTCGGACAATGAAGGCACTCAATGGATTGGGTTTAATAAAGTCGGTGATACAGTTCCGTATTATGATAGCTTTGACAATTTACGCCCCCCTCACGAACTAGTGGATTATTTCAAGAAGTGTAAGATATTATTCAATCATGACAATTCTCAGCAATATAACACTTATAATTCTGGCCAGTTATGTTCGGAATTCCTCTCTAACTCTTCAGTTGTGGTCGACTATAATTGTATTTATTAGCATATAAATAGATTGTTGATAAAGTTTTCATCAATCATGTCTCAGACATTCACTATCACGGATGAGAGCTCCCGCTTGTCTGTAGATTCTCACCCACCAATAGACCAAATAGATCCTCATTAATATTATTCTATCGCACTTGTTGGTTTGCATACGTACAACAGCATTCCGAACAATTTCAATACATTTCAATATGAAAATGTGAAGGGTGAGGAAGAAGTAGTAACTATACCTACGGGGTTCTATGAGTTGACAGACATCGAGAATTTCCTACAAAGTGCAGTTTGTGGAATAGGAGTGGAGCAAGAAGAACGAGTTAGAGAAAAATTTGATATGAAAGACGAAAAACGAAAAAACTGAAACACCCTGTATATATACATATTTCATTTTATTTTCAGTCTATCTACAAACCAAAATACCAAGAAAGTATACATGTATATATAAATATATTCTTACCATTATCATCGGATTGAATCAGTTCCTAGCACCGGTTTGAAGCAGTGACGTCATCATTGTTCGTAAACTATGATCGTCAGATCTTCAATTCAACAAAACGACACTCGTCGTAATCATTATCTATTAATACGTTCCTTTTACATTTTCAAAAAGATTTTGAGTAGTAAAACTGATAGATGGCAAGATTAAAACACTGCATTTCATAAATTTCATTTCCTTTCCGTGATTTCGCTCCAGTTTGATAATTAATCAGTGCTGTTGGTTGTGCTCCTTCAGTTTGCCAATTATTAGTTCCACCCTCAGTGCCATGATCGTCACCTTGAGGAGAAGGGAGAATCCGAAGATTTGTCATCAGTTCGTTTTCTCCTAGAATCGATCGATCCCTCTTACACGTTTGGAACGAACGTTTCTTCTTCCACATATTCATCATCATCTTCAGCTGTCAGGGCTTCTGTTGGGTTAGTTGGCCGTGATAGAATCTCTTTCAATATTTCCTTCGACTGAGCGAATGAGCTCACACTTGGGCATTGGATACCGAAAATGTTTGGATTGAAATTTTCCACCTTCACCAAGATGTGGAGAAATTCGTTATAGTGATAAACCATATCTTTCTGGAAAAAATATAATATTCCATCGATGTACCGAAATACGGCCGATGTCGATGCGTTGGCTGTATAAAAGAGATTTGTTATCAAACCGTGATATTTGGGGGTGAATTTGCACTCGTTCATTCCAACAAAGTGATGATTATTGTAAAACATAGGTGCGTCCTGTATATGAGCTCACCATACCCTGTATATGAACATAAGGTATTTTCAACGTGTGAGAATTGGACTTTGGCCAACCGTTAAGCAGCTGTAAACTTGGAATTTCCATCAAATACACCATTCTATCTATGAAGAATACAATCTCTCCTGAGGGCCGTTGATAAATTGCCGATATTTTCTTGAAATTGCGTGGTAAAAATGATAACCAGTTCATAATTAACATTGGTTGCCCCATGATTCTAAATTCTAAATCCATTACCCAAACCCGTTTTCCGTAGAAATTATACAATCGTTGATTCTTCACTAGGAAGATGTGTAGCCGTTTTATATTACATATCTCTGGAGGTGCAGGAGTACTAGTTGTTGAGGTAGTTGTTGAAGTACTAGTTGTTGAGGTAGTTGTTGGAGTAGTGGTAACAGGTATTATGACAAATCATTTTGTTGTTACATTCGAAAAGTCTCTAGTCTCCTCGTAAAATGCATACATTATAGATTCATCATCGCCTGAATGACCTATTCCTATAGCATGTCCAATTTCCTGCAATAGTACCAAAAATAAACTCGCATCCCTGGGGTTTCGTTTTTGTTCTACACCATGTTTCATCTTGATCTAGATGTATTTCTACCGCTGATTCATGAGTTACAGGAAAATTTGAATGCGCGAGAAAAATTCCAGGTCCGGCAAGCACCCCTAAGCACTCCTTGTTGTTCGATATTCTTTGATGGATACCCCTTTGAAACGGAATAAGTATATCGGCTGTGTCGCCCGCTGTATATTCAAAATTCAATCCTGAATATCTGCTCCATTTTCCAAAAATTTCTGTAGTCATTTGAATCAATTGAGGGCCGGCATATCTAAAACGCCATGTCATTTTCTGCTTCAACCATGTTGAATTTATTCTGTATTGGAAAGAACCATCGCTTACTCCACATCTTTTTGTTTTCATTGATTTCAGAGTCTCATTATTTAGGGTGCCATCTATAGGTAAACGATAGAATTCTTGAAACACCTTGATCCCGCCCTCAGTATCACTTAAACCATTAGAATTTTCTTCCATATAACCATATTTCACTAAATATTCGTTCGCTTGAACAGCGAGGAAACATGAGAAAAATAATAATATAACTAGAAACAATTAAAAACAATTAAACAATCATATTTCTCTGAACAATGATATGTTTGTGTATAAATATGATTGTTTTGTTAAGATATATGTTACATGTTAACTTAATTTTAGCTTTTAATTAATACTTAATTTTAATAATTTATCAACATATACTTTATTTGCAACATCTTCATTATTATTCGGCGATTCAACGTTGCACAGTCTACGATTTTCCATATCATAACTCCCATCGCTCGTGAGGAATAATCCTAGTCTGTGAACTTGTTTGATTATTAAATATATTTGTATCATATATCCACATGGAAGAGGAGGCTCGACCAAACTTATTCATTGAGGTCATCTTTATAACTGTGATGAATTGGTCTTTACGTATGGTTTTTGTTCAATTACATTAGCCTCCATCAATTCTTCTATTATAGAGATTATCTCGTTGTGATGGTTATTGTTACCGGCATACGAGTATGGAACAATAAGTCTCAGTCTATCCACAATTTCGTTAACGTCATCTCAATAAACTTATTCGATAGGTTTCTCGTTATATTCGAGCATATCATTTTTGATATATGCATTTGCAGTGTATGTTTCGGACCTTGGTTTTTTCATGGAATTAATCAAAGGTTTCAGTACACGTTCAGTATCTGGGGGTTATATACAAATTCTTCTCCTTCAGTTACAATATTTGGGATTGGTACGTTCTCCATTTGTGTTGCTGTAGAAACAATACTTATAGGTCTAATCAACGAATTTCGTTTGACTATTCCAGCATTTTTTGCAATTTCCTCTTGAGGTTTAGATACATTCTTGAATATATTATCTAGAATCTCATCATTTTCAGCTTTACCCAATTTCACAGCCATATATTTTTTCCTCACAAAGTTTGCTAACTCCCAAATTTTTTTCTTCAATTGTTGTTTTGCTTTCAACTTGTTAGGCACATCCACGTCCATGCTGAATGGTTTGTCTATTTCAAATAAAAGATTATATACATGTTAGATGTATATATAACTATCAAAACTTTTGCAATAACGCCCTCTGTTCATATCACAATCTTTGTTTATCATAAGGAATCCATATTCATCTTTCCAACATACGCTACATATCTCTTTGAATTTCTCGAGTGACATGTCGGTACTTGCATGATCGGTAAATATATGTTTCAAGTTGAGTCCATCCTGTTTAAAACCAATCAAGCAATTGGCATTGTCGCACAATCCATGGTTTGGACATTTAGCAAAAGACTGACAAAGATAGAAACTATCAATTGAGTTGTATCTTCCTCTTGAAAAATAAGCACGAATTTTCTCCTGTTTCTCATCCATTACATCATCGAATATTGTTACCGAATTAGGTTTGGCTTCTGTGGGGTCTATGACGTCATCACTTTCAGTATATGGTAAATATTCAATTCCAGCAATTTTCTTCAATGTTTCCTTCAGTAACTGGTATTTTGGTTGATGTGAAGACTTTGAATAGATGTACACGTTTTCAAATTTCAGACCGTTCGCATCTAACAATAGAGATGCCATCACATTTGTTTTCCCACAATTACTTGGACCACAGATTATTATTCGTAGAGTATTTGGCAGCAAAGAACTGTGATGTTGTGATTGTTCAACAGTTTCAATGCTTGACCCTAAGTTCATAATATTCAACGAGTATTTCTGCTTAACAATCTTCATAATGCCTAAAGGCGAATCGAAATCATACTGAAACATATGTTAATAAGCATTTGTTTATATACTAGTTGATGAGTTTTAAATGTCTCTGAATGTTGAAAGACATATCAAAATGTTGAAACACGTGTCTGAATGTTGAAGCACATGTTTTTTAACGAAGCTCAAAAACATTGTAGATTATCAAAAAAGGAACAGGAGGAATTGTTCGTAAAGTCAGAATGAATATTTCATAATATCATTTCAAAACTTGCAAAATGAAGTATTATTGAATGATTCCCTATAATCATATTACTGTAAAGTACTAATGTTATTTAGCACCGAAATTATCTAGTTCATATTTCGAATAATCCAGGATTGATTCATTTAACGCTCGAATTAATCGATTCGTTAGATTAGTTAGTTAATTAGGGTGAAAATCCTGTACCCTCTTCTAGCATGATTCGGAAGATGCGCCGAATATGTAAATTATAGTGATGTATGTGAGTCGCGGTAGAGGGAATATCCCTCCACTTAATCCCTTTCCATGATACCCGGAGGAAATAAGGTATTTAAACCAGATTGCAGCCTAAGAATGACACTTCTACCTTTGACTTCGACTTCTACCTTTGACTTCGACTTCTACCTTTGACTTCGACTTCTACCTTTGACTTTGACTTCTACCTTTGACTTCGACTTCTACCTTTGACTTCGATTTCTACCTTCAACTCCGACTTCTAACTGGTAATTTGAATTTCAAGAAGTAAGTAACCGAGGTACTACCTAAAGTGATTATTATTCAAGATTCAATTAAGGTGAGATTTAGAACCACATAATACCTGTATGTCACCGCTTGCTTATTTTAGCGGAAACTGTTCTGGATTCATTACTTGTGACTGCGCCGTGGCATTGTCTGTAGAAATCATCAGATAAATTGTTTAAATTATCCGAAGTAGATTTATTCTGGCTCTATCTATACCTCGTTTACCGATAATAATTATATTGATTGAACTGTAAGTAATTGTATGGTGTCAGAGTGTGAAAAAGGTGGAACAGGATCACACCCTTCAGTTGTACACTGTGATCTCCGGAAATAACGGAATGGTGTAGATGAGCTACCGGCAGTTGCTGCACACTGTGATCTCCGGGAGTAGGAACTGCAGGTCAAAGTGTGTTTGTGGATCACAGTACTCAGTTATACACTGTGATCTCCTGAAATAACGGAGTACTGTTGATTGAGATATCTATAGTTTTTGCACACTGTGATCTCCGGAAGTAAAAGCTATAGACATCCTTTGTATGAAAGAAATTGAAAGAGCTGACACTAGTTTGCAATTACCGTGTAAAGGGATTCCGTGTACTAACTCAGATTAAAGCAGAATCAATTGAAGTGCATGATCATATTTTGTAATTATTTGAACCATAAACAGCTACAGATGATCTGCGGATGCGGGGGCGAGTATTGATAGCCGGACGGAAACCGTTTGCACCCGTTTCCCCTGCACTGCTTTTTACCGCTTCGATTAGTACCTTATAGAAAATACCGCACGAATTTATATTAGTTGCTTGCTTGCTTGCTCGATAAAATATCTGTAAATAACTTATTAGTTTGCTATAACCGCTTGCCGTAAAGAACGTACAGAGTTTCCTTGCATTCCCTCCGAAAGATTAATGATTACATAATATGTTGTTGAATATTCATTCACCGCTGTTATCATTGTGTTTTTTTTTTAATAAACTCAATAGTTGAAAAAGTTGTCTTTTTGCAAGGATCTGAATGAAACCTCTGCTAACATCAACTTATAAAAGACAGTATAACCGTTCTCGCTAAAAACATGTGCATGAATGTACTACCTATTCACTTTTTACACTTAATGTATTCAACAGTCTTATAACTTAAATTTCATATTCGTAAAAGTTCAAATCAGTCTGATGAATAATGAGTACTTATCATTATTATTATTACTCGCATTTTATTCCCTATCTGACCATCATAGTTCGTAAACGATGGTCGCAAAATTGAAACAAGGACCGCCTCCAGTGACGTCATCATCGTTCGTAAACTATGGTCGTCGGATTGAATCAGTTAATGTCACCGGTTTGAAGCAGTGACGTCATCATCGTTCTTAAACTATGGTCGACGGATTGAATCAGTTTCCGTCACCGGTTTGAAGCAGTGACGTCATCATCGTTCGTAAACTATGGTCGCCGGATTGAATCAGTTACTGTCACCGGTTTGAAGCAGTGACGTCATCTTCGTTGGTAAACTATGATCGCCGGATCTTCAATTCAATAAAACACTACTTACTCGTCAGAATCATTATGTATTTTGATAACCGTAGAGCTGTGGTTAGATGTTTTCCCCCTATTTTCATGCATCATATTGATTTTTGCCCCGTCAAAATATGGAAATTAACATTCTGCACGGGACAGCTGCAAATGACAGAACCGCCATGACAGTTCACGTACGCCATGACACACACACGCTATGACAGATTCACCATGACAGTTCTCGTGACAGACGCCATGACAACTCGTTGAAGACTCACGTGACAGCTGCCATGACACCTCTTTCAGCCACCATGATGCTCCATGGTTGTGATTAAGGTCAGCTCTATAACCTATAGCTCTATGGTTCCTATGGTTGTGATTCAGATTAGCTCCGTAGCCTATATATCTATGATTTCTATGACTATGGCATGTGATAGCCATCATAAAACCTCGCTGAAGACCCACGTGACAGACACCTCGTTGGAGGAGCACGTGATAGCCACCATGACACTCCGTTGATGAAACACGTGACAGACGACATGACACCTCGTTGAAGGAGCAGCTGCCATGACACCTAGTGACAGACGTCATGACACCTCGTGACAGACGCATGACAGATCATGTGAGACACGTCGCAGCCATCATGAGACGATAACCGCCATGACACCTCGTTGGAGGATCATGTGATAGCCGCCATGACACCTCGTTGGCCGCCATGACACCTCGTTGGAGGATCACGTGATAGCCGCCATGACACCCCTCTTTCAAAACCACGTGACTGTGACCTCTCTTACAAACAACCTGTATATACAATATGACACACCCTTTACAAACACCCTGTATAAACATTCGAACAACCAAACTCATAATTACTGATAACACTATCTACCCGATAACACTAATCATAAACACGGGATGCCAATCGCCAGCACAGACCGGATGCCAGACCAGATATCCTGGTGGGAAGGTAGCCCATTGTATCTACTGACAGGTGTCAGTTCACGTGACAGATGCCAACGACGTCATCACACCAATCTATACACTCCGAACAAATACACTTCCTTACAACACGCTGTATATATCCACAGACCGCTCATCTTTTAGATCATCAGTACAGAAACAGTCCAGTTCATCTACTAGTAAGTTTCAGTATTAAATAAGGTTATATTATAGAAGAGTTGTGAAATACCTTATGTAGACCCTTCGGATAAAATTTCAATGTTACATATAGAGTATAGTTTAACGACTTTCTTTATAAATTTATAAATCACTTCCAATATTTTCTGTTCCTACAATTCTTCATATTTCGCTATGTTTTCCATGAGTTGAACTGTCAGGATGATGAAGGCTAAAATAGTTCCGATACAATAATACACTTTTGATTTTTAGGGTTTCTTCAAGAAATGATGCATCAACGTAAAAATAAATGGTAATTGTGCGACTTTAAAACTTTATTCAATTCACTGCTTATGGTTTTTGTAGGTGTAAATTTACAAAGAATGATTATTTATGTCATGCGCTAAGCTTCAAATGATGTTTTATCATTTGTATTTTCCAAATGATATGTAAGAAAATGAATATTTAGTAATTTTGTTTTCGAAAAATAATTTTATCGAAAATCACATGTTACGTGGTTAATGTGCCCTACTTGAGGAACGAATATAATCTATGACACAGTTAATCATAATTCGTGTATCTATTGTTTCAGTGATGTCAGTGGTTCAGTGTGCGGCAAAGATCATTTGTGGTATCGCGTTTCTGTGATGTATTGTAGCATCAAGTTTTAAATTGTTCCATGTTAGTGGGTATGCTAAGGGGAGGGATAGGTGTTAGCCGGATACGTCTGTTAACGCATTCCTTTTGTTTCATGCTTCAAGCCATACAGTCGTGAAATTTTGTTTAAAAAATCAGTTAGTGATTTATTTGGTAAAATACCAGATCTAACAATTGAGCGATTTAGTTTAGATTTTTGTGAAAAATCTTTTATCCGTTGAAAAGGGATATATTGTACGATGTACTTGGAGTAATTTTCTTTCGCTGTTATAAGATCGTTCGACTAAGTTTGGGGAACAAATAATCGTTAGTATACGACCAGTGTAGCAGAATAAGTTTTGGTCCATTTCAATAATTGTGGATGTACGCAAGGCAAGGAAGTTGATCCGATCAGCTGAGCATATTTGAGATTACCACATTGTCGCATTGAACCAGCTGTCATCACTGAGGGTTACGTCCTGTTGAAGTTCGTCATTTGAGTGCTGAAAGAAGTTTGGTTGTTTCGAGACACATCAGATAAGTAGTTTCTTATCATATTATTATTGTATCTGATTTATGGTGTATTCTCGTATATCAAGTTCATTCGGAACTAGTCTGGTGATGATGATCTCAGCTTGACCTATCCTCAGGGATAAAATAAGTCGACCTGAGCCAGATATTTATCGGCAGTGAAAGTGTCGTCAGTCGCACTTTCTTAAAATCTTCATTTGCTTGCCTGAAGTTTAAATTAGTTTTTCTTGTCGTAAGACAAGATATCGTTAAATTCATCCACATTCGTGTAGAGGGCTGTGATTGCCAACTATTTTAGCGAGCTAGAGGACAATAGCTTCGCTCTATACGAGTGTAAGGCCCATCTGGCATATCATCTGTTTGCATAGGCTTACAGTTTCAGTTTTTGTAAAACCTTACTTATGAGTTAATTAAATTTGGAATAACTCAATTTCATTTAAGTGTAAATTTTTACTGTTCTTGTTGATTTGTCAGAGCTGTCACATTAGGTTATGTTGCAATCGTAAACCATCAAGTTCCAACTTTGAATTATATTCAGTCTATGTAATCTGTGTTGCCTAGTTCGATTTAAAATATCTATTGATTTCACATCATTTGACCACCCAACGTGTCTTTGGTCATTTTAGAATAGCTTTTGTGTCATTATTTAAGTTTCATATTAATTGAATATTGGGTATGTTGCCAGGATATGTAAGTTTTATTTGTATATTACATATGTATTATTGAGTCATTTGATATGTAAATTCATTGTAACCTTTCTGTATTTAAAGTTTATTCTTTGCATTGGCTACAAAGTAGTCCATGTAGTTAAAATTTTGTAATTGATATCTGTTAAACTGCTCGACTACAGGGTATTCGATCTTGGTGTATTGGGTTATATTTGTTTTGTTTGGAAAATAAACAAAAATATATTCACGTAGACTGCATTTTATTCTAACTTGTGCCACAAAAATAGGGAGTATAGAGAAATCAAGTTTATCATCTGTGTAACTTAAATTTGAATTTACCCCAGTTTATCAAATTTGGACAAACTTGCTTGCTAGTGACATCCCAAAACGGGGTTGGCGCGATATAAATTTTTGTTGTCCAAGTATATATATTTACCCACGATCCACAGCCTCACTGAGCTATTCCGCGAGCATATATATACTGGCAAGTAAGACTATTTACGGCTTGATTGATTTATGTAATTCAGATTCTTATCCGGAACAGTGCCATATATAATTGGACTGTAATAAGTAGTAATATACTTATATCAATCTTATATTATTTCTATGATAATACACCCATCCGTAACACACAATGAAAATTTGGAGCTATTTGTTTTGTCGAATTAGAAGTAAGTATAAATGGAAATCTCTTTTTCCTGTTTTAAATAATTACGTCACTTTTTTCCTTCGAACATTTGGTAAGCACCACAACTGTTAAATTATTTTCAGTATTACAAATAATTTGCATCATTTTGTATAATAAGTGAACAACACAATTTTCTTTATAACATAAATTATTATTATAACAATGCTCCAGCTCTACACTAGCATATTACACCCTGTTCATTATTCTGTAAGCAAAGAATGGTGGAACTCCAATGAAATAAGCAACAAAAATTTGAATGTTGCCCCTAGCATAATATTTGAGAGTTGGAAGAAGTCGAAGTAAAGGTAGAAGGCAACCCCCTTTGAAATCAATCGAATAGTATTTAATATAGGTATCTCATGTAGTCAGATAAGTGATACCTTATCATATCATACCTGATTGTTGTTAATTCGATTGCCAGCTATTCCCAAAAAAATGCAACGACAAACATTTCCATAGTTTCACTTCCCTCACTCTATAGTGTAAGTATTGTAAGCGGCCAAGAAGAAGAAGAAATATTTATTTAAATAGGTTACCCTAATATACAAAAAATATAATACTATACAATGAATTCAACAGTAGTATACAATAAATTAAACAGTAGGTAGGTAGTTAATCTACATTAATAAGAAGAAGAAAAATATATAAAAAATTCAGAATACAAGTAAACCTAATTTAGTTCAAATATAAGGCACAATTTAATAATTAACATATTCTTCAGACATTATATTTTATCAAACATTTTGTATGGATTCCAATAACTGTTTTTTAAAAATGCTTAATGATGGACTAGATTTAACTATGTTTGGTAGTTTATTATAAGTAGCAAAGCCTTTAAAAAACAAAGAATTCATGGCACTTCTCTTATTCGTTCTGAATACATACAAATTGGCGTTGTTTCTTGTGGCATATTCATGAACATCTGAATTCAAATTAATAAATCCACTATGAAGGTGCTAAGTTATTTAGTATTTTATATATAAAGATCATTGACAAGTAATACAATCGTAGAGAAACTGAAAGCCACTGCAATGTTTGTAACATGATTCCTATTTCCGTGAATCTACTCGCTTTTAGAACTATGCGCATACCTCGATTTTGAAGTTTTTGTAGTTGTGATGTTTGATTTAGATTAAAAAGGAAAATAATAGAAGCACAGTAGTCAAAGTGAGGTTGAATAATAGCATTATATACAGTGATTTTTGTTTGAGTGGATAAATTTCTAGAAATTCTTGAAAGAAAATATAGTTTTTTAGATATTTTTTTTCAAACATAATCGAAGTGGTTGCCAAAAAGTAATAAATTATCTAACTGGAAACCGAGATATTTAATACATTCCACAATTTCAATTTTTTCATTATTAATTTGCAGATTTATTTCATCTTACAATTTTGTAGCTTATATTTAGTTGTTATTATCATACCTTTAGTTTTTTTTTGTATTCAATTTCAATTTATTTGCCATGAGATATTCATTAACTTCCTTGAGTGCAGAATTCATTTTCTCAATAGCTCTATCTAAGTTTGTGTCATAGCATGCCAATAGTGCATCATCTGCAAATAAGTTTACAAAGTCTACATTAACGAACAAGTTTATGTCATTTAAGTACAGAATAAAAAGCAGAGGACCTAAAACGCTACCCTGTGGAACACCTATATTTATATCCGATTCCTGCGAGATGTTATCCTGGACTCTAACTTTTTGTTTTCTATGGGATAAATAATCAGCAAACCACTGATAAACATTACCATCAATGCCATATCCTTTTAACTTCATCAAAAGAATATTACAATCAATCGTTTCGAAAGCCCTTTTCAGATCAAGAAAAACCGCTACAACAAATTTATTGTTATCAATTTCTCTTTTGAATTTAGACAAAGTAAGTTGTAATGCAGATTCGCAAGAATATTTTTTTCGAAAACCTGATTGGTTACTTATTAGAATAGAAATGTGGACACATTAGTTTACTCTGTGGCGAATTTTTATAGTTTATGTCACAGCAGGTGTCAGTATAAAACAAGTTTACATTATACAGAATAATGTGAAAGTTATAACATTATAAAACATAGAATAGTAAAATATATAATATAGACTATTTGAATAGTTTCAATGAAAGATAGAGGATATCTTAATGTCTTTCATTAGCGATTTTTAAGTCATTTCCAATATATTTTCTGTTCCTACAATCATACATTTGACCGGCAGAAGTGTCCGGAAGCTATTTTGCTTACAAAAGTGAGAGAAGTCACGTGATCAATTAATCACAGCTAAAAAGCTATGATAAAGATAAAAATATCTTGATTGATGTTTCAAATAACATAACGCAGAGCAACTGAAACTAATTTCCGTGGTTTCGAAAAATTGCCATGAAAATGAGGAAGATTTCCTAAATTCATAGTTAATCATTTTATTCAGAACCAAACTAACGGAATCGTCGATTCGTTCTGTACAGTTTTTGTGATTTGCTGGTGAAAACAGTCTTGGTGGGCATCAACATCTTTCTTTATGATTGAATATCATGTTTACTAATTGAACTTCTTCGAAATGACCTCGATTCGAATAATAATTATTAATCTCATCGTGTCCTCGAATTGGTAACCCTAGTGCAAGCAAAAATTTCAAACGTTGATCAAACTCGCTAAAACTTTCCCGAGCTCTACTATCAAATTGTACAATGTCACTGTGTCGGGCGATATCTACTGCTATGGCAATGTTTTGTTTACATAACACAACGTATTATAACGTGTTCCTTGCGACTTTTCGGTAAAGTGCTGATTTCAAATCCTCGGGCGCCAGATTTTCTAAAGGTTAACTCCTTTTGAGGACTTCTGCTAGGGTCCTCTCCACAAGGCTTCTCACTATGCTATCTAAAGATAGCCTTGTCCCCAGGGTAGCTACAGTGAAGTATAACCAGAGTCCAATGAGCAGAGAACAGTAACAGAATTGTAGGCTTTAATTACAATTGATACCTGGTTGAAACTTAGCTCGTTAAAGATGGAGCAGAAATAATTTAATAAAACAGGGAATTCCAAATATTAAAATATATAATGATTTTAACAAGTACACTTTCAGAATAATCAATATAAATGCAATTGGACGGTATTATTTCACAAAAATTCACCCAGACGGAAAATGTAATGAAGCTCAAACGGTAAATGAAAACTCTTTCAAGATATCAACTCTACGATAAGTTCGGTCACTAAATTCAATTCAGCGGTACGGGATCGGTTGATGAATGATTCAGAATGATCAATTTGCGGAAAAGTACGAATCAAAAAGGTCTCAGCGTAATGAGCGGTATTCGGTAAATTTTAGATAGCAGCACTAATAAATGAAATGTCAAATCACACTACGATATATTCGGTTATTAATTCGGTTTGTTCGGAAAATATTGTTTGCACTAGTTTACCGATTGTACGATATCAGATTTTACTATTTTTCGGTTAATTACTCTAATTGAGTTTATTCTGTCATCTCACCCACCCTTGTACTAACTTTCACGGAGTACCCGGTAATTGTGTGACAGTGTTAGATTTTATACACTTTATAGATTCAGAATCTAGACAATTAGGGTTTATACTTCCGGGGTGACACAGTGTGCACAAACCCTAACTATCACATCTGCAATAATCCCTATATCCACGGCCGAGGACTTCTCATACTATCAAGGGAATTATTACGATTCTCAATCACACAACCACCCCTAGCTTATACTTCTGGAGTGACACAGTGTGCACAAGCCGTTGGTGGTTTGGTCGTCTTAGGATATACTTATACTTCTGGAGTGACACAGTGTGCACAAATATACCAAAGATGTCGTTCAAACATACACACTCTGTACGCACCACACAATTACTTGAATATTTCAATTCACGCGCGAATTCAAATCGTGCGCGATTCGACCTATGATAAACTAGGATAAACTCAAATTCACCAATTCTAATTACCGAATACTACGGAACTCAGGTATCGTACAAACGTTTACCAATTACAATAACAATCATAAATTACGGAAATCCATATATCGTAATGCTCAAAAATATGAACTATTTGCTATCATTTACCCTTTTGTAAAATTCACAAACACAAACGGAACACTAAATTCAAAAACACAAGAGATACTGTACTTATTGAAATGCGAAATCACAAAAGAGAGCGATATGTTGTCTGTCACGGCTCTTATATGTTTTCCGAGGTTCTGGATAGGTCTGCTCCACCAAATCATCATTTTTGTGCCAATAGTTTTTACTTATGCCCCGAACAATGATTAAAAGTGACGCTACTTTTTAGATCTAAGATTCGCGCTCATGATATCACACCAGTTCTTCCCGGCGGACTAAACAAGTGTTATCGGAGTTTTTTGGTTGTTCGCCCTTTTTATACATAAGGTTGCACAAAGTTTGGTGTCTTAACTGGCCAGACCCCTGTTGCGACATATATTATCGGAATGAAATGCAATTTTTGAACGGGCATGAATTAGATTCATCTATTTGAATAATTATACTTATTTGAAATTACGGAGATTTAGAAAAGTGACAATCACGGAATACACATTCAGAATTCATCCATATCTATTGAAATAATGAACTGTTCAAACTGAAATTACATGTAACATCCGTATTTATTGCCTGATCTAAATTGAATAATCTTTCAAAATTTAAGCTTCGTTACAGTATACTTACAATTCGAAGTGATTTGGTCATTGTTTCTGTTATGTTTCTCTGAAGAACGATATATATTTTTCATATCTGAATATCCCGCTTCCAGTTTTATTTCTAGAGAATTTGAATAACTAGATAATCAAGTTTAAAATTCTTGACTTTTTCTGTTCACTAGGTGTGAATTCATTCAAATTGAATAGTGAAATGAGAATAAAACAATAAATTTACATCAAAAATGCTGATAAAATTGAAGTGAAAATTTGTATTTTATTCACGCAATATAATTTAAGTTATGTACAGGGTGAACCAAATTGGATGTCCTCAAGGGGTACCTCTATTAATAGCGCTAGAAAATAACATAAATGTCATGGGTCTGACATTATTTTTTTTTGTTAATTTTCGATTTTTGGCTAACTATTGATTTCTCCGTATTATAGTCAAGTAAGCTTTCTTCAGAGAGAAATTATTATTATTTTTTTGCATAGAGGAGGGAACATCTTCCCTCCTCCTCCGTGAGGTTGGTTCTCCATCCTAAGAGGAGCCTCACTGCACTGCGGTCATTATAGTCCTATTGTACCCTCACCTGTTGCTACCTCCTCATCAGTCCGGTGCATTCTATGAATTTCAGTAGCTCGATATAGGGGATACTTCGGATTTCTTCGGGTGTAGTTTTATCGTCTTCGAGGTATGTTCGATGACCAACCGCGTATGCTGTGCACTGACACAGCACATGCATAGGTGTCTCATCTTCCACGACGCAACACCTGCAAGAGGACTGATCTACCAGACCTATCGTGTAGAGGCGTTTGTTGCATGGGGCGGGTCCGGTCAGGAATGCAACAAGATTCTGTATTTCTTGTCTGCTGAGTGTCAGCAGATTATTCACTCGTTGCTGCTGGAGATCTCCCATCAGCTGCTTGGTGTGCAACATACGGGGCAGTTCCCTCCAGTACGCATGGTGCTTTATCTCGATCCATTTTTGGATTACAGACTGTGAGAAATGCCACAGGTTGGCTCTGGTCCAATCAGTGGTTGTTCCGCCCCCGCTTCAGCGAAACCGACGACAGCTTCAGTCCCTTCTCGTCTTGTTTCCTCAGACTCCCACACGAGTGTTACTCTATTGGGTTTCATAACTTACACATTGTGAGGTGATTGTGTATGACTCCAGTGCCTTAAGCACTGTCAGGTTGCTCACTATGATTGTGATTTGTCTATTCTCATCTGCTCTCTCTCTCTCTCTCTCTCTCTCTCTCTCTCTCTCTCTCTCTCTCTCTCTCTCTCTCTCTCTCTCTCTCTCTCTCTCTCTCTCTCTCTCTCTCTCTCTCTCTCTCTCATAAATCAAGCACATGTTATATTTGCAAATATTTTTGCTTGGAATTCTGTCGCAAAAGTCCCTAGGATCAAAGAAATTCTTTCCCCTTGGTCCGTTTTCTCGACTATTCCAGCACTCGTACTTTTTTCCATGTTGGTGCCTTCGGTAAGCCATATGAAATCCCCCTGGTATCATATGCGGACTGCCCCCAGCGTTCTCTTGCTCATTTAAGGTTTAAATCATGAAACGCATGGAAGTGCTGTGAACCTTGATCCTGTCGAATCTCATCTCCAATAGCTCAGGTGATCCAGGCAATCCGAGGAAGCTTCGGCCTTTTTGGTCAGCCTTTCTTCGGCCGATAAGATCGAAACGATACGCTTCTCTCATGGCCTCTGCCTGAACGGCGAGGTGCAGTGGCTCCGACCCCAACAGCTTCTCCATCGCAGTCGTTGGGGTGGTCGACATTGCAAAGGTCAGCCTTTTATCTAGGTTTACCCCAAGGTTCTTGACCGTGTCCGTCATCTGTATATTTTTTCCATACAAGACAAGTCTTGTATGTTTCCAATGCCCTTTCTCGTTGTGAATCATACAATGGTTATTTTTGAAGGATTCACTTTGAGTCTTTCCTTGTTGCATCATTTTTCCACGGTGTTCAGTGCGTGCTGCATTAGAGATGCTATTGTGCTCACTAACTTTCCTTGTACTATAATGACGATGTCATCAGCATATCCGATAACGCAGAATTCTCTGATCCCAAGGAGTATCAGAAGTTCGTTAACCACCACACACCACAGCAGAGGTGACAGTACACCTCCCTGCGGACATCCTCCAGTGACCTTCACCTCTCATTTCAACCTCATTGAGAGTTCCTATGACTGCCCTGCATCGGAGCATGTTGTGGATCCATCTGCACAGCAGATTCTCCATCCCTCGCTCTCGCGTTGCTCGAGCAATTGATTCGAATGAGATGTTGTCAGAAGCTCCCTCTATGCTCAGAAAGCTTGCTAGCGCAATTTCTCTGCATTCCAGCGATTTTTCTGCTCTCTATATCAGCTCGTATACTGCCATTTCACAGGATTTCTCGGTTTGGTAAGCATACTGATTCCAATGTAGGGGACTTCTCATAAGAGTTCCATCTCTGACATGCCTGTCGATCAGTTTCTCTAGGATTTTTAGGAGAAACGAAGTTAGACTGATCGGACGGAAAGATTTTGGATGGGCGTAAGACTCTCGCCCTGGCTTCGGTATAAGTACCACTTTTGCCGCCATCCACTTTTCCGGTATGTAGCTCAGTGCCAGGCTGGCTCTCAGCATTTCACACAGGATGTGGGCCAGTATATCGATTGCCTGCTGCATTGGAGTTGGCAGTATCCCATCGGTTTCTGGCGCCTCATATGATTTGAATGAATTTATTGCCTATTTGATCCTTGATTTGTTAATGATATTCGCAGCCAGAGCCCAGTTTTTCTTTCGCCCCCTTTTTTGAGCTATGGGGTCTTCTGGTTCCGTCAAACTACGGTCGTTTTCACACCGTGATCCAGGGAAGTAAGTCTGGAGCAACAGCTCTTGCTCCAGCGTCTTTTCTTCTGTTTTTGTGTATCCTCCTTGTGGTTCAACACAGGAGCTCACTTTCTGTCAAGTTCCAGTTGCTAGTTCTTTGTGGAGTCTAGCGTAGCTGGGCATATGCTCTATGCGCTGGCAATGCTTCCTCCACGAGGTCCATAGCGCTTCCTTGATAGCGTTGTTGTACGCAGTCAGTGCCAAGCAATATTCATCCCAGTACGTGCTGATCCGCTTGACTTTGTTGAACAGTCTTGTCTCCGTCCCCCTTATTGCGGACAGTTCTGAATTCCATCAGGGGGCAGAGCTTCCCTGTCTTTTCGCATTCAGTGTGCATGAGGTTCCAAAGGCTGTTATTATGGCTGAGGTAACAGTTGTTATCATTGTCTCCGGCACTGCCTTCGTTGGGTAGTCCCTAAGTGCCTCTTGTAGTTTCTCTCGATAGGAGTCCCACTTGGTGGTACTTGGGTTTCTATACTCTGTAGGCAGTACCTCTGCTGATCCAATTGTTTATCGTATGTACATGCGGTCAGATAAACTTGGTTCCTCCGCCACATGCCTGTAAAGCACTAGGTCATTCATGCGCTCGGTACATACCGTGATATCGATGACCTCTCTTCTCACACTTGTCACAAAGGTTGGTTTGTTGTCCTGGTTGCACACCTGTAGGTTGTGTGCCATCAGGAAATGCAGCAATGCTCAACCTTGTTTGTTAATGTCTCTGCTCCCACAAACTGTGTGGTGTGCATTGGCATCACATTTCAATGAGGCTTGGGATTTCGAGGTTCTGAGATACTCCGCAAGAGTTCGTATGTCTTGGGGTGGTGGTGACCCCGTCTGGTTATAGGGTAGGTAAGCTGATGCCAACAGGAGGCTTTGCTCTTTTCCTCCTATTTGTAGTTAGAGTCTTATTGTTGTTAGGTCGCGACCACAGTGCTCCCACAACGGTAAAGTTCTAGCTGCATCTATTAGTATGCAAGTTCGTGGTTTTTATTCTGACGGGTCGTGTATGAGCTGCCCCATGAAGCTACCTAATCACCCGACTCTCCTCTCATACACGTATGGTTCTTGAATTAGGGCAGCGTCTGAATTCGCTTCCATTATATATGCACCGAGGGTGGCCGAGGCCGCCCTACAGGGATGAAGGTAAATTTGCACAACTTGCATCTATTGCTGCTGAGCCGGGGTTTCATTCACATGTCTCCCTTCTTCAACCGCCATATCCGGAGGAAAAGTTCCAGTCTCCTGTCCTTTCCCTGTACCCTCTTTTTTTTGGTCTTCGAACCTGAGGGCTCAAACGTCACTCGGGAGAAGTTGTAGAACGGTCTGTAATCGACCTCCTTCAACCTCTCCAATGACCGTTCGTTCATGAGCACGACTAGGAGCCTTCCATTTGTTTGCTTCTCTCAAGTGCTGGTGGCCTTCCAGGTTGATGTGTTCATGTTATTTTGGACACTTAGTCTGTGCAGTGTCTTCTCCAGGGTTGTCATCCCCGGATTGGAGACGATTGTACGTCGTGGTTTCGGGAGTTGTCTCGCCTCCACGAGAGTGAGCTCAACCCCCTTCCATGGTTTAGCCACAGCCACCACATCCGCCAGCCAATCCCTAGTGACATTGTCCAGACAGGTGATAAGCAGTGCTCCCCCCTGGTATCGGCATTCTGCAAACTTAGGGGCGGTCTTTCCCTGTTGCATTTTTTCAATCTCTACAAGCGGAGGTTCTTTATTGGCCCGCCTGCTCTTCCAAAATTCATGCTTCGGGATCTTCAGTGGCCAGGGTAATGACCATTTTGACTACCGCTTTCTTGAAAGACTTGCGGGTGGTTCCTGCTTTTACAGCGGCCAAGTCACGCCTCCTCTTCGGCTGCGGTTTGGTGCTGGGTTTGCTCTCATCAGATCGGTGTCGTTTTGCGTCCCGGAGATGGGAGCTTGTTTCCCTACGGCTTGCCGTTTGTCTCCTAGCTTCTGACGGGCGTAGCCTGAGTATTTGTGTCCCTTGCGGTTCATCTGGCTCCCTGGCGTTGTCATACCGGAGGCTTTGGGTTCTGCGAAGAGTCCCCCTGCTGTTTTTCTTTTTTGGTGGCCATTTTGATCCACGAGTGACAAGGGAAATGATGGTCCACCCATGCAGAGCCCCGCATCCATGGGTGAGGCTGATACAATTGGTTGTTGCCTGGTGCCTCAAGGACGCTCTCTACTGTCTGAGTTCCCCTCAGCTTCGCATCCCTTTTGCGCGCACCATACCGTGAGAGTTGAGAGGTGTTAGAAGGACCTCAGCATGCGACCCGGACGCTTGAGTCAAGGTCCCCGTGCCCCTTGCCAGCATTATCCCCGGCGGGAGTGGTGGCGTCGGCAAGTGGCCTACGGTTTATGTCCATCTTGGTAGATGGAGGGAGAGAAACTATGAGCCATTGGACATTTTTGTAATTGTGATGTGAGCCTCTCAAATTGTTGATTTGATAGTTTTCGGGTTATTTCCCTTTTATACATGTATTATTGTGTAGGAAACCGCTGAAAAATATATGACTGAGTGTTACGTAATTTGTAACAAAAATGTAGAAGCGACATGAGAGCTGTATTGGCAACGATACCCAGATGGACGTCAGTCATGATTGAAGCTTTTCAAAAGGTTAGAGGACCATTCAAAAACTTACCCTTCATTTAATCAAACTCGCGCCAAGAACGAAGATGAAGATATACGTACCATTGAAGTAATAGGAAATGTAACGATTAATCCAGAAATATTCACTAGAGAAATTAGAGAAATTACGAACATTTCACAATCTTTTGGTGTTCGTATCTCACACAAAAATTAATTTAAACCCAAAAATACAGAAAAGTGCAATTCCTGCATCCGGGAGACAATGTAGAACGAACACATTTTTGCACTGTTGGCAAACAAAGTTTTAGCTTACTGAATATTTTTGACTAATTTGAACGCAGAAAGATATTTAGAGATTCTACAGAATAAACTTGAACAGCACTCGACGATATGGCGCTGAATGAAAGAATACGTGTCTACCAGCTCATAATGCGTGAACGGTCTCAACTTATCTCAACAATGAATTTCGGGGGGACGAAAACATGGACCTGTCGCATGGCAACCGAAATCCCCAGACCTGTCTTCTCTGGACTATTTTCTGTCTCAAAGACAACATTTATTCAAATGTTAGCAAGAATATTGACTCTCCGTATCCCATAGCCCTCTCCGTGTCCCACAGCCTTGTCGTGGCGAGGGGGCTTGTGAGGTTCAATGAACTGCAGGGCGTGCACTGGCACCTGGGGGCAACCTTAGGGCAGAATGAAGGCTGCGGCGTAAAAATCGTCATGCCGGACTCTTGAACGCCTTACGATGACCTGTAGGGGGAATCCAGACTAATTGGTGGGTCAAACCGTAAACCGCTTGCCGGCACGACTCCCAACGGGAGTAGTACTGGCGAGGAGAACGGGGACCTTGGCTTAAACGCCCGGGTCGCGTGGTGAGGCCACTCTAACACCTCCCAATTCTCACGGTATGATGCGCGCCAGAGAGATGCAAGGCTGAGGGGAAGCTCAGTCATTAGCGACCAACCTTGGGGCCCCGGGCGACACCCCATTGTATAAGCCTTACCCATGCATGCCGGGCTCTGCATGGGTGGCCCATCATTTCCCTTGCCACTCGTGGGACTAAAATGGACACCAACAAACAAAAACAACAACAGGGGGACTCTTCGCAGAACCCCACAGCCTCCGGTATGGCAACGCCAGGGAGCGAGATGAACCGCAAGGGACACAAACTCTCAGGCTGCGTCCGCCGGAAGCTAATAGCCCAACGCAAAGCCGTTGGGGAACAGGCTTCCACTTCCGGGACGCAGAAGCGAGACCGATCTGATGGAAGCACACCCACCACCAACCCACAGCCGAAGAGGAGGTGCGACGGGGCCACTGTAAAAGCAGGAACCACCCGCAAGTCCTTCAAGCAAGCGGCGATCGGGATCAATGGCTAAATGGTTTCTATGGCTAAACCCTGGGAGGGAGTTGAACTCACTCTCGTGGAGGCGAGCCAACTCCCCAAACCCCGACGTGCAATCGTCTTCATTCCGGGGATGACAAACCCGGAGAAGACACTGCACATACTGAGTGTCTAAAATAGCTTTGACACATCAACCTGGAAAGTCACCAGCACTGGAGAGTAGCAACCAAATGGGAGGCTCCTAGTCGCGCCGATGAATGAACGATCATGGGAGAAGTTGGAGGAGGTCGATTACAGACCGTTCTACGGCTTCTCCCGTGTGACGTTTAAGCCCCTAGGTCCAAAGACCAAAAAAGGAGAGGGGACAGGGGAAGAACAGGCAACTGAAACTTCCCCTCCAGATATGGAGGTTGGAGGAGGGGGACAGGTAGATGAAACCCCGGCACAGCTGCAATAGATGCAAGTTGTGCAAATCAACCTTTTTCACTGTAGGGCGGCCTCGGCCGCCCTCGATGCATATATGATGAAAGCGAATTTAGACGCTGCCCCAATTCAAGAACCATACGTGTAGGGGGAAAGAATCGGAGGATTAGGTAGCTTCAAGGGGCGGATCATACACGACCCGTCAGAGCAAAAACCACGAACTTGCATACTAATAAAATATGCAGCTAAAGTTTTACCGTTGTGGGAGCACTGCAGTCGCAACCTAACAACGATTAGACTCAAATTAGGAATAGAAGAGAGGGAGCAAAGCCTCCTGTTGGCATCAGCAAACCTACCCTATGATCAGACGGGAGCACCGCCACCCCAAGAAATACGAACTCTTGCGGAGTATCTCAGAACCTCGAAATCCTAAGCCCTATCGGGATGTGATGCCAATGCACACCACACAGAGTGGGGGAGCAGGGACATGAACAAACGAGGTGGAGCGTTGCTGGATTCCCTGATGGCGCACAACCTACATGTGTGCAATCAGGGCAACAAATCGAACTTTGTGAGAAGTGTGAGAAGGGAGGTCATCGATATCGGGGTATGTACCGGGCGCATAAACGACCTAGTGCATAACTGGCATGTGGCGGAGGAACCAAGTTTATCCGACCACATGTACATACGATACTCAATTGGATCGTCAGAGGCAATGTCTACAGAGTACAGAAACCCAAGGGCCACCAAGTGGGACTCCTATCGTGAGAAACTACAAGAGGCACTTGTGGACTGCCCAACGAAGGCACCTACAGTGCCAGAGTTAAATGCAATGGTAACAACTGTTACCTCGGCCATATTAACAGCCTTTGAAGCCTCATGCCCCCTGAAGGCGAGAAGACAGAGAAGCTCTGCCCCTTGGTGGAATGCGCTATGAGGGGGACGGTGAGAAGACTGTTCAACAAAGCCAAGCGGACCAACACCTATTGGGATGAATACCGCATGACACTGACTGCGTATAACAACGCTATCAAGAAAGCGCGGAGGACCTTGTGGAGGAAGTATTGTCAGGGGATAGAGGGTATGCCCAGCTGAGCTAGACTCCACGAAGTACTAGCAACTGGACCACGACAGAAAGTGGGCTTCTGTGAAAAACCACAAGGAGGATTCACTAAAACAGAAGAAGAGACGCTGGAGCTGTTGCTCTAGACTCACTTCCCGTGATCATGGTGCGAAAACGACCGTAGTTTAACAGAACCAGAAGACCACCTCAAAAGAGAGGGCAGAAGGAAAACTAGGCTCTGGCTGCGAGTATTGTTAACATATCAAAAATCAAATGAGCAATAAATTCATTTAAGCCATATAAGTCGCCAGGGACTGATGGGATACTGCCAGCTTCACTACAGCACCCTATCCTGTGTGAAATGCTGAGAGCCAGTTTGGCACTGAGCTACATACCGGAAGAGGGGAGGGCGAAAAAGGTGGTATTTATACCAAAGCCTGGGCGAGACTCTTACGCCCAGCCAAAATCTTTCACTCCGATCAGTCTAACTTCGTTTCTCCTGAAAACCCTAGAGAAACTGATCGAAAGGCATGTTTGAGATGGAACTCTTATGAGAAATCCCCTACATCGCAATCAGTATGCTTACCAGACCGGGAAATCCTGTGAAATGGCAGTATACGAGTTAAAACAGAGAGCAGAAAATCGCTGGAATGCAAAGAAATTGCGCTAGCTGGACATAGAGGGAGCTTTTGACAACTGCTCATTCGAATCAATTGTTCGAGCAATGCGGGAGCAAGAGGTGGAAGATCTGCTCTGCAGATGGATCCACAACATGCTCCGATGCAGGACAGTCATAGGAACTCTCAATGAGGTCGAAAAGAAGGTGCGGGTCGCTGGAGGATGTCCGCAGGGAGATGTACTGTCACCTCTGCTGTGAAGTCTGGTGATGGACGAACTTCTGATACTCCTTGAGAGCAAAGGATTCTGCGTGATCGGATATGCGCATGACATCGTCATTGTAGTGCAAGGGAAAATTGGGAGCACAATAGCAACTCTGATGCAGCACGCACTAAACACCGTGGAAAAATGGTGCAACAAGGAAGGACTCAAAGTGAATCCTTCGAAAATAACTATTGTACCCTTCACAAAGAGAAGAGACATTGGAAAAATACGAGACCTAGTTTTGAATGGAAAAAATATACAGATGACGGACACGGTCAAGTACCTTGGGGTAAGCCTAGATGAAAGGCTGACCTTTGGGAAGCATCTGGAGAAAACCACTGACAAAGCGATGAGGGCCCTGTGGACCTGTCGTTGTATAGTCGAGAGAACCTGGGGACTCGCTCCACGGATGGTACACTGGGTGTACACAACCATAGTGAGACCCATTGTAACATACGCCTCCATCGTGTGGTGGCCAAAGACGAAAACTGAAGCATCCCACCATTCACTGAACAGAGTTCAGAGGCTGCCATGCTTAGGAGTATCAGGTGCAACGTCGACCACACTACGGGTGCTATGGAGAAGCTGTTGGGGTTGGAACCACTGCACCTCGCCGTTAAGGCAGAGGCCATAAGAGGAGCGTATCGCTTCCATCTTATCGGCCAAGGAAAGGCTGATCAAAAAGGCCGAAGTATCCTCGGATTTCTTGGATTACCTGGGCCATTGGGATGAGATCCGATAGGATCAAGGTTCACAGCACTTCCGTGCCTTTCATGATTGAAACCGTGAATGAGCGGGAGAACGCTGGGGGCAGTCCTCATATGATATCAGGGGATTCCATATGGCTTACCGAGGGCACCAAAACGGAAAAAAAGTACGGGTGCTAGAATAGTCGAAAAAACGGACCAAGGGAAAAGAATTTCTTCGAACCTAGGGACTTTTGCGACAGAATTCCAAGCAAAAATAGTTGCAATTACAACATGTGCTCAAATTATGAGGGAGAGAGCCTATGAGAATAGACAAATCACAATCATAGTGAGCAACCTGACAGTGCTTAAGGCACTGGAGTCATACACAATAACCTCACAATGTGTACTTGATTGTGTCAAAGTACTAACGGCACTAGTAATGAACCCCAATAGAATAACACTCGTTTGGGAGTCTGAAGAAACAAAACGAGAAGGGATAGATACTGCCGTCGCACTCGCTAAAGCGGGGGCGGAAAAACCACTGATTAGACCAGAGCCAACCTGTGGCATTTCTCATGCCACAGCGAAATCTGTGATCCAAAAATGGCTCGAGATAGAGCACCGTGCCTATTGGAGCGGACTGCCCCGTATGTCGCACTCCAAGCGACCGATGGGAGATCTCCAGCAGCAACGAGCAAAAATCTGCTGACGTTCAGCAGACAAGAAATACGGAATCTTGTTGCATTCCTGACCGGACACGCCCCATGCAACAAATACCTACCTCTACACGATGGGACTGGTGGATCAGCCCACTTGTAGGAGTTGAGGCGTGGAAGATGAGACACCTATGCATGTGCTGTGTCAGTGCACGGCATACACGGTAGGTCGTCGGACGTACCTCGGAGACGATAAGACTCGAGGAAATCAGAAGTATCCTCTATATTAGGCTATTGAAATTGATAGAATACACCGGACTGATGAGGGGGTAGAAACAAGTGAGGGCACAATAGGACTATAATGACCGTAGTGCTGTGATGCTCCCCTAGGATGGAGAACCAACCTCACGGAGGAGGGGTTTTAGTCGGTAGGAATCCGGCACACCCGAGGGCAGGGGCACCCGAGGCGTCTATGTAAGATTCCCCCTCCTCTACGCAAAGAAAAAAAAAAAAAGGAATATTGACGAATTAATGCAAAATTTTGAAAATGTAATTCAAGGAATTTCAAATGTGCATATATTAAATGCTTTGAGACGTTAGCAAAAACGTTGTCAATATTGCATATAACAAAACGGAGATCAGTTTGAACATTACCGTTAATTTTTTTGTATGTCATTTTGTTTGGGTGTTCGTTCTATTAGATTTGATAGATATAGTTTTAGCATTTTTATCTAGTTTAATAATTTTTAACTCGCAAGATAATCAATAAATAGTTATTCTAACCTTTTTTTTTCTATTCTATTTAGATAATACTTAACTATAATACGGAAAAATTAATAATTTGCCATGAATCGAAAATAAACGATATTGTTGAAATCAACAAGAAATCCTCTCTTCAACAAAAACCACAGCCTATTATGGCTTCTATTGAAAAAAAATACAAGTTTGTGTATCAATTTGAAAATGAAAGACGCTAAATAAATTCCGTCCTTGCCAGTGGGTAGTAACTTGAAAACGGAAAGCGCTAAGAAAATTCCGCCTTTGCCAATTGCACGCAAAAAAGGGCCCATATAATGTTTTACATTACATGGCGATAGCTCCAACATTAAAGATGTTACGAGGCTTTGTTGAAATCTTGAAAAATTGAGTATTTGGCAACAGCGCCTGAACAAATGACACTAATCAAAATTCATAGGAACACCCAAATTTGTCGAGAAAAAAAGGTTGACGATGCACGGTAGGTTTTTTCTAGCGCGAATATTAATGGAGATATCCTATAAGGACATCCAAATTAGTTCACCATGTACATTATGATCAACGAAAGCACAATTACTTTGTTTCATACCACTTTTAATAATAACATGAAAACATTACTATGGTTTCAACACCGAAGTGTCATTATCAAACAGATACAAAATTATAATATGTATATTATTAGGCTGTGCCAAAAAAATCGATATTTTTTTATTTCGCTCTTCTTCGAGTATATCATTCCCCGTTCAAATTCGTTCAGGTCCTCCAAATTTGAAACAAATCGGTTAATATTTAGAGATGCATCAAGCTTAAAACGTGTTTTTTGAAGTTTTTCCTCAATTTTTGAGAGGTTTCATAACACTGTTCTACAATAACGGGATGTTTGACACTTGGGAGACATCAGTACATTCAAACACAAAGTATTTAATGCATTTCAGTCGCCACATCCACTTTCCCACAGATATATTGGCGGAAAGAATCATGTTTTTAAGGCCTATAAATTGTTATTTCAACTTTCAACTTCAATAACTTCATATTTTTAGGTTCGTGATGCGTCATATGCTCGTAGTCTAGTATCTTGTGGCAATAATTGAATTGATAATTTTAGGGAAAATCGCACATCAGTTATGATAATCTACACTCGAGTGAAAAAACGCACCACTTGAAAATGCACCAAAAATGGCAAAAATTCAGAGTGCCATAACTCGGTTGCGTTTAGTCGAAAATGGATGAATCTTCGAGCTCTGAAAAGGTTAGAATCTTCCCTCTAATGTGATGCTAGTAAATGTGATATCAAATCCATTCCACCCCTTCCCACCCCGCTAAGAAAGATACGTTCCTGGTGTCAAAAAATGTCCCACTCCGACAGCAGCGAAAGAAAAATTTCATTTTTGCGCGTTACGAATGACACCGCGGAAAGAGCGCGTTAATTACAAAATATAATTCCGAATTGACGAAGAACGAAGAGCACCAGGAACATATTTTTCTCAGCGGGTTGGGAGGGGGTGGAATGGACTTGGTATCACACAAGTAGCATTACATTAAAGGGAAGATTCTAACCTTCTCAGAACTCGCAGATTCATCCATTTTCGACTGAACGCAACCGAGCTATGGCACTCTGAATTTTTGCCATTTTTGGTTCATTTTCAAGTGGGGCGTTGTTTCACTCGAGGGTAGATTATCATAACTGATGGGTGATTTTCTCTGAAATTATCAATCCAATTAATGCTACGTGATACTAGACTAAGTTAAAAGAGCATATGACGCATCACGAACCTAAAAATATGAAGTTATTGAAGTTGAATGTTGCAATTACAGTTTTTAGGCCTTGAAAAAATGGTTCTTTTCGCCAATATATCTGTGGGAAAGTGGATGTGGTGACTGAAATGCATTAAATACTTCGTGTTTGGATGTAATAATGTCTGTCTCTCAAGTGTCAAAGATCTCGTTATTGTAGAACAGTGTTATGAAACCTCCCAAAAATTGAGGAAAAACTTCAGAAAAACACGTTTTGCGCTTGATGCACCTCTAAATATTAATCGATTTGTTTCAAATTTGGGGGAACTGAATGAATTTGAACGGGGAATGATATACTCGAAGAAGAGCGAAATAATAAAATATCGATTTTTTTTGGCACAGCCTAATGTATATAATATGAAGTGACAGAACCATTACTTTGTCTCTTAATAATAACATGAAAACTTTACTATATTTTCAACACCGAAGTGCCATTATCAAACAGATACCAAATTATATATATTATAATTTTTATCTGTTTGATAATGCCACTTCGGTGTTGAAATCATAGTAATGTTTTCATGTTATCATTAAAAGTGGTACAAAAACAAAGTAATTGTTCTTGCATTCAATCATAATGATAAATTACCATAAAGTAACGATTTCTACCATCGATTTTTATTGGTGGTACATTATTGGAAATTATCTGAAAAACTATATCGAGTCTATATAAACCAATTTGAGTGAAAATCGATTCTAAATGATATTCAGGTTATGATTTGAAGTTGATTTCCTGAATACAGAAAGTGTGAATCGGACGTACATAAGAATTATTTTCTCAATCGAATGTAAATTCGTTGACCGTTATAAATGTGAACGCGTGCCTGTTGCAAGAAGTAACCTCAGCTTGACTGGCGCCTTATAACGCCTACGTCTTCAGAAACGAGAATATTAACTTTACATGGCCATAATAAAATCCTAGTAAAAGGGAAATTTGGTGAATTCTACGTTTTTGAAACAATTTTCTTTCCGACCATATGCTATCAATGGATTATAATTAGGTAGTGGGAACATTTTGAATTTAACAAACTAATTTTCAATAACTAGAATATATCTCAAATTGTGACTTATTTGTATTCAATTTACCTAATATTGTGAATTTCGGTAAATTGGCTTTTGTCATGCAAAATAGCTTTTAGTAATACCGCTTCTGAATTATTTTCAAGTACTTGTATTTTACTCAGCATCCATGATAAATGCTTGTTGTGCTATGATCAAAAGATTGAAACATCTCAATTAAAATGGTCATACTATATCGAGTGTGTCCTTAATATCCTTACTATTAGATATCGGTTGACTTCTTTCTGGCCTATTACTTTGGAGTTTCTAATACCCATATCTCCACTGTTTGCCTAATGCCATCTTATGTAAACCTTATATTCTGAATCCCTTTGTGAAACTATAGTATCTAATTTGAAAGGAAAAATGAACGGTTCTCACAGAAGGTAAAACTTAAATTTAGGTTTGAATAAAATCAGCTTCTTGAATTGGGTAAGTCTCGTTTTTCAACGCGTGTTCGTCACTGCATTGCCTGCCGAAGTTGGATCCATGAAGATACTTCGAAAATGCATGTCCAATTCTTGCGTCCGGTGTCACAAATTTTATGATGTGGGACCGGTACTCCTACAGTCGGGGTCACCAAATTTATAATATCCATGAATACGATATTGACTTGATATGAAATTTGGTTGAGCATAATGATATAAAAATATGTGTTGTCGATTGAAGGGAAGAAGCTATTGTTTACATGAATAAGTAACTAAGTAAGTGTATTACACAGCTTACTTATTATATAATAAAAAAAACAATCTAATCAATATATTGTCTTTCATCAGCGCACATTTAGGCGAATTCTGCTTGATCTCAATACCAAAAAGTCTATGGGGCCAGACGGAATTCCACCTGTCTTTCTCAAGGGAGGTGCGCCTGAATTAACATCAGTCTTCTGCAAAGCTAATTTGGTGTGGACAACCAATTCCAAGAAAGGGGAAGAAGACCCTTCCTAATAATTATAGACCCATTACTAATATCTGTGATCTCTAAAGTGATGGAGGAAGTAATCAACATCGAGCTCATTCAATACGTAGATACCTCCAAAATCGTGAATGAGAGATCAGCAGGAGACCTGCTTGCCTACGTAACACATGTATGGCAGAAATCTATTGAAAAACATGGACAATTTCTAGCTGTAGCATTGGATCCAAAGTATTTGATCGAGTCTGGCAACAAAGCCTTCCGTCATATGGTTTGCCGCTTCAACTTTGTCTCTTACTACTATACACTCCATGTCGTGATTGACGGAGTATCCTCCAAAGCAATGGCTATCAGTGCTCGTGTTCCACAAGGATCTGTCCTAGCACCAGCTTTGTTTCTGCTCCATATAAACGATTTGCTGGAAGTGACCACAGTTTTTGAGATGATGGTAACTTTCATATCGCTCTCTCATACCTTCCAATGAAGCCAAAGGACTGAGACAGACACAGGGTGACGCAATTAATGGAGATCTGGTAATCATTTCAAAATGGGAATCTGATAATCTAGTAGACTTCTAAGGCAACCAAAACTCAAGCTTGCGTCTTCTCCAAGAAGGTGGATCCCACAATCCCTGATATGTTGATATCCGGTACAACTACTCCTATAAAGTCTTCCATATCCATGCTCAAGATTACCACAAACCACCGACCTTACAAAAGTATGGAGAAGAAATTTAAGCAGTAGAGACATGTTATGACTTTTCATCCAAAAGTAAACAGTTCTTCATAATTTCAATAATTGAGGAAATTTTGGTAAGAGGAATATAAAAATTCTAATTGCATTTTCCAATCTTAAAATTAATCAGCAGTTTAATTTTTGTATGCAAGAGATTAATATTGCCGGATGAATGAATATGAATCAGTAATAATATTATTATAAATTTCAGTTTTCAGTTAGGGAATCAATTAAGATTCTGCAAATGCTCTACTGACTGAAAATGTTCAATTATGTGCTGAATAACCAGCTTCAGTGTTTGTTTTCTTCACTACGTAGATGTAAATTTTATACAGTTATGAAATAATACCAAATAAAATGTGCAAGAAATATTTGTTGTTGAGAATCATGAATTAGAAAAATAAGGTCGACTAGTGGGTTTTATGAATGGAATGGAACATGGTGGGGCCTGAAAGAAGGTGTGGCTTATAAAAATAAAATCCGTAGTAGGTTTATAACTCAACAATGAATTGTGGTTGAGGGGAGAGGGGTCTGGGATGAGGTCAGTTGGTGTGTAGGTTGGTAAATGTGAAACTCTAATAAGCTGATTTCACCATGAGCTCGTAAACTTATAAAATATGCAACATTTACTATATCACCAAATTAACTTGATTTTATATTCTTGATTAGATGATCCGATTAAATTCGTTAATGCCAATAAAAAAATATGTTGATTCTGTATTAGTTTCTCTTATGATTTGTTGTTACTTACTTAGAATTTTATACATATTTTCCAATTTTCCAACCGTCTCTTTACATATGAAACCCCACAATAGTGCCTTTTATGTTTGAAACCCATTCGCGACAAGATCAACCTAATGATATGTTGTGCTAAATTTCGACTTTTATATTGAACCGACCGAATCTCTATGAATATAGTTGAGGAACTTGAATAATGTAGTGGGTTTTGTCCGACTCGGAAAATAGATTTCTTGGAAAATTGTCCTCGTTTCGAATAATCTTTTCATTCTCAGTAACTCGGCATGAATAATTCTTTACTTCGATCTGAAAATTTTGCACGAAAATTAGGAATATTTGTGGCAATACAAAGTTGTATACACTTTGTAGTTTGTCAAATATGAAAACGATATCCTACGTGTTTGGTTTTTTTGCACGCCATGAAAGAATTTTGTCTATATTTCACCTGCATTATAAGTCCTACTTGTACAACTAAAACGCATGCGCAATATCTTTGTGTAGCACACGTGTTCTAGATGTTCCTGAGCAATGACTTCTGGATATAGTAGAAATGTCAAATTTATAATTAATTGTCAAAATACAGTATATCAAGCAAAATACTGTATTTGAATAAATATTGAAAGTACAATTTCATTGTTTGATATTCGAATAACATTTTCGGTGCTTTCGGCTGCATTTCTATTATCGCTGTCTATACTGTTAACCATGGCATTCACTTGCGCTGATGATAAGCCTTTTGAATCATTATTAGCCGTATCTTGGCTACATACCACCTTATTGAAGGCTTAATAAATGAGCTTAGAAACTTCTTTTTTGGCCGCTATTGACTCTTCAATATACAAAACTGTCAGCAGTGCCGGTGGAAGAGTTTCGACCAGAGAGAAGACGTAAACAAGAAAGGAAACCTTAATGGGTGCACAAGAGACGGTTTATTAGTACCCAGCAGTGAATATAGAGGGCATAATTCATTATTTGAGACTTTTAAGAAGAAGAAGTAGAAATTTGCCGTAATATATCTGCTTCCAACTAGCTTGATATTTGGGACAGTCATTCCAACATTGAACATAATAGTTGCAGATGTACGTCTCATGTGCTGTATCTTTGTCTGCACATTGTAGTAAAGTATTAATGTCAACCATTTGTCTGATGCAATTTCCATTCGCATATTTCAGAAACACTCTATCTGTAGGAAAACCATTAACTCCATGAATATTATCGCATATTCTATTAACAGTTACATAATCATTAATAATTGAATATTTTAGTACCTTGTCAGTTACCGTCGGAAGAATGTTAAATCTTCTCTTCAAGTACCTTTTACCGTAAATTGCACATTTCGAACAAAAACCGTCACAAACAGCAACAATTTTCTAGAATAAGAAAGTATTCTCGAGTTCATGAATGAAAAAATTACGTAGTCTTTCATAAATAGTACAGTCATTTTATAAAAAGTGGAACTTTTTCTTCCGACTTCTGGTTTGAATATACAAAAAGTTAGGAAATTTTCCGTAGATAACGAAAAAAATAGTGGCTGAAAACCTCCAATCAAGGAAAATGTCGTAAATTATATATATATACAATTTTCCGGGCTTTTCCGTTAATATCTTCAATACTATGCGTTTGAGAGAAAAAAGTTTCAAACAAAAGTTATTCAGAATTAAATTCTACATAGGAATTGACTATTGCGATTTTAATTTACATCGAATTGTCCACGCGTTCATTCAAGGACTACTATATATGGGTAATGATCCAGAGACAACGAAAATAGTCAACAATTTTGTGTAAAAAACTACATCAAAAATGTTAAGTATAGAAATAAAAATAACATGTGGAGACATCTCAAGAATAAAACATAACATAATCAAGGTAAGAGAAAGTTTAACTCCTCTTATTCCCAATTGTTTATTTGTTGAATACAACAATAATTTAGATAATACCTTCAATTACAATTTTACAAAAATAAAGACCAGACACCTCAATAAATACATGAATTCAAGAGATAGTTTTCCACGCAGCGCTTTGTTTTTTGATAATTCAAAATGGTTTAAAAATATTTCTAATGTAAAGATAAGTTGAGAATATAATCGATTCTGTACCGGTTGAACATAAAAATGAACTCAGAGCAAAAACCACCAATATAATCACCAATTACCAACAAAATACAAATTAAAAAAAACCTTCAATTTTAACCTCAACTTACAAAATACAAAATCTTTTTCAAAAACACATCCGGAATTATGTATACTACAAGCAGATAAAGGAAGTTGTACAGTAGCAATGAATAAAACAGATTATTTAGAGAAAATTGAACGGCTTTTAATGGATTCTTTTATTTACTCAGAAATAAAGAAATCAAACTACATCAGTCCAAAACTCATATAACACTTTAATAAAAACTTTAGAATCAAAAAAACAACTAAATGATATAGAATATAAAAAACTAATTATTTATAATTCTATTTCCCCAAAATTGTATTGTTTACCCAAAATTCACAAAGACAATTGTCCATTATGGCCAATTGTCAGTTCAATCAATGTCACACCACTTATATTCTATCAAAATTTTTAGCTGATATTTTATTACTTTCATTCAAGGACAATACTAATCACAATATAGAAGATACTTTTTGTTTTGTAAATAAAATAAAAGGATTTCAATTGCCTGATAACTATGTATTAATATCATTCGATGTAGTTTCTCTGTTTACAAATATCCCGTTATTAAATTTAAAGTGGGATGAAATCAAGGATTACACAGCATTATCTAAAGATAATTTTTTGAAACTCATAAAATTATTTATTTTTGATAATACTTATTTCAGTTTTAATAATAGAATTTATAGACAGATTTTCGGTACTCCGATGGGTTCACCTATTAGCCCGATTTTAGCAACTATTGTTTGGGATTATGTATTGGATAATGTTATAGAAAAATTACCTTTTAAGCTGCCTTTCATTTTCAAATATGTAGATGACATAATTACGTCAGTACCATGTGATTCAATTCATACTACTTTAGATATTTTCAATTCCTACAATATAAATCTACAATTCACCATTGGAGTAGAACAAAATAATAGTGTACCTTTCCTAGATACGAAACTAATAAGAAGTGCAGACTACAAAATAATATTAGACTGGTACCAAAAGACTACTGCATCAGACAGATTTTTGAATTACTTTTCAAATCATCCACCTAAACAAAGAAATAATACTATAATTGCTATAAAAGATAGAGTAACACACAATAGTGATCCAAGTTTTTTAAAGAAAAACTTAAGCAAAATGATCACATTCTTCTTAACAACGGCTACCCCAAATCTATTAAAAAAAAACTTATATGTAACTCAAATTTTTTTTAAGGCCCTACAGATGACAAGGCGGAACAAAAAATAATCTATCAAAAAATACAATACGTTGATGGTTTATCTCAAAGTGTTATAAATCTTTTCAAAAATTTTAATAACATAAAAATTGCTAGATATAATCTTATAACAAATCGTCAATTATTTTCAAAAGTGAAGGATAAAAATCAACTCTTGTTTGAAAGTAATGTAATATACAAAATTTGTTGTCATGATTGCGTTGGTTGTTATGTGGGTCAAACTGGACAATGGTTAAAACAACGCTTAACTCAACACAAAAGTGATAGTCGTTTGGGGGAAAAAACATGTGCTGTGGTTGAACATTGCTTAAATACAGGTCATAATTTTGATTATTCTACTGTTGAAATATTAAAAAAGGTCAACAATTATAAAAATAGGTTATTTCTTGAGATGTGTCACATAAGCAAAACAACAAACGTTATAAATAAAAAGACAGATACCAACAATCTGAGTGATATTTATTGCAATATTTTAAAACAAATGTAATGTTTTTTGTAAATGTATGTTTTTGAAACCTCTGTATAGTTCAATTCAAATTTCTTCCAACTGTGGCAATTAGTTTGTTTCGATTATGTTGATATAAAAAAAATGGATGAATAAATAAAAAAACTCCATAACAAACGACACACAGATGTTTTATCACTGTTAATTTCATTTGCTTCTCATTTTCTGTTGAATCATCGACTGATTCGTATCAAACTGATTGTTTCCACCTTTTTGACAACTATTAATAATGCAACATCAACATGAATGTTGAACTCTTACATGAACCTCTAATATTTTGTAAGTAATTTTAATTTGTATTTAGTTAATGACTTACTTACGTTTTTAAATTGTTTTCTTATGTTTATTGTAGTGTCTCTTGGAGAAGTCATGAATATTTGACGAAATATTGAGAATTTTAAAATAATTGAGTCCTCTAACCGTAACCGCATACCTGATAATAATATCGAATAATTTATATATATATATATATATATATATATATATATATATATATATATATATATATATATATATATATATATATATATATATATATATATATATATATATATATATATATTTGTATGTTTTCTTGGTATATTGGTTCGTATATATACTGAAAATGAAATAAAAATTCTGTTTGACGTTTCGACAATGTTTATTGTCTTTATCAAAATGTGAATTAGTGTTACCATGTAATTTAGAAAAGAATGATCGATTAATGAAATGCGTCTGCAGCCGACTTGTGTTTTAAGATCCAATTAAAACTGCAGAAAACATTGGATCGGTTGTGTGTGAAAGAGTAATGTATGGCTAATTACAATTTGGAATGGATTGAATTTGATTAAATACAAGATATTTCAAGATTGTACAATTATAAATATCTATGATTATTGTATGAATTAGTTATTCTATGATAAACACTTCCGATCTATCATAATCAACTATTCAGGTTTAAGATAATTCTATGGAATTTAACTTCAAAATTGTTACTCATAATGTCATAATTAAATAATACTTTATCTTTTTTAGGTTGAATTTTAAATAGACAAGTGGAAAGTGGCACTTCAAACTAATAAAATTTTGTTAAGTTTGAATTAGATTATTATAAAGTTTCGAAAGATTGGAATCTATTTTGTCATTTACACAATTGTTCTTTTTAATTTGAATAGATTCCAATATTAAACGTTTGTTGTCGTTTGTTTCAATATTTAAAATTTTTGTATTGTTGTAGTCGAATGTATGGTTAGTGTCTTTTACATGTTTATTGAGCGCAGTTGATGAATTTTTGGTATATTTGTGACCATTCAACCTTTTTTCGAGGTATTGTGAAGATTGGCCAATGTATACCTTTTCGCAATCTTTGCAAGGGATGGAATAAACAGTATGGGTTATTTTTTTGAAAGGTACGCTGCTTTTTAATTTTGTAAAGAGACTTTTCTGATTTAAATAACTCTTATGACATATATGTAGGTCATAAGGTTTCACTATATTAAAAATTTTTTCTGACAGACCATTAATATATGGTAGTGATATGTAATGCTTATTATTTGATTTCTCATTATTGGTATTGATTTTACCAGATGAGTTATAAAATTTATGAATTTTGTCTTTAGTTATCGAATTTACTGAATCAATGGGATTACCATTTCTTATTAAAGTTTCTTTTGTTTTTGTAATAGATATAGTTCTCAGTTCAGGAGAACTTAGTCGAATAGCTCTATCTATCATATTTATGATAACATTTTTCTTATATTTTTTAGGTATATTAGAATTGAAATTAGTATACCTTCCTGACCAAGTAGGTTTGGTATACCATTTTGTTAGAATTTTGTTATCATTTGATTTTCTCACTAAAGTTAAATCTAAAAAATTTATTTCATTATTATTTTCTAATTCGATCGTGAACTGTAACTTATGGTGAAAGGAATTGAAAGAATTCAAAAATTCTTTACATTTGTTTTCAGGGATTGCAGCAATACAATCATCAACATATCTTTTGAAGAAGGCTATATTATAATTTAGTTGAGATACTACTTCTTCTTCAAGGAATTCCATTACTATTTGGGCTATGATACTTGATATTGGAAAGCCCATTGCACAACCATCTAATTGTTTATAACAATCATCTTTATATTGTAAAAAATTAGCGGTGAATGTATATTCTATAGCTGTTAAGAACTCATTCATAGGTAAATTTGTATATAGTTTTATTTCATCCCATTATATATATATATATATATATATATATATATATAACTTAAGAGATATAGAATTAAATTTTCTGAATTATGAAGATAACTTAGATAATTTAACATAGGATTATAAAGATGAATAAACGTAAAAGATTGAACCATAGGCGGGATTCGAACCCACATTTCTGGATTTCTAGTCCAGGGTGTTTACCAATTACAATTATAATCCTATGTTAAATTATCTAAGTTATCTTCATAATTCAGAAAATTTAATTCTATATCTCTTAAGTTACATATACGATAGTGGCCAATTAGGCAAAGAAACTTTAAACTTGTTTATAATTAACCAGAACAATTCTCAGTCAGTTCTATTGAAATATATAAGAACCAGGGATGCTGTCATTTGAATAAGAACTGTCAAGTAACTGCCAACCATAGCAGTACTAACCTACAATCCTTACTTCAAAAAACGACTGAACTTTAGATGAATATGCGTGAATAGTTGATCTATGGTAGGGCATCGAATCGCATTGTGTTCATCAATGATCTACTATCCTTTCAGAGGTTTATATTTACAAAAATATAAAAATCTAATAGGACCGAAGTGGTGTAATTGGTAAACACCCTGGACTAGAAATCCAGAAATGTGGGTTCGAATCCCGCCTATGGTTCAATCTTTTACGTTTATTCATCTTTATAATCCTATGTTAAATTATCTAAGTTATCTTCATAATTCAGAAAATTTAATTCTATATCTCTTAAGTTACATACACGATAGTGGCCAATTAGGCAAAGAAGCTTTAAACTTGTTTATATATATATATATATATATATATATATATATATATATATATAAACTAATACACAATTCTCGGGAAATAGGTCACATTAACACATATATTTTTATTTTTACCCTAAGACGAGGGTAAAAATAAAAATATATGTGTTAATGTGACCTATTTCCCGAGAATTGTGTATTAATTCATACGTGGGTCAAGAATCTTTATTATATAAAAACTGAAAATTTTTGGAAACAACTAAAAGATGTTTTCCTTGAGGTTGCAGTCAATGGGAACGGCCAATATAAAGAGAAACTCTTTGTTAAATTGTCGAGCTTTCGAAATAATTTATTTTCATTTTCAAGACATCTGAAAAACAAGGTCTAATTGTAAAACAAACGTCACTTGTAAATAGTGAAAACGACTTACTAACTTGAGGTTGCTGGCATAAAACTAACAGCGCACAAAATCATCAATATCTTATGAAACAACATACAAACATATTAAAAGTGATTTAAAAATTCCAGTAACATTAAAGATAAACATTCCTGTTTGCCATTGGAAACAATGAAAACTGACAGAAGGAAAGTCATAAATCAATTGACAAGTCAATTCAGCCAATTGGAGAAGACCACTTGTCAGATACCAAGGTCTCACACTTGATTTACGGCGGTAGATTTTAAACTAGAACAGGGTCGCCTTCGCCCTTTTTGTCGAAATTAAGTAAATAATTGTATATCACACTTAAATTTGCAATATCAGAACGTTTGTTCATACAATTCGGTTGATTGTTAATAAAAACCATTTCGAGAAAATTGCTTTTAGAAAAATTATTTTCCCTAGCCAAAATAGTTGGATTATTGAAATTGCCAAAATGTTTGAAATCTATAGTGTGCTCTGCAAGTGCACTACTCTTATATAGTTATCAAACGATGGCATACACACACGACCATGATACTAGGCATAAAGGTTCTATCAAAATTAGAAAATGTAGGCATTCAAATTATAGGCTTAGCCCTGAATACTCTGTCTGTTTTATATTCAATAAGTTGCCTGAATGGCTGCGTACTGTTAGAACTTATGCAGTGTTTAAATCCAAACTAAAACACACGATTGTTATGAATTGTTCATACAGCATTAAGGAGTTCACAGATCACCTTCACGATTCACAAAAGATTGATTATGTTCTCAGAATAAGTATTGTTATATGTATTGTTGTATATTATTCGTTGTTATTATATATTTATGGTTGCATATATTTGTATATATTATTATTATATGTTTTGTTAAAGGTAGTAGGGTATTATTGTAATTATGGAGGTAATTATTGTATGTACAGCATTCTCCCAAATTGAGATAAAAAGAGAAACTTCTATACAGTAATACAGTTAAAAATTAATTTCAATTGGCCCCTTCGTGAAAGTTCAATAACTTAGGTAGTGATTTATATTTTGTATTCTGTCTCTTATAATACTCAATAGTCCATTGCTGGTGCGCATTTTTTTGTCTGGTGCCGAGTGTTATAAATAATTTATTGCTCTGTCCAGATTTAAATTTAAATTTAATTTTTGTTCTTGATGATCCTGATATGTTCTATACATCTTATGGGTGAATAAATTCTAATTCTAATTCTATACTAAATACAAATTACACCATTACTCAAAAAAAATTATTACTCTTGAAACAGAGTAATTACAAATATTTAAGTACCTAATTTAGAATGGATGGAAATGTTGATCCAAAGATCAATTCAACGAATTCAAATTTATCTCCAGTTGAGGATAATACCTTACATACACTACTAATTCCGAATAGTATTTAAACTGGTACATGTTGATTTATAATTCAGTTTACTCTGATGATGGCTACTTGGTAGCTGAAAGGTCCTCAGTACTTGAGCAGTATTATGGTTTATGATTTATGATCTTTCCAGTTAAAAGGACGTCACACACGCGAAATTGGATTGTTGGATTGCTTGTTTTCCGTTGCAGGATAAATCTGGCGAGAAAAAAGGCATGGTTGGCGAAAACTTTACGATGCTTAGCGACCCGGTGGAAAATGTTTGTTAGGGTGCCAATAACAACCCCTTGAAATTTCTATTTCCCAAAGTGGGTGCAACCCCTTTTTTTGGGCAAAAAGGTTTTTTTTGACATTTTTAAGGGTAGTTTAGCAAAAAAAAATTAATATCTCTGGTTTTATTGAAAATTAAGAAACCAAAGTATAACCTTCTCATTGCCAATGTTCAAGGAACTTCCAGTCCAAATTTCAAGTTGATCCGAACTCCCCCCCCCCCCCCGTAATAGATATATATATATATATATATATATATATATATATATATATATATATATATATATATATATATACCCATATAGGCAAGGAATCTTGCGTAACGGCTAACTCGGTCACTTTTCAACCGATTTGGCTTAAATTTAAACTGAATATAGGTGTTATGGTCTCTAAACTATGAATTTGAATTGAAAATATTGGTTGGTTTTTCAGGAATTCAACTTTAAGTCAATTTTTTAGTTATCTTCCAAATTAAGATATCTCATGTCATTTACATCTGATCTGGATCTGCTTTGCGGGAAAATGTATGTATTCGCATAAAGGTAGTCTTATGTCATGGAACTCCCCAAAACTTGTGTCAAATTAATTAATTGGCCTATCGAAATAAGAAGGTTCAGATTGTATAAAAACACAATTGCATGAACGCCAGACGTCCTATGTAATTAGCTACGAACGAATCATTTTGACGTTTCCCTCGAGAAGCTCGCTACTCGTCAGTTAGAGTTTATACATTTTACCTCGATTTTGTTATGTTGGGGCTGTTTCGTGCCCCGTGCGGGCGGCGCCAGTTGTAATAAACTATTATCGGCTGTGGGCCGCTAGCTTTCACCCGTAAGTTAAATAAAAATAGTTGTGCACTTGCAGAGCACACTATAGATTTCAAACATTTTGGCAATTTCAATAATCCAACTATTTTGGCTAGGGAAAATAATTTTTCTAAATGCAATTTTATCGAAATGGTTTTTATTAACAATCAACCGAATTGTATGAACAAACGTTCTGATATTGCAAATTTAAGTGTGATATACAATTATTTACTTAATTTCGACAAAAAGGGCGGAGGCGACCCTGTTCTAGTTTCAAATCTACCGCCGTAAATCAAGTGTGAGACCTTGGTATCTAACAAGTGGTCTTCTCCAATTGGCTGAATTGACTTGTCAATTGATTTATGACTTTCCTTCTGTCAGTTTTCATTGTTTCCAATGGCAGACAGGAATGTTTATCTTTAATGTTACTGGAATTTTCAAATCACTTTTAATATGTTTGTATGTTGTTTTATAAGATATTGATGATTTTGTGCGCTGTTAGTTTTATGCCAGCAACCTCAAGTTAGTAAGTCGTTTTCACTATTTACAAGTGACGTTTGTTTTACAATTAGACCTTGTTTTTCAGATGTCTTGAAAATGAAAATAAATTATTTCGAAAGCTCGACAATTTAACAAAGAGTTTCTCTTTATATTGGCCGTTCCCATTGATTGCAACCTCAAGGAAAACATCTTTTAGTTGTTTCCAAAAATTTTCAGTTTTTAACTTGTTCAGTCAAGAGACTACTTTCCTCATATATATATATATATATATATATATATATATATATATATATATATATATACAGTTCGCCTAGATTTTCCAGATTCTACGGTTGAATCACCTGAAGATGGCAAATGCGACTTTGCCGAAACGTCGTGAAACCACACAACGTGGATCAATACCCGAGAATCCAGTTCTACATATATATATATATATATATATATATATATATATATATATATATGTAGAACTGGATTCTCGGGTATTGATCCGCGTTGTGTGGTTTCGGTCCTCAAAAGGACCAATTTCACGATGTTTCGGCAAAGTCGCATTTGCCATCTTCAGGTGATTCGACCGTAGAGTCTATATATATATATATATATATTTATATATATATATATATGTATATATATATATATATATATATTGTTATGATTTCATTTCATAAACAATAAAAATTTAAAAATAATAACTTACCGAACTTTGAAAATCAGAAAAGATCAATAAAAAGATATTTATATGGAATTAAAAACAATAGTAAAAGCTAAATAATAGTTGGGATATTAAAATTAACAATGTAAAACATAATAAACAACAATGTAATAGAATAAGAAGTGTTAAACAAGAACTTCAGTGAAAGTGAAGAAACGTACTGTGTAACGAAGGCAGAAATCATAATTAAAATGATTACAAAACTATCATGAGATAGTACAAAACATTGAAGAATGTTATAGATATAAGTTAGGATTAGTAAATTTGAGTTATATAATGTTAAAAGAATGTTATTGATATAATATAGTATGTATTAGATTTAAGAATGAGTAACTGTCAAGAAAACCATAAATATGGGAATAATCATATTAATAATTACCCAATCACAGGTTATCTTATACCAAAGTGTGTGGAAAAATGTAGGCAATATTAATTTAAAAAGAAGGAATCACTATCAATTAAAATAAGTTGAAAATCTCCAATAATTCAAAAATTATAGAATACTAAATTCTGATTGGTCGAGACGAATTCATAGTGTCAGGCTGGTAACAATCAGATACTTCTGTCAGTTCACAACAATTAACTTGGCATTCTTGATATGTAAAGAAAGCACCTCATAGGTGGAAAATGACATCAAGTAGCGTCGGTTTTGGAGGCCTATAAAAGGATCTGAAAGACAGGCCAAGTCAGTTTGCAACAACATCTAAGTAGAGACTGTGCTTCTCTGGCAACTCACAAATTTCTAACCTAAGTTTATCAAAATAAACATCGGTGAACTCAAGTGTTCCAAACTTCGATAAGTTCCAAGTAAACGAAGTTAATAAAAGTTGTTGATAATATCTAAGCAGAGACTGTGCTTCTCTGGCAACTCACAAATTTCTAACCTAAGTTTATCAAAATAAACATCGGTGAACTCAAATGTTCCAAACTTCGATAAGTTCCAAGTAACCGAAGTTAGTAAATAATTATTAGAAGTCAATAAGTGTTCCAAGTCTCTAAACAAAGTAAAAGGTTGTAATAACCGCCAATTTATAAGAAGTATCCAACGATTGCCATTCTTCGATATAATTCCAATAAAGCATCGAAGAGTCTTATATCTTCTCTAAAAGAATAAAACAAAGTATTTTCAACAGTTCCTGATTCTCAAGAAGAAGTAACCAAAATTAGTTACCTGTGATTATCGTGAAATAGCAGAGTATTGTGTTAAAGTGAATCAACGAAATTAAATAGAAGTAAATTGAACATTGCCAACAATATTAAACACACTTTTGGATATTAACTGAACGTAAGTTTGTTTATAATTTCTACATCATAGTATTATCTCTAAAACAAAAGGAAGATTGTTGATTATAACAGTATAAACAAATATTAGTTGTAAAAGTGATTTTTAGGTTATATCATAGATCTTGTGAAACATAAAATTTATTTACGCGAGATAAGAAAAGAGTCATAGAAATTAAATATTGTGAAATAACTCATAAGAATTTTCTTAACAATATATATATATATATATATATATATATATATATATATATATATATATATATATATGTGTTTTCTGCAGTTTTAATTGGATCTTAAAACACAAGTCGGCTGCAGACGCATTTCATTAATCGAAATCATCTATTCTTTTCTAAATTACATGGAAACACTAATTCAATTAACAATTTTGATAAAGGCAATAAACATTGTCGAAACGTCAAAACAGAATTTTTATTTCATTATCAGTATATATACGAATCAATATACCAAGAAAACATACAAATATATATATATATATATATATATATATATATATATATATATATATATATATATATATATATATATATATATAGTAAGAACTTTCAGATCTTTTAATTATTTTTTGTACTCTCACCATTATTCTTTTCTGCAATATGAAAACTGACTATGCACCAAAGGAGCTTCCTCATGACAGTATATAGTAGGACAACCTCGAATATACGTATACATACCTGCATCAAGATACAGGTAGTATTTAGTTGATCCTTGAAGAAACTTTTTACTGCATAGGCTTCACTCAACTTTGCATTGAACATTTGTATATGGTCCCCAAAATTGAGTGCTGAGTCAATTATGGATTTTAACATTTTTGACCATTGAAATGAATTTACAAAGGTTTGGTGGATATATCGAACTGTTTGCTCGAAATTTTGACTTGTAAAACTGTGAGGTATGAGGCTTTTCACATTGAGCTTTTTGCAGTTGTTAACATAGCATTGTATCGTATTATCTACTATTTGAGTATCTATCGGACAGATCTTGCAAAGAGGTTGTGATAGCTGTAACTGACGACTCATCAGCAAATAAGCCAATCATATGAGGGCTCAAAAACTTGTAACGGTGTTCACATATAAAATAAATAGAACAGGACCCAAAATTTACCCTTGAGCATACCTTGAGTTATGCTTGTTAGATCCAAATATCTATCTATAATTGAATGTTGTTATGTTCTGCGTGATAAGTACATGAGTAATTTTCCTACGGCGCCCCTCATTCCACAACTGTTCAATGTTATATAAATCCCTCGGTGACTTATAGTATCTAAACCTGCTGATAAATCGGAATGTAGACCAACTACCACTACTTCATTTTCGATATTTATAATTATGTGGTTGATTGCTGCTAATAAAATCATATCTGTGGTTTAATTTGGCCTAAACCCAAATTGCCATTTATTAACTATGTTAAATTTGTCTACAAAAGAATTTAGCAAACCAATATCATATTTTCAATCTCAGGTGGATTTGTAGGAATTAGGAACATAGAGTTGCAGCTAATAATTTTTTGTTGTTACTCATTATATGTACCAAAATTATCCAGAAGGAAATGTTGCATTTATCTGAGCTTCAGCTCCTGAGGTATTTACATTTATGTGTTAGGTTTTGCCTATCTTGATGTTCAGTATGAATAGGAAATATATTCTATACTGTTTTAGTTTTATAATTTGCACTACTAACCTCAGATTCATTTAGAGATATTTTATACTCTTTCATGAATGTACGATATTCAAATTTTTCAATTTTATATTCAGCGGATTTATTATAATCTATGATATTTCTTGCAATATGCAGTATCATTAACCATGAGTTTAGCTATGGTGAATTCACATGTCTCTTGTAAGGTTTAATATTAACACTGTAACTTTCATATTCACCAGAGTTGTGTTTTGCAACACCACCTCCATTCTGCCTTCACAACTGACTTATAAGTTGCATACCCTATATTAGTATTCAAGTTGGCTTCTCCATCACTTTATCAATTATCACTAAGGCACCAAATGTGTGGTTCAATATAATCAAGGATTACATCAAGATCGACATATTTATTTTTTTGCTTTGTTTGTTCAGATGCATACTTTTTAACATTTGTTGTTTGCAGTCCTAGATTTTGTTACGGCTGGATTTGCTTCTCCTTTCCGTATAAAAAAGTAAACATACATATTCGGGATAGTATTCTGAAATGTAAAATTTTCCCACCATTTGATACATGTAGGCAAACATTCATTGAATTCATTGATAACTTATACCTTTTTCTGTGCTTCACATATTCTTCATAGTAGTCATCTTTGGATGTCAGAGGAATCGATTTTCTTTCAGCTTATTTGGCTAGAGTGTTTATTACAAGTTAAAATATGGTGGAAAAAAATAGAGAAGATTCACATCTGTGATTCCAAATAGAGAAGATATACTCTACCTTCACATAGTAGAAGAACTTCAGACTCAAGGCCGTAAAAATTTGAATATAGACGATGGCATATTTAATAATAGGATTATGTATAGATATTTGAAGGCAATATGTCTGGTGTTGCATATTCAGATATATCAAGAGATGTTATTGAATATCATATAGATAATCTTCCACTAAATGGAATGATTAGAAACAATTTGGCAGGATGGAGCCCGATTTCACAATACTCGAAGGGATACAGTATTGTTAATTATAATTTCGATGAATTATTAGTGAGTATCAATCGGCTTCCAAGTTGTACGCCCAGAGGTCTCACACCACTCGATTTTTTTAACGGGAATATCTGATGAGTGAAATCTACAAAGAAAATTCTGCAAGTATTGACGTAGAGAGAGGAAACGTTATTGGAGTTAATTATCACATTAGTATAAGGAATACAATGGAAAATGTATCCAGAAACTAAAGAGTCTAGATAATGATAGTTTCCACATAGAACAATTGTTGTTCTCATTCTTAAGGTAGATATTAAATCATTAGTTTCTGATATGACTCATGGCCTATTTTGAATTTTCGCTTTATGTTTATACTATATAAACTGTTCCCATGATCCATAGGAAGATTGAATAATCATTAAAACGTTGAAATCAGAAATAGACAGGACGATTTATGAGTAAAAAAATTAGAAGCATTCTAAAAAATTAACTTCTATCTATACAAATGCTTACTTACTTTCTACACCCTGTTTATTTTGATAGTGTTTAAACACTAAACACTTATTGGGAAAACATTTCGGAAGTTTTTCAAATTCTCAAATGGGCTCAGAAATAACACAGTTACAGGGGTATATGGTGAATCACCCAGTACATAAGTAGTCACTAGCATAACGTGATGAATTATGAAAATTTCAATTGCATGTTATAGCACATACCACATATTTCAAATTTGAATACGAATTATTTATCTTTTCACACTGAAGGAACATAATTCATTCGTAATAACAAATAATTGATTTGCTAATGCTTACATTAATTCGTCGTTACATGAATGGATATTTCAGATTGCAACATGTATTCAATTTGTGCAAGATATGCTTTATATGGCAACGTATGAATGAACTAGGAAAGGTGACAAAACAGTGCTAAGATTTGTGAATGGCGATGGAATGTAACGCAATGACATGTTTGCCCTTAGGCAATGCTATTTCGAGTCAGTACGATTACCGTTGCGTTCAACTTTATCACAGCCAGCCATCATACTAAAATATAAGAAACCTTAATATTGTACAATTGGGTACTTACTTTTATTATATGTTTCCGCTGTAAATTGTACCTAGCATTTAATTTATACAATTTAGATAATATCTTACAGAATCCTTAAATGTAGCATGTTATATGGAGATAACGTTCTTACAGACAACATTTTTCATGTGTTATATCTTTAAGTATATATTTTATAAGTTAAAACAATAATAAGTAGCAGAAATTGTAGCAAATTCCATCACAGAAATTCTTAATAAGTATTTATGAGCCATCCAATTTTACTCAGATTCTCCTGAAGCGCGTTATCTTCAAACTGATAAGTTTAATATGTGATTATTATAGTCAATAAAGTCAATAACCAGAACAGGAAACAAGATTCTCAAAAATATTGTGGGGCACACATCTGTTATGATTGGGAGAAGTTTGATCTCGTTAGATCCATTTTATTATCATTAAGAGAAAGAAGAATTACTTTGTTTTTATACCACTTTCGATAATAACATGAAAACGTTACTGTAGTTTCAACAACTAAGTGTCATTATCAAACAAATACAAAATTTTGAAGTAAACAATACATAAGACAAGTATAAATAGGAACTAAAGCACAATAGAGTTTATGAGATTACAATTGAGAGTAATCTCATTAACCTTATCATACTTTAGTTACTATTTACACTTGAAACGATTATTGTTTACTTCACAATTTTGTATCTGTTTGATAATGGCACTTCGGTGTTGAAACTACAGTAACGTTTTCATATTATTATTAAAAGAGGTATAAAAAAAGTAATTGTTCTTTCATTTAATCATAATGATAAATTACCATTAAGTAACGGCTTCTACCATCGATTCTTTTTATCCATTTTATTCTTTTGCGCACAATTATCAATATTTGTTTGAATTTAGATGAAATCTAGGAACGATGGACAACCAACAGAAAAACGAGTGAACTGTTCAGTTTCCGGAGCAAGTATGCGAATAGTGGACCGTGAAATTATCTAGCTACGAATATTGTTGCTACAGAACAAGCTATTGTCAGTTCAGTATCGTTCCCAGCCTGCTCTGAGAATATTCCTCATTATGATTGATTCAATGTGTGGCGTCATTATTATAGTCAATGTAGTTGTTTATATTCAAAGTTGGCTTGATTGGTATGTTCATCTTATTTCAAAAGTTCTTCTGGCAACACTGAAAGTAGTTTTGTTTTTGGTTCGTATATTCGTTCATTAATTAAATAATCAGTAATCAACTATAACAGTTTACTTTCAGTATAATATGCTGTTCTTGCTTTTAGTAACTAGTTCTTAATTGGTAAAGTGTTTTTGCAATAAAGATTTTGTGTTTACTATTTGAGTAAAAATTTAAAAAGGTCAAGGATCCAGGTCACCGGTAAGACACTGAAACAGTAAAAAGCATACAAGTAAGTAAACACGCTAAAAATGGCTGTCAAGATTGATGTTAGCGCTATTACCACGTTTCAAGGTCAAATTACCACCAATGGATGATTTAAGTGAAGTGTTTCCTACGTGTCAGAGGTCTGTATGGGATGGTAGACGGAACTTATGCAGACCCAGCACTAACCCAAGCTCAAGAACTAGAAACCTGAAAATGGAAAGGTGCTCAAGCGATGTTAACTCTGACTTCAGCAATGGACCTGATACAAATTGCACCAGTGGAAAATTGTGAAACCTCTAAAGAATGATAGACAAGTTAAATATTATCTACAAGATGAAGAGTGAACATACTTGAGGCACATGAAAGTTTCGATCTGTAGAATGGAAGTTTGCATCAGTGGAATGGAACAGCATGATTCAATTTTAAAACACATAGCGGAAATTGGGAATTCAACTCAACAAATAAAAGACTGTTGTGATGACATAAGTGAGTCACAGTAATTAGATTTCAAGTACCTTGTTACGAAATTATCGAAATTACAAGCATGGTTGTATATGCACGAAACGAAATAAATAATCAAGAATTTAATAGCGCGGTTATTTGATGAAAGAAGAAATTCAAATGTAATTTAGGAAGAAGATACAGCAGCGGAAGTGATGATCGAACGAAAGCAGCAGAATAGGAAACAGAGAAACAAATTCCATTTTCCATGTTACAATTACAACAAACGTGGATACGTGGCTAAGGACTGTAGATCACTAAAACAAACAGAATGGAAGAAAATGGAACTGCTTTTGCTTTACAAACAAAACAACGCAACTTTGTGAAAAATATCGATGAGCCCTAAACACTAGATAGTGGTGCCTCCGCACAAATGACACACGGAAAATACTACTTTGTTTGATTTGAAATAGTAGAAAGTCCTGCTAGTAAACAGCAATTTTTGGCGGTGAAAGGAGCAGGTATGTTCCAGACCTGACTAAAATTCATTATCAGAAGGTGTTCTAACACAGAAAGGTATAAAAATAGTGGAAGACCACCTTGAAAATTAACTGGTTGCTTGTGCAATACAACAAAACAAGAATGGTACTAAATATAAAAAGTAGAAGGTTTTCTGTGCTGGCTAACAGATAACGTGCTCAACGCTAGTATGATAACATGGTGCAGCAAAAGACAACAATGAGTATCTCTATCAAAAACTGGAACCGAATATGTGACAGCTTGTATGAAATAGAAATTAACTTGGATTTTCATGATTTCAGATTAATGCATAATCCAGAATTCTATAGCCAAAGCAGACACATTGACATCAAGGTTATATTTATTCGGGAGAATTACTAATGTTGTGGAATTGAGCGAAATTATATTAATACTTAACTCAAGAAGCTGACATTTTTACGAAAGCTATAGCTGAGAAAGTTCTCAAGACCTAAAAGGTACAAGATGAGATTGCATCCACCATGGATTACTTAAACTGTTTCCATTAATTCATATAATAATAGGCTTATTCAAAATAATCAAAGAGTGAGTGTTTGAGATATGAAATGTTGAATGATTGTTATGTTCATCTCATTTAAAAAGGTCTTATGGAAACACTGAAGAAGTTTAGTTTTTGGTATGTTGATTTGACTTTGAGAGTATTTAACGATCATGGCATATGCTTCCTTTTAGTATATGTTGTTCTTCTTGCTTTTTGTAACTAGTTCTGAATGAATGAAGTTGTTTTGCTCTGAAGTTTTTACATAAAATGAGGTGTAGTGAAGCATACATCGGAAGAGTTATTCATCCAAAATACTAGATTATCTGAAAATTGATGTTCCCGGAAACCTCTAATGCAAGATAATGAAATCCAGGATTCTGAAACCGAATTATCTACCGCATCTGCAAACTCGTGCAGAAAGTTGGTACTGTTGCCAACATTTTTAGTCATGTTTGAAAAATGTATGCTTCATGAAAAAAAGTTGAAACATGATTTTTGGGGGAAAGCAAAGAATTTTTGCACAGAAAAACCATCACAGAATTACGATACCAAAATATTTTTGAAATAGCTTAAATTATGCTTTGTACAGCATACGTATAGTGAACAATAAATACACGCGCATACTTTGGTGTGGCAGGAATATTCGGGAGGGAAAATATAATAAATTCAAAGATTCAATCTTGCTGATTATTTATAGCATCTTTCAAAAATCGAGCAGACAAGTACGATTACAGTCTTAGAATTTACCATAATTTCACAAATGAAATCCTCTAGTATATATAGAAATAAGTTGGAGTGGAAACAAAATTGCAATGACGCAATCTTCACTATCCAACAAAGAGTATTAAGTAAGACACAAAGTCTCGAATGTATATTTATATTTGGTACACTAAGGTTTTTTCGTACGACAAGCATGCAGAAAAGACTGGGACCAACCCCCTCCATATAGCAATACAAAGATCTGTCTATGAAATAGAGTATGTCTAAGCAACTTTATTTCATTATCGTTCAAATAATATAGATGGCCGAGTCAAGCAAGGAGTCTGCATCTACAATAATTATCACATTTGTTCTGCATTTGGAAATTTCAGTGAAATTGCTTGAGTTTTCACCAGTATTGAGTGTAACAGGAAATGAAATGGTCAAGAGAACTATTCGAGGTTACTTTATTCTCGATTTTTCAAATTCATTCATCCGAAGCAAGCAAAATTAATCGCCTATCTTATACCTACTTCTTTCTTATATGCTTATTTATATCTTGAGAATGTATGTACTGTTTATTAATTGTCTGTGTTTGGATATATTCATTTCATATTTTAACCTCTTTTATTCCATCCATCATGGCAAAAATACGCGCAATAATTCGATTTCTGAAAGTTACAAGTTATTAGTAGATGCCTACTTATTTTTAAACACCTACCTATTCAAATTGATATTATAACATATTTACCTAGATAGGTAGACCGAATGAAGATAAGAATTTTTATGTGGCTTTCATATTATCAAATAAGTGCCTATCTTTCTAATGTATCTATGATGTGATATGTTGGAATAAGAAAACTAGAAAATGTAAACAATGAGTAAATATTAAAATATATTAATACAATCTTGACAAGATAGACCACGCATGTGTTAGAACGTCAGTCGTTCAGAGCATAGAACTACGGTTGAGGAGATATGCGGTGTTGCATGTTTTAGTTCCCGGCTTCAATCAAGTCGGCTGTGGTTCTGCATATAGTTGCCGATCGTATCGAAAAATCGCTGGGTAATAACATGTTCACTCTCGGTACATTTATTCATATGTGAGCTACGTTTTACGAAACTGACTTCAGTAAAATTGAAACTGTTCTCTCTAAGCAGGGATGAATTTCACATTAAGTGGTTGGATCAAAAATATGCTTGAACAAACAGTAAGCATAGTAAGTATAGGTGATTCAACGACTATATCGACAGACATTAGGTAGAACGATTTCTAGAGGAAAGATCTTCATCAGTAAACTTATTTGAATCTTTATTGAAAGTAAAATCAATTCGAGGCACTTACGTATACATCTTTATTCACAATAAATTAATAAGGGAAAGCGAGTTGTATTTACATATAACCGTAAGTGACTTACAAGTATGTTAACACCTTGCGAATGAAGTTGACTCTAGGTGAAAGCTGATGCATTTATATATTATAGGATAATTCTACTTCATAATTAATGCGCAATAAAGAAATTTTTATGACGCCATACCTATTCGAACGTGTATAGACTAAAATGAAGAGACGGTTTGACGGTTAGACAACTTCTGGTTGTTTCAGAAGGAAGTAGACAATTCATCACAACAATACTGAAATAGCAGTCGATCTTAGTACTGTCATAGTTATACTCTTCGCGGAGAGGTCGAGAGGGTATATTGCATTTACACCAGCTATATCTAAAGTCGTTGAGAAAGACCTAGAATAAAAATTCCTTCACCATAGTATTTTTCGTCGAATTTAGGCAACTTTTGAAGAATTGATCTGTCTCTGTCTGGATGTATGATGTCACGAAACTTTCATGCTAGAGTGAGCGGGTATCCATACTAGCTAAAGTTTGTTCGTTCTGGCTATTTCAGCCAGGGTCTCCAAGCACTTCAGCTCAGAAGTGCGCCCAGAGTCGCTCTGTTTCAGTGCAGATATAAATCCGCCTACCTCGGTAACTTAATTTCCGGATTTCGAGGGACAGATCCAGATTGCACCTAAGGGAACTGGAGACTCTATTCTGTACACGAGTAGACTCCGGTTCCGCTAGACTAGCCAGTCGGCCAGTCTTAGACCCGTCCGAGTCTCCCTGGCAGAAGTGATCCGGAGTCCTTGTTCTCTGGGTTATGAGGACGTCTAGTATTTGGAACCTGATAGCAGGCGCAATCGCATCCTGCTTCAGGTGGAGAATCAGGCAGCTTCCAGCAGTTGAATTTGGCCATGATCACGAGGTACAGACGACTCGACCCACTGGCCCAGAAGAGCAAGCCGATACGCCATACTTTCTGGGTCAATGTCAGTGTGTAAACGTGCAAGGGTAATGTTGATTTATTATTAAATGAAATGAACATTTTTGAGAGTAATAAAATACTGTGGAATACGAAGTCAAAAGATTATTGAGGCACAGCGAGCGTAGTGGGCGAATCAGTTCGTCTTCCATTCATATTTGACGATGGTAGATCCAGCGAGGTTATAACCGATCAACTTGAATTCTTGTAGTTGATTAGAATTCGTTTTGATACTGGTCGTGAAATTGAAATCAAATCTGCGACCTGAGATATCAGCCTTTTCCGGTATTAATTCACAAATATTTTTATATATTGATGAACTTTTTGATATAACAGCGCTTGATGACAGGTCAGCAAGCTCATCTGCCATTATTAGCTATGAACCAATGAATATGAACTAAAGTCATTATAATGTAAGAGAATTAGAAACAAATAAATATATGAATAATGAATATGCTCATTTATTTCATGTTGACTTTTGCCAGGTAACAATGATGAGGTCTTTTCAGTCCGGTCAGTAAAGTCACAAAAGTATAGACCCAGATAGCGATTTCGCTGTTCTCATAGACCTCATCAGTGAAACGAGAAATTTTCACGATGGAGAGAAGTTGTAAAATGGATATTGACTATGATGAATGAATACCAACTTTGGTGTGCTAATCTGTGTTTATTCATTTGTATCCTGAATATTTATACCTACCACCTCAATATGTTGGTTTCAACATATCTTCGCATAATGAATGAATATAATCTTCAGTATTCATTGGTGACAATGGAATTGTATCATACGAAACTTTCGATTAGTCTCTTTTTCTATTATGAAATTCAAATTATGAGTGGATATCTATGAATTCGATCCGTAATATGAAAAATTGCCGTACACAATGTATGCATGGTCGATAAGAGCTGTAATACTGTAGAAATTCATTATTTATCAAATTAATTAATGGTATGTTGTATTATGAATTACTTAATGTTTATTTAATACACTCTAGTAATTCATACTTAGAGAGATAAATTTCACGGGTGCAAAAGGACCAGATGTGTAGAAAGCATAAAGATCGAATCAAAGTTACTTATTGACACTCCTCTAACTCGCGTCCATTCTCCGTGCGCCCACGTTGTTCCGACCCTTGACAGTACCACGCCTGCTTGACCCTCGCTGATCGTACGTTATCTCCAGTCTCTTGGCACAAGATTACTTTATTATTCATTCATGAACACATGTTCATTCATCAGTTCTTACAGGGTCCCCCCCTTTTCTTTCGCAAGCAGATATTTACATACCTATACATTTATATTTTAGGTCAGTTACTAGTTTCTTCCGCTCCACCGCACCTTAGCCTTCCTATTATAGTAAAGTTTAATCAACAGCTTGTGTTTTTATTAATGAACTGATCACACCTGAATATAGTTGAATCATAGTGTGTGGGACGGCTAGACACGAGAAGATTCATGTGCCTCCGGGTAAATCGGCATACAAATTAATACAGAACTTTCTTATAACATTGCAGTTTCGAAAAATTCTCAGATCCTCAAGTTCTCATTCTCATTTGTATATGTATTTGCTGGATCATGTGGATAATAATATCAATACCAATAATGTATACGTAAGTAACTAACAGAAGTAAGTGGAATACATATATGAAAAATACAACAACTATATCAGTAAGACTTTTATCAACTCATCTGTCCATGATAAAATCACCCATTTCAGGTTTGGAAGCCGACATTGCCGGAACAACACAGCATCAGAACTCAGTCTTATACTGAATCACCATGGACCACAATATCTCTTTATTCGAACATAAGCGGTATCGAATGATTTTGGAATAAGATAAAAGGATAAATTTCCCAAGATATATATGTATATATCTTGTTATATATATATATATATATATATATATATATATATATATATATATATATATATATATATATATATATATATATATAACCCAAAATTCCATTTAAATTTGAAAACGTATTATTCCTAAAATAAGATAAGAGAAAGATGAATTTGTTTTATTGAGTCTAATAAAGTTCCTTATATCTAATTCCTGTATTTCAACTTGATATACCAATGTAAAAATTATCACACTCTGTAAAGGTTAATTTATGAACTCCAGGTTTATTATTTATTCGTTATCAAGTAGGGTTGTGGCAAACTATATCAAACTAAAATTTTTCTCGAGTCGAATGTTTCCTCGTTTTCAGTTCGTCTTAGTATTATTTAAATATGAATGGGATTAAGATGACGAATATACTGATATGTTGTTAACATTAGGTGAATTTTTGGACAACAGTGCCGCTGCAGTGCGAATTTATTTCCCAACATTCATTTTAAATAAACGGTCAACTGAGTATATATTTTTTGAAAGGAGAGATATATGAATTCATGCATGACGGTGCGCAACTCCACTTTACTTGTACATGTGGTTCCACGAACATTCCTCACGACGATGGATTGACAGGGGTGCAGATATCCTAATTCATTGGCCTGGGAGGTTTAACGACGTCATCTCGTTAAGCTTTAGTAATATGGAATTATGATAAACAGAATGTGTACAAGGTAGAAATGAATTCAATTGAGCACCTAAGTGTGATAATTAACATTATACTCGTCTATAATTTGCTTTTGTTGTGTGAATTCAAGTTAAACTGTTTAAAAGTAAGTTGGAAAGTGAGAATAAATATTATTGTTGATGTTTCTATCGAATACGCATCAATTCAGGGTTATAACGCAGTTTGACACAAGTCTACTTGATAACGAATAAATACTTGAAGGAGAATTGATACTTGACTTAGTTTGTATAGTATTGCACTTGTATACATATATAAATACTGCAACCTTAAAGCTACGTTTGCATTTGGCAAGTTTACTGACAAAAAGTACTTCCCGCCACCAAACTTGCCATATAAAAAATGCCGTTACTTGCTATAATAATCGATAAGTAACTTTCCGAATTTGAAGAACCAAAGTAGCGACTTGCTTTCTTTCTGAGTTCAATTAATCAATCAAAACGGGAGTGTACAAGTCCAGAGCACTTGAATCGCTCGATTAGGTCCATTGTGCACCCCTTGATACAAGACTCAGTCCAGCAGGCGTAATGTATCGCCGAAGGTTAGGATTCTGCACGAACTGATGTCTCTTATGTCCTCAGGTGGAATGTAGCCTTGCCAAGGGGTTGTAGCCTGAGAAAAGCCAGTGCTGGATATTCTACAAGAACATGAGTTTCGTCCGCCTCTCCAAATATAATACAACCTGGGCCATCAACAATACCCATTCAGTGTAGATGTTTATTCAGATGACAGTGTCCTGGGAGGAGTTCTGTCACCAGTTTTAAGCCCTCCCTGCTTATAGAGAGAAGGGTTTTCGAGCGTTTGGGTGAGAACTGCGCTATGTGGAGCTTCACCTGCCTCATACCGGGGCTTCTGCGTCAAATCTAGGGCTGCCCTCTGAGGAGGTGGAATCCTATGGTCGATGAGTTTCCGTTCAATGCATCAGGGTTAGGCGTGCATGAGGGACCCCGTTTGACCAATTCATCGCTTTCCCATGATGCCAGAATGGGCGTGTATTCATACTAGCTAAAGTTTGTTCCATTTGGCTAATTCAGCCAGGGTCTCTGCATTCCAGCCTAGAAGCCACTTTATAGGCGCGAAGTGTAACCCATGGTCGCTCGGTTGCCAGTGTATATATGTCCGCCTATCTCGGTAGTTTAGTTTCAGGTTTTCCAAGACAGATCCAGATTGCTCCTTGGGGAACTGAAAGCTCCCTTCTGAGTGTACATAAGTAGATTCCAGCTCCGCTAGACTCGCCAGTCTTAGCGCCTTGGAAAATGTGTTTGATGATTTTATCCTTCTTTGAGCACACATACAATATGTGAGCTCTTCTGCATGTTCATCCTTATAATTGTAATCTGTAAGGTTTGATTAATTTGAGCTCTTCTATGTTATTGAATAATAAAGGAAATAAACACTAAAAAGATCTATGTGTATTGAATATTGTCGAAGCGTTTAGAATTAATTAGTTGCATAAAATCCTGAAGATGTCTGATAGATAAATGTCATAGTTAGATTTCTTTATTCTTGGTGTGAGCAGAGTATGTTTGGTACGGTTCTTTATGGCGGAAGCTCAAATAATTTTAGTATTATGCGAGACATTTTATTTTGAATAATACCTATAAATAGATAAGCATTGCTTTGGAGTCATTCGTTACTTATACATTCCAGATATAATCGATCTCTTATTTTCCGTACTTCATAGCCTACATAAAAAATGTTTGTGTATGAAATGGAATAATTATGACGTCCCATATAGTGAAATAAGTCAGTGCCTTGCGGCAAACTCAATATATGCCGAATTATGGTATTCAGTATAAGGAACAAACTTCAATCTACAATAAGAATGAATGAGTTACTTATTTTTTGAACATTGCAGTTTGCGATAAGTTGGTGCCGTAAATTAATCACAGAACCAATTACCGATGACTGACTGTATTGTACAAGTTCTCTAGATTGCCAATAGATTGTAGCAACACCTTCGCAAAGCGTAAGACTTTCAATGTCTAGTGCTAGCTTTGCGTGTACATTATGTTCAAATCACTATTCAACAGTAATTATTTATAATTTTGTCGAATCACTCGATCTTTCATAGCTTTGTTTTTGAAGTGTAAATATTCATATTTCATTCGATTTGATTCTAAAAACTACCTCAATAAACATTGTCGAAACGTCAAACAGAATTTTTATTTCATTTTCAGTATATATACGAACCAATATACCAAGAAAACTTACAAATATCACAAATGGTTCAAGAATATCAATAAAAGAATATATATGTATATATATATATATATATATATATATATATATATATATATATATATATACACATATATATATATATATATACATGGACGCTCTGAGTGGACTAATGAACTTCGGGATGACTTGCTGGACTGCTTCGAGCGCAGCGAGCCGGCCCGTAGGGGATACATGTCACGGCTGCATGCACTTTGGTGCATCATGCATCCTCTATGCCGTGACTTTTCCGCACAAACCTTGCGGAATCAAGTATTCTATCTGCGGAGAACCGGCTATATAAGAACGAGTCTCCGGCAGGCTGCAGCAGAACCGGATCTAGCCGCACCAGCACCACCTGTGGTGCGCCGCCACCATCACACACTAAAACGTACAGTGTTGCAGACCATCAAGCAACATTGTGCGGATAGGATTCGGGTCCTGGGCGTGGTAAGGAGAAATCTGACCAGACGGGTTAGACGCGTCAGGGAGAATTCCTTGCTTCGCGATAGCCCGTCTCGGCTTTTTGAATCTCCACCGCCCACAATTGTTGCTCCATCGACTGTGGAGGAGGTTGAGCAGTTCTAGAAAGGAGTGTATGAGTCACCGCGTCCAATTCACCTAGACACTCCAGCCCTAGCACACTTCCAAATGTTTTGCGCTGAACGTCAACTTCCGCAAACCGAAGTTTGCGAGGCAGTCAGCGAGGATGAGGTCCGACAAGCTCTTGTCGGTATCAAAAACTATGCTGCTCCCGGCCCTGACGGCATTAACATATGGCGGTGGAAGAAATTTCCTTCCACTCACCGCCATCTGGCCAGAGTCTTTGACTCATGGGTCAAAGAGGAGCGGCATATTCCAAGCTGGGCTGTCGAGGGGTACACTGTGCTACTTCCAAAGAGTGGAAACTTGTCTGATCCCAAGAACTACCGGCCGATCACTTGTCTCAACACCTGCTACAAGTTATTTACACGTATCTTGTGTGCTAGGTTGTTGAAATCGATCGGTCCGGTAGTTAATAACATCAGCGAGCAGCGTGGGGCAAAGAAAGGCATGGAGGGTTGCCGGGAGAACCTGGTGATAGATAGATCTATCACTCAGGACTCCATACTCTACAAGCGCAACTTTCCATGGCCTGGATTGACTACCGCAAGGCATTTGATTCAACATCACATGAGCTATTATTATACTTGCTCCAATGCCTTGCCGTACCAACCCCACTAGTGAGATGAATAGAACATCTGTTGCCACTCTGGAAGACCCGTTTTGCCATCACATCAGGCACACAACGAGTCTTGACAGAGTTGGTAACATTCAAGAGGGGAGTTTTCCAAGGAGACTCATTGAGCATTGAGTCCCCTCTTGTTCAATATCTCACTGCTGCCGCTCTCCATTGCTTTAAGAAGGACTCGTGTATATCACTCTGGACCACCGAACGACCGGAGGCATCAGATCATCCATTTATTTTACGTGGATGATTTGAAACTGTATGCCTCTGGGGAGAAGAACCTCCATCAATCTCTCAATGTGGTTCAGGAATATACACGAGCCGTAGGCATGGAGTTGGGATTGGACAAATGCGCAGTGTTTCATTTGAGGAGAGGACGATCTCCGGGAATGTACGAGAATATGCAGCTTGGCGACGGAAGCATCCTTAAACACCTCGATGCTGGAGAGACCTATCGATACCTGGGAATTGAACAGCGTCCCAATTATGACGCTTCCCAGGTAAAGGTGGCTCTCCGCGGCAAATACAGAAACCTTGTTCGAAAGATTTGGTCTTCCGAACTTTCGAGTGGGAACAAGGTGTCTGCAACAAATATGCTTGCCGTTCCAGTCCTGCTCCACTCTTTTGGAGTGGTGAAATGGACGGTTGATGAGCTGCATAGACTCGATAAAGACACCCGGAAAATAATGCATATCCATCACAGTTTGCATCCTAGATTATCCGTTTCCCGCATTTATCTCCCACGTTATCGGGTAGGTGGGGGACTCCTCAGTCTGGAGGGTCTGCATCGAAGTGTGGTTCTGAGTATAGCTTGTAAAGTTCTTAGGAGCTCGGACCCCCTCCTGTGCCTTGTTAAAAGTCACGAATTGGCCGGAGTGGGGGCATTTATCGTTAAGGCAGCACAAAAAGCTGCGGAAGAACTTGGTCTCGAATTTCAGATCAGTCGAGAAGGCCGACTAGAGGGCAACCTCGAGCTCCTACCTTCTCGCCTGAAAGCCCAGATAAATGCCGCGGAGCAAGATCTTACGCTCAGGCGGCATGTTGACAAGCCGATACAGGATGTTTTCTATCAAAACATCGAAACGCTAGGCTTGTCAACTAGGCTGACCTTCGGCTACCTAAGGTCAGCTGGGCTCACATCCGAGACTGAGGGATTTACCGCAGCTTGCCAAGATGGCATAATTAACACCTTGGTCTATCGCCGCAATGTGATGGGTGTGCAGGTCCCTGATGTCAGCTGCAGGGCCTGTCGAAAGGCGCCTGAGACGCTTTTCCACCTTCTGTCGGCATGTCCGGCAAAAGCGGCTTTGGCGTACACCCATCGCCATAATGCGGCCCTACGGGTGCTGTATTACCATCTAAGGCACTCGTACGGAATAGACCAAAAGCCGGTGCTGCCTTACATGCCAGGAGATATTGAGTCCGTTGTCGGAAACGAAAAATGCCAGATCTCCTGGAATTATCCGTTTCCGACCGTCAGGTCCATACAAGCAAATAGGCCTGACGTTGTCCTCCTCGATAAACTAATCAAGACTATGTATGTCATCGAATTCTCCGCTCCGGCAGAAAAGAAAATAGTCTTGAAAGAGGAGGAAAAATGGACAAAATATCAAGATCTCCTGTTCGAGCTCCGCACGCTATACCCAGGTCACAAGGTCGTATTAGTGGTTCTGATCATCGGTGTTTTGGGCGGAATTCGGTCTTCGCTGCGTTCAAACTTGAAGATCATTCCGGCCTGTAGGAATTCGGCGCAGAACTTGATAGACCGGGTGCAAAAGGCAGTCATTCTGGGTTCAATTAGAATACTTAGGGCACACGATTTAGGAACCTGAAGCTACTTACCGACCGATGGGGAGGAGTAGCTTCGGTTAACCGCCTTTTTTAGGTTTTTTCTGGCGCGACTGCTGCGATGTCGTCGGAGCTCGCAGCAGCCCCGACCGGGTTTGAATTTAAAAAAATATATACATATATATATATATATATATATATATATATATATATATATATATATATATATATATATATATATACATATGTATATATATACATATATACATATATATATATATATATATATATGTTTAAAGTTTCTATGCCCAATTGGACACAATTATGTGTATGTAACTTAAAAGACATAGAATTAAATTTTCTAAATTATGAAGATAACTTAGATAATTTAACATAGGATTATAAAGATGAATAAACGTAAAAGATTGAACCATAGGCGGGATTCGTACCCACATTACTGGATTCCTAGTCCAGGGTGTTTACCAATTACACCACTTTGGTCCCGTTAGATTTTTTATTTTTGTAAATATGAAGTAAGGATTGTAGGATTGTAAAGTATTGCTATGATTGGCAATTACTTGACAGTTCTTATTCAATGACAGCATCCCGGTTCTTATATATTTCAATAGGATTGACTGAGAATTGTTCTGGTTAAGGTATCTTCATAATTTAGAAAATTTAATTCTATATCTCTTAAGTTACATACACGAAATTGTGGCCAATTAGGCAAAGAAACTTTAAACTTGTTTATATTTAATGAAACAATTCTCTCATTTGACGCGTTTCGGCTTTCGCCTTCTTCAGAAATTCATTTATTTTCATTTTAACTGAAATGTAACAAAATAATTCTTTATCAATTAGCTGTATGCATAATGTGTATTCATGACAAAATTTTTTCAGTTTTATGTGAGCATCGATTTCAAGTTTCATATTTAAGAATCATGTGTATAATAACAAACTTGTTCTGTAGTTTTGTACAAAATAATTTAATTGCCTATGAAATATGTGAATTTGGAATATATTTATTACGTAATTGAAAATCAGCAGATTCCGTTTGCGGATGTTGGAGTTTAGGACTTTTCTGATTAGTTCTTTACTAATTTAATTAGACACTATTGGTGGTCAGTATGTTTAATTTACTTACATGAGTTGATTTTACGGAAGCACATACTCATCATGGCTTTGAAATTCAAACCAATATTGTTGAAGTAGTAAAAAACTAATTCGAAAAGTCCTAAATTCCAACATACGCAAACGGAATCTGCTGATTTTCAATTACGTAATAAGTATATTCCAAATCCATTTATTTCATGGAAAATTGATTTATTTTGTACATAATTACCGAACTACGTTAGTTATTATACACATAATTTCTAAATATGAAACTTGAAATCAATGCTCACATAAAATTGAAAAAATTTTGTGATAAATACACATTATGCATACAGCTAATCAATATAGAAATACTCCGTTAAATTTCAGTTAAAATGTAAATAAAAATAAATTTCTGAAGAATGCGAAAGCCGAAACGCGTTAATTGACAGGATTGTTCCATTAAGATACATCGTTTAAATTGCTGAAAACCTAAGAAAACCCACAACTTACTTTATATATATATATATATATATATATATATATATATATATATATATATATATATATATATATATATGTTTCTTCTTAGTTTCTCGCGGACGTAATGTGTAGAACTGGATTCTCGGGTATTGATCCGCGTTGTGTGGTTTCGGTCCTCAAAAGGACCAATTTCCCGACGTTTCGGCAAAGTCGCATTTGCCATCTTCAGGTGATTCGACCGTAGAGTCTGGAAAGTTCGCCTAGATTTTCCAGACTCTACGGTCGAATCACCTGAAGATGGCAAATGCGACTTTGCCGAAACGTCGTGAAATTGGTCCTTTTGAGGACCGAAACCACACAACGCGGATCAATACCCGAGAATCCAGTTCTACATATATATATATATATATGTATATATATATATATATATATACCACTTTTTTTTTTTTTTTTTACATTCAAACCTGGTCGGGGCTGCTGCGAGCTCCGACGACATCGCAGCAGTCGCGCCAGAAAAACCTAAAAGGCGGTTAACCGAAGCTACTCCTCCCCACCGGTCGGTAAGTAGCTTCAGGTTCCTAAATCGTGTGCCCTAAGTATTCTAATTGAACCCAGAATGACTGCCTTTTGCATCCGGTCTATCAAGATCTGCGCCGAGTTCCTACAGGCCGGAATGATCTTCAAGTTTGAACGCAGCGAAGACCGAATTCCGCCCAAAACACCGATGATCAGAACCACTAATACGACCTTGTGGCCTGGGTATAGCGTGCGGAGCTCGAACAGGAGATCTTGATATTTTGTCCATTTTTCCTCCTCTTTCAAGACTATGTTCTTCTCTGCCGGAGCGGAGAATTCGATGACATACATAGTCTTGATTAGTTTATCGAGGAGGACAACGTCAGGCCTATTTGCTTGTATGGACCTGACGGTCGGAAACGGATAATTCCAGAAGATCTGGCATTTTTCGTTTCCGACAACGGACTCAATATCTCCTGGCATGTAAGGCAGCACCGGCTCTTGGTCTATTCCGTACGAGTGCCTTAGATGGTAATACAGCACCCGTAGGGCCGCATTATGGCGATGGGTGTACGCCGAGGCCGCTTTTGCCGGACATGCCGACAGAAGGTGGAAAAGCGTCTCAGGCACCTTTCGACAGGCCCTGCAGCTGACATCAGGGACCTGCACACCCATCACATTGCGGCGATAGACCAAGGTGTTAATTACGCCATCTTGGCAAGCTGCGGTAAATCCCTCAGTCTCGGATGTAAGCCCGGCTGACCTTAGGTAGCCGAAGGTCAGCCTAGTTGACAAGCCGAGCGTTTCGATGTTTCGATAGAAAACACCGTGTATCGGCTTGTCAACATGCCGCCTGAGCGTAAGATCTTGCTCCGCGGCATTTATCTGGGCTTTCAGGCGAGAAGGTAGGAGCTCGAGGTTGCCCTCTAGTCGGCCTTCTCGACTGATCTGAAATTCGAGACCAAGTTCTTCCGCAGCCTTTTGTGCTGCCTTAACGATAAATGCCCCCACTCCGGCCAATTCGTGACTTTTAACAAGGCACAGGAGGGGGTCCGAGCTCCTAAGAACTTTACAAGCTATACTCAGAACCACACTTCGATGCAGACCCTCCAGACTGAGGAGTCCCCTACCTCCCCGATGACGTGGGAGATAAATACGGGAAACGGACGATCTAGGATGCAAACTGTGATGGATATGCATCATTTTCCGGGTGTCTTTATCGAGTCTATGCAGCTCATCGACCGTCCATTTCACCACTCCAAAAGAGTGGAGCAGGACTGGAACGGCAATATAGTTTATATATTATATATATATATATATATAAACAAGTTTAAAGTTTCTTTGCCTAATTGGCCACTATCGTGTATGTAACTTAAGAGATATAGAATTAAATTTTCTGAATTATGAAGATAACTTAGATAATTTAACTTAGGATTATAAAGATGAATAAACGTAAAAGATTGAACCATAGGCGGGATTCGAACCCACATTTCTGGATTTCTAGTCCAGGGTGTTTACCAATTACACCACTTCGGTCCTATTAGATTTTTATATTTTTGTAAATATAAACCTCTGAAAGGATAGTAGATCATTGATGAACACAATGCGATTCGATGCCCTACCATAGATCAACTATTCACGCATATTCATCTAAAGTTCAGTCGTTTTTTGAAGTAAGGATTGTAGGTTAGTACTGCTATGGTTGGCAGTTACTTGACAGTTCTTATTCAAATGACAGCATCCCTGGTTCTTATATATTTCAATAGAACTGACTGAGAATTGTTCTGGTTAATTATAAACAAGTTTAAAGTTTCTTTGCCTAATTGGCCACTATCGTGTATGTAACTTAAGAGATATAGAATTAAATTTTCTGAATCATGAAGATAACTTAGATAATTTAACTTAGGATTATAAAGATGAATAAACGTAAAAGATTGAACCATAGGCGGGATTCGAACCCACATTTCTGGATTTCTAGTCCAGGGTGTTTACCAATTACACCACTTCAATGATCTACTATCCTTCTATGCTTTCAGAGGTTTATATTTACAAAAATATAAAAATCTAATAGGACCGAAGTGGTGTAATTGGTAAACACCCTGGACTAGAAATCCAGAAATGTGGGTTCGAATCCCGCCTATGGTTCAATATATATATATATATATATATATATATATATATATATATATATATATATATATATATATATATATATATATATATATATATATATATAAATTATTTGATTCCCTTTGAGGAATTTCTTTTTAAAAAATGTTTATTTCGTTTACTCGATTTCACAATTATATTCAAATATCAAAGTACATTAATAAAATAACGAAAGATACAATTAATATTGCAGGTTGATTAGAGATATAATAAAACAGGTGCTGTTCGATACAGCTGAGAAAAAGAAGTAACTTAAAAAAAATATGAATTATCGCAGTAGCGTGAATTATCATATGATTGCAGAGTTATTATGAAGATGTTACCGTAGTCAGCGGAAACATGACACTTGTTCATATTATATGTGATTGTAATAGAGGGCGATGACATAACTCCTCCATCCTTAGAACGAAGCCTCGGTAGGTAACTGACGAGGTTTTGGTTTCATCTCAATATTTTCGTTCGTTTCTTCGGAATTGCCGATAAGTTGCTTCTTACAATTCAATTTAAAGTTTTTGCGTAGCACTTTCACTAATATTACACTAACAAGGATGGTAGCCAATCCATAAAGTAAAATTGTCCAAATATTGATTGTATAGAAGTCTTCTTCGTAGTTGTCTGATATAGGGATGATGTGCTGCAGATGAATTTCTCCTAATGTAATCCCTTTTAGTTCTATGGAAGTATTTGATTTTTTGATTTCATCCGGGAGTTGTGGTATTTTGAAGTCAATCATTATGGGTATACTCCGAGTTGAATCTAGGGGTTGAAGTTCTTCTCCATTAAATATAGTTTTGCATTCCTTTTCTGGTTTCAGCAGCAGGATACCGTATGGTTTGTGGATTTTCTTTTCATCAGCACATTGTATAGTTAGCGTTGAGCCGCTTTTAAACCAGCCTAGATATTGATTTGTGTAGGGTATTGGCTCTATGTGGTCTTGCTCTGCGTGGATTGTTGTATAAACGCAATTATTTGGTCTATTTTTCTTCAAGATTTCATCTTCACAGGTCATATTGGCATTTGTTATTAATTTCAATGGACAATGATATGTTCCACTCATAGTACATATGTCAAATAGAGGTTTGATACTATTTTCCGATTTAATCAAGAATTTGGAATTTGGAATTATCGTGAAATAATTATTTTCTACTTTTGTCGGCAACGGTTCCAAATAGTACAATTCGTAAAGGGTGGTATTTTCGATAGGAATGGTTAGGAAATAGAGAATACGGTTTTTGTTATGATGGCAATGAACAGTTATTAAAGATTCATAATTGAGAATATTTTCGATAGTGACAGCAAGGGGTAACTCGTTGTTGTAGTACGGTACTAACTTTTTTAATTCATTGACTAAATCAATTGTTTTTATTATACTTGGATGCATTGCACCTATAGCACAAAAGCTTAGTGAATTTTCTATTTCTGTTAAAAGTTGCAAAATTACATTGTACATCATAAGAAATTGGTTGAATATGTCCTTTTCACGTAATATTTCGATTTCTCTTGTATTATTTAAGACATTTTCAGTAATTTTCATAATTTTATTTTTCAATAATTGCTCATTATATTGAATAATTTGAATCGAAAAGTTGAATCGCTTTAATACGTCATTATTCACAGAATATTGATTTAGTATTTGATTTTGTAAATTTTGTTGTTTATTTTCCAGATGTTGAATTATTTTGTTAATTCGACTCGCGTCATTCGCGTCCATGTTTCCCGTGAAGAATTTGATGACGGATCCTAACCCATCAATAAGGCCTCTTTTTTCACGATTTAATGTTTTTGGATAAATATTTGATAGTTTTTCGTTAAGTAAGTTTATTTTGTGTGCAACTATTTTATCGTAATTTTCAACTTCCATGTAGTGTTCATGTTGACGGAGGGTAGTTGCGATTGTTCTGTAATGATTGTTTAGTTTTTCAATTTGATTGATTATGATCGATATGTCAAAATAATGTACTAGCGTGTGTTGTGATTTCTGCCGTCTTGCAGGGCCTAGGTATACTGGCATCAACCCAGGACCATGTGTAATATTTTGAATTGTTATTGTTGAGAGTCCGATTCCGAAGACGGATCTGCAACAAATTTTATTTTTACTAATTTTGTAGGTCGTTTAATATTTGAAAGGTGAATATTTTCAGATGTATTAGTATGTCGCGGTACTATTTTCCCAGTTTTCCTTTGTGGGTCTATTTCCGTAATTTTTTCTATTTTATATTTATTATTTGTTTTCCTACATTTTTGTTTGTCTTTGACAAAAACACGTTGAGGTATATTCGGGACGTCTTCTCTATCTTTATTCAATTTTGTAATAATTTTGTCTTTATTCACACCAATTTTTTCTTTAATTTGTTCATAGAGAATTTTTGTTTTATCTCTGTGTTGCTGGTTGTAATTTGATACTATATGCTTTTCAATATCTATGCTAAAAGGGTTTGTATTTTCTAAATGACCATTGATAATTTCAAAGGGAGTAAATTTTGTTGTTGAATGCCTTGTGTTATTGTAAGCCAAAACTGCGTATCTTACTTTATTATTTATTAATCCATTTTCAAAGTCCTCTCTATTGTTGAGGATACGGATATGTTCGATAAGTGTGGAATGGAATCTTTCCACTATACCATTTGACTCAGGATGCTGTGAACTTATGAAGTGAATGTCGATCTTGTGTAGTTTTAATAATTCTTGTAGTAAGTCATTTTTGAATTCACATCCATTATCAGAAATTATTTGCATTGGTATACTGTGATGGCTAAAGTAAGTTACGAGATTATTTGCGATTTCAGATCTTTGTAAAGAATTCAAGGAGTAAGCTTGCGCGTACTTAGAAAACGAATCAACTATTGTTAAAAATTTTTGTTTTTCCAATGTCAGGGTATCTATGTGAACGATTTCGAATGGCTTCGATGCGGTAGGTGTTATGTTGAATTTTAATTTAAGAGGATGTCTATCATATTTTGCTAATCTACAAGGATCACATTCATTTATGAAATTTTGTATTGTTTGTTGCATTTTGGGCCAAAAATAACGTTCTTTCAGTCGGGTATACGTTTCCTCAATACCACGATGGTTTGTTTTACCAGTGTGATATGTATCAATAGTATTCATTTGATCATTCGAATTCTCAATATCCTCTAGTAGCTTTGTGCATCGAATTAATTTAATTTCAGAGTTTTTAAAATGTCTCTGTAATACGTTGCTGAACGTTTCATAGATTGGGGATTGGAAATGAATATAATAATTGACTTTAGGAACTAAATATTCTTTAATAAAATGAACTATATCGTTTTCGTAATTATTTTTTGAGATTTGTAAGATGAACCGTTGATATTGTTTATCGAATAGTGTCTTTATTAATGGTCTATCAGGAGAATAATTTACTTCGGTCATTATTATTTGATTTTTAAAATAATTCAAAGGTTTTTCCAGTATAGGTATCCCAATTAGTGGATTTTCTGCGTTAGATTGAATAGTTTTGGCTGATTCACTATCGTAGTTATAATCGTGTTCAGTACCGGATTCAACAATCATAGATTGATTATCGTTATTATTCCCATCACTGTCGAGATCTTCGTTAAACTTTTCCATATACTGAAATATGGGCGGCACTTCGGTCTCGTTAACATGGCACTCGATCCTCGATAAGGGATCAGCCACTTTGTTCAAAATACCCTTCTTATACATTATGGTATAATCGAACTCTTCTAATTTTAGACGCCACCGGAGAAGTTTTGAATTTGGTTCTTTCAACGAAAACAACCACTGGAGGGGTTTGTGATCTGTTATGATATTAAATTTGCGTCCAAATAGGTATGGGCGAAAATACTTAGTTGCCCATACGATGGCTAATAGCTCCTTCTCTATAGTTGAGTAATTTACTTCGTGATCGTTCAAGGTGCGACTGGCATAGGCTATCGGTAAATCTTTCCCAATAGGTCCTTGCGATAATAATGCACCTAGGGCAAAATTCGAGGCGTCTGTAGTTAGATGGAATACTTCGTTGAAATCGGGGTACTGAAGTATCGGCTCGTTTGTAAGCAAATTCTTACAACTTTCAAAACATTGTCGATATTCTGGTTTATTTATGTCAATTACAGCATTTTCTTTTAAACATGTTGTCAAGGGTTTTGTAATTTTAGCAAAATTGGGTATAAATTTCCGATAATACCCCAATAATCCTAAAAATCCTTTAATTTTTTCGGGGTTGGGCTTTACACCGTCGGGTGTAACTATATGACCCAGATAGCCGACTTCCTTTTGAAGAAATTCGGATTTATCTAGTTGTACTTTAAAGTTCGATTCTCGAAGTCTTTCGAATACAAGTTTCAAGTTTTCTATGTGTTCTTGAAGACTCGTACTGAATACGATTATGTCGTCCAAGTAAACTAGACAAATGACATTATTGAGTCCTCTAAGAATATCTTCCATAGCCCGTTGGAAAGTTGCAGGGGCATTTTTCAGCCCAAATGGCATTCGCAGATATTCAAAGTGACCGTTTTCGGTATTGAATGCCGTTTTTGGTACATCATCAGGATTCATTTCTATCTGGTGAAATCCTGATGCTAAATCCAGTGTGGTGAAATACTGGCAGCGCCCTAACTTATCTAAAAGATTCGTTAAATTTGGAATCGGATATTTATCGTCGATGGTTTTATCGTTTAATTTTCGATAATCCACGACGATACGCCATTTTTGTTTCCCAGACGCATCAGATTTTTTTGGAACGACCCAGATGGCTGAATTATTTTTTGTTCCAGCATCTCATCAATTTGTTTCCTTACTTCCTGGCGGTGAATTTCAGGGTATCTGTAAGATTTAGTATATACTGGGGTTTCATCTTTTGTTCGAATATGATGTTTAATTCGATCAGTGAATGTTAGTTTTTGGTCGTTCTGTTTGAAAATGCTAGAATAATCTCTCAGGAGTTGCGTGAGAGCATTTTTCTCTTCATTATTCAAGTGTTCTGTGCGGAATTTTGAAAGGTTTATATAATTCGTCTCAATATGGCATAACTGAGGGGTAGTTTTACGATAATAAATTTCATAACTACAATTCGGAAGAATAAGTGAATTATCTTTGATGTTCACTATTGCTTTCAATTTTTTTAAACTGTCCATACCTAAAAGCCAATCAAAATGATCATGAAATTTGAAAAGATGAAATTTTAAGTTGACTTCTGATTTGAATAATTCCGGAAGTGAAATAGTTAATGAATATTTTTCAGCACTAGTGCCATGTATGGTTGATATTCTAAAAGGGTCTTTCTTTATGAAATTTTGATATAATTCACTGGCTAAACCAGGGTTTATAAATGACTTGGTACTAGCTGTATCAATTAGAATTTTTCTTTTTGTGTATGGATCTAAAATGTATGGTAACTCGGATGTGTTAGTTGTTAGATTCATGAGTTCTATTGGTTTTGTATTATTTCCGAGGCGCTTTGCTCTAAAAAATCATTGTACGGAGTATAATCTTCTTCGTTATATTCTGTAGCGTTTAGTGGATTATTGTCATAATTTGTTTCGATGTGTGGGTCATTCGTATCCTCACAGTGTTCATCATTTACATTAAAAAGTTCTTCAGCATGAAATTTTTGTTGTGGGTACGATTGCCTAAAGTTGGTACGAAACGTGTTGTTGGTAGAAGTGCTCATTGGTGTAATTCTATTATTTTGAGCTGAAGTAAAATTTGAACGATTATGTTGTTGATAGTTCATTTTGGGTGTTTGATTATAATTTTGCGGTCCTCTGGAATTTTGAGGTTGTGAATTGGAATTGAAATTTTGTGGATTCGTTGGTTTAAAATTGAATCCTGGATTGAAATTAGGCACAAAATTTTGTTGTGGTCTCATAAATTGTCTTGGCTTTTGCGAATTAAAATTCTGAAGCTTATTAACTTTTTGAGAGTTAATTTCTTTCTGATAAGTATTAGTAAGCAAATTTAATGCGGTTTCCAAATCAGCGGGATCTTTCGTTCTCATGAGAGAGCCTAGTGGATCTTTCAATCCGTTTAATAGTGTTTTTAGGGCAACTTTGCGGAAGTGATTATTGAGTCCATCATTAACACCATAACTTAAATTTGCAAATGCAATTTGTGAACATAACAGTTTTTGTATCTTTTTATAATAGTCGAACGGAGTATCGTTCCCTTGTTCAAGTTTAACAATGTCTATGGCTAATGTAGCGTCATCTCTTTTATCAGCATATGCAGTTAAAAGAAATTGACGTAATTCATTCCAACTTCTTATGTTTTTATTTGCTAAATGAAGTGCAGCTTCACCGTGAATTTTAGATCTAATTCGTGAAGTAATATAGTCATTACGTGGATTCAATGGATTCTGAGCATCGTACAAATAATTGATTACTTTTTCAGATTCGTGAATAAAATAAGGCAATAATTCTGATTCGCCTTTAAATATTGGTACTATTTCTAAATATTCTTTCAATTCTGAGATTGATATCTGTTGTTCTACCATTTTGGGATTATTAACTTTATTTGATAACAATAAACGTGCGGGTTTAATTGATATTTGAGAATTTGTACTAGTTGGGTCTATATTATCTTCACTAATATAGCCAAATTCCAAATTACTGTTTTCAGAGTCTGAACTTTCGGAACCTCTATAAGACATAAATTGTACTTACAGTGAGACAAACAGCTTTCCCAGCATTCTACAGATGACGATAGGTTGGCTTCTGTAACGTGGCTTCCGATTTGATCCAGTAACCAAAAGTTTGATTTATTTTTCTGATTCAGCACTGACGAACCGTTGAAACGGACCAGGACCTTTTCGCGGAACTGTTCAGCGCGATCCAATACCGACTGCGCCAATTATTTGATTCCCTTTGAGGAATTTCTTTTTAAAAAATGTTTATTTCGTTTACACGATTTCACAATTATATTCAAATATCAAAGTACATTAATAAAATAACGAAAGATACAATTAATATTGCAGGTTGATTAGAGATATAATAAAACAGGTGCTGTTCGATACAGCCGAGAAAAAGAAGTAACTTAATGAAAATATGAATTATCGCAGTAGCGTGAATTATCATATGCTTGCAGAGTTATTATGAAGATGTTTCCGTAGTCAGCGGAAACATGACACTTGTTCATATTATATGTGATTGTAATAGAGGGCGATGACATAACTTATATATATATATATATATATATATATATATATATATATATATATATATATATATATTGTTTTCAGCAATTTAAACGATGTATCTTAATGGAACAATCCTGTCAATTAACGCAGAATTTAACAGCTCGTGTACATTACAGATATATATATATATATATATATATATATATATATATATATATATATATATATATATATATATAACTTAAGAGATATAGAATTAAATTTTCTGAATTATGAAGATAACTTAGATAATTTAACATAGGATTATAAAGATGAATAAACGTAAAAGATTGAACCATAGGCGGGATTCGAACCCACATTTCTGGATTTCTAGTCCAGGGTGTTTACCAATTACACCACTTCGGTCCTGTTAGATTTTTATATTTTTGTAAATATAAACCTCTGAAAGGATAGTAGATCATTGATGAACACAATGCGATTCGATGCCCTACCATAGATCAACTATTCACGCACATTCATCTGAAGTTCAGTCGTTTTTTGAAGTAAGGATTGTAGGTTAGTACTGCTATGGTTGGCAATTACTTGACAGTTCTTATTCAAATGACAGCATCCCGGTTCTTATATATTTCAATAGAACTGACTGAGAATTGTTCTGGTTAATTATAAACAAGTTTAAAGTTTCTTTGCCTAATTGGCCACTATCGTGTATGTAACTTAAGAGATATAGAATTAAATTTTCTGAATTATGAAGATAACTTAGATAATTTAACATAGGATTATAAAGATGAATAAACGTAAAAGACTGAACCATAGGCGGGATTCGAACCCACATTTCTGGATTTCTAGTCCAGGGTGTTTACCAATTACACCACTTCGGTCCTGTTAGATTTTT